>CM075012.1:8852573-8871666 GCA_037576675.1 Pangasius sanitwongsei
ACTTCTTTTTTTATAATTTTTTTTATTATTATTTTTTTTATTCTTTTTTTTTTTTCTTTTTTATAATAACCCCCCCCCCCCCCCCCCCCCCCCCCATCCTTAATTAACACCCCTTTTTGGCATCCTACAGAGGCTTGGCTGACACAAGAAAGCAGATGATGCGGGATCACCGGCGACAGCTGCGCAAAGTAGAGTCCCGTCAGAAGAAGGAAAAGCAGAAGAGTGAGCGCATCCTCAAGACCTTTCAGTCAGCTGTTGAGGCCGTTACTCCACGTACCTCCATAGTCATGTCACCAGGAGGAATTAAAGAGGACTCCAGTGGCCCTCAGCGCTTCTCAGCCACACCCCTTAGTTCCTGGCACCACATCGTCATTTCTAGCAGCAGCCGTTACTCTGTCACCAATATGAGCAGCGAGCATGTCCAACTTCCTATGATAGAGAATGCTGCATCCTGCAGGCCCCTGAGTTTCCCAGCCATGCGCTCTTACTCCCAGCCTAACCTAACGGACAATCGCAGCTCTCTGCCTTCTCTAACCAAACCTGCATCAGCCCAGGGCATGAACTCTATCCCTAATCCAACGGAAGCAAGCAGCAAACTTAGTCCCACTGACAACAACCTGACCAGATCGAGACCTGCATTAAACACTGAGCAACCCACTATAAAAGTTTCCAATGGGAAGAAAAAGAAAAGTAAAAAAAAAGCTGAGAAGACATTCAAAGGACAGAATGTAATATGAATACACAAATACAGAGTATTTTTAATGAAGCTAGTCCGTGTAGCTCTATTTCATAATTCAGATATGTAATAATGATTAACACAAAATATGCAATGTTACAGGGATATAATTATAACCATTACCATTATGCTGTACAAAGCATAAATTATGACATTAAATAAACTTCACTTAGTATGCTTATTTAGTATGCTTATTTTCACTTAGTATGCTTATTTAGTATGCTTATTTTCACTTAGTGTGCTATGACACAGTAGCAGACTTGGGGCAGAACAGTGGTACAGAGGGTAGTATTACCACCTCACAGCTCCAGGAGTCAGTTTGATCTTGAGTATTACTGTCTGTGTGGGGTTTGGCATGTTCTCTACACCTCCCAAAACATGCTAGTAGGTGGATTGGCTACAATAAATTGCCCCTAGGTCTGAATAACCATGCATTCTCGCCAACACTCAGTGTTCTTGGGATAAATGAATGAATGAAAGTAGCAGATGAACTGTCCAGATGAAAATCATACCAAATCGAACAGCTTGCATTTCTTTATTGGTCTGATAAATTGGAAAAGAAAATAGATTTCACATCATTTACCAAATTAAAAAATAAGATATTACACTGTTAGAAAATAAGGATCCATTTAGCACCCTAAAGGGTTCTGTAGTTTGTCTCTCTAAAGGTTATGTGAATTCTACAACAGAGGGTTTCTCTTTCAGAGAAGATTCCAAGGACAACAAAGTTTATATAGCTAGAACTCTTAACCATTCAACAAGGCTTTGAGGAACGCTTTCTTGTAATAAGTAGTAAGTAGAGTATAAAGTAGAGAATAAATAAATGTAGAAAAAATACATTTGAAAGCCTTTGTTGAGAGTTTATAAGCGTAAACTCTGATATAGTTAAAACTGTGTATGATTTTCATATTGGAACTTTTCCATATAGTTCCTCCCCTCATTTTTCACAAACAATAATTACTTGAGTGTAACCATTCTCTAATGATGTTTCAATAAAATCTTTAAAAAAAACTTTCTGAGCAAAGAAAGAAAGAAAGAAAGAAAGAAAAACAAATTTCTGAGCAATGCTAACAAAACTGATACTTTGCAGCTTATACTTCTCTTGGCCGCTCTTTGCATTTTTGCCCTCCTAAAGATAAATAGCCATAAAGGACTCCTTTACAATACAGGTGCTGTATTCCACTGATAACTGATGAAAATGGCAATTCCTCCACTCTGGGTGTGTGATCATATCAGATTATGACAAGCTTGTGAAAATGTATAATGCAAATGCACCTGTATCCTTTAGTCAGAAATATGAGATAAGTGTGATGTTTACAGAACATGTAGTATATTACATCGTTAATGAACAGGATGCAAGCAGATTTTCAGTTGTTGGGAAGTAACTGTGAGAAGACTCCAGCTGATGATTTATTAGTACTATGATAATCATCCTTTAAAAAGCCACAGAGCTTTGACTTCTGAAGCAGAAGCACTCTACCTGATTCAGAATGATCACCATACTCTTCTGTCTCCTCTTCCTTAGGGCCACTCTTGCCTATTGGGTAAGTCATTACTCAGATGCTTCTCTTCTTTATGTTGTTTCTAAGTGGTCTGGAATTTACAAGGTAATTATCTTTTTCTTTTGAACAAAGCCTCTGGATTCCTTGACTGAGAAGAATGAGACTGTGAGTCCAGGCCAGTCGTGCACCTGTGAGGCCTTCCTACCTGATACCATATTCCCCATGGGGGAGCTGGAGATGCTGGAGAAGTCCTCAGTGCAGATCAGTCACAAGTTAGAGCTGGAAGTCAGCAAGGTATAAGAAGAACCTCAAACAAAATGAACCCTGAATCAGAAAAAAACAGCACGTGCAGGTTCTTTCTAATATTATTCTTTTATCTTTGCAGATTGAGATGTTTGAGATCAAGCTTACAATTTACATGGAGAAGATTGTGAACCTCACAGTGTTGATTGGGATCATGGAGAATGACCCTGACTCTTACACTGAGGTCCAGATACAGGAGGTGAAGATTCAGATCAAGCAGATAGAAGCTCTGATTGTGGAGCTTCAGGCATCTATTGAGATTTCTTCTACAGTGC
Source organism: Pangasius sanitwongsei (assembly GCA_037576675.1). Taxonomy (NCBI): domain Eukaryota; kingdom Metazoa; phylum Chordata; class Actinopteri; order Siluriformes; family Pangasiidae; genus Pangasius; species Pangasius sanitwongsei. The sequence goes on from CM075012.1 coordinate 8,855,390, forward strand.
TTGTCAGCATTCGCAAAGAGGTAAAACACACCGGATGTATTGTGTTATCATGTGTTACATATGTGTACATATGGTATGGGATAACCGTTAGGTGTTGGTGTAGCTGAATTGTGGCAAACAAAATAGGGTTTTTCTGCCTATGACATATTTTAACACCTCAACATTAAGAAACTATAAATATATTTTACCAAAATGATGTGGAAATGTTTTTATTTTTACTTCTTAATCTTGCCTCAGATTTCTGCAAAGATCATGTTGGGTAAGGAGCCAATTTAACAAACATGGTGGTAAAAACAGTGAGTCTGAATAAAATCTTGCTGGCTATGTGTGATTTCCTCACACAGTGAATGTCACACTTTGATCAAGTTGCTGGATAAATGCAATTAAATGCAGTTTTCTTCCTTTTTTAATTGTTGAGGCTAACTTTCATGGTTGAGATACCTGCAAAAGAGAATTTCAGTTCAGGAAAGCATGTAGTTTTCAGAACTATATGTAGCAGAAAATGTCAGAATTTCACTACGTCATGGGTTTTCCCAGGCCGCCACACACATATGTGATTTCTGCTACCCTAATGTTTATCATACAGATCACTGCCATGATTGTTATCCTGACTGAACTGGAGGCTACCTATGACAAGAACCTGGTACTGTGGACACGCAGAGAGTACATCAAGCTTCAGCAGAAACTGGAGGAATGTGAGAGACGCCACAATGAGATCTTTAATCCCAACATCGGTAAGCCTGCTCAGCACATGGACACAACTGCTATCTTTGTAGAAACATAAATGCCTTATACCTTTGACTTTCTCTCTCTAGGTTCTTGTGACCATGGATTCATATCAAGAGTCAGTAAACCAATGATTAGCCACCTGAACGCACATCTGAATGCAGGTCATAGATATGGTGGATGGGGCAAAGATTCAAACCCATTGCCTGGCTATGAAAATATGTACTGGTACTCAGGTTCTTCTAATACTCTGGTTAGCCAAGTTAATGTTTATGCAGACTATTACAGGTTAATCATGAGACAGCCAATGAAAACCCATGATCTTTACTCCAGTCGTGACTGGAGAGGTCTAGGTAATAACTATGTTGTGCGTGGTAACACCCTGTACTATCAGTTCAGAGATCCTTTCAGCATGGGTAAATACAACATGACCAGTCAGACCGCAGGGTACAGGGTGGTGCCAAGTGCCAGTAGCAGATTCTCCTACTTTTATTCAGGAAGCCAAAACCTAGATTTTGCAGCCGATGAGAATGGATTGTGGGTGACGTATGCTACAGAAGAATCGAAGGGCAAACTGATGCTGGGTAAGATAGATGAGGCAGCATTTGCTTTAAAGGAAGTTTTTGAGATGAATATTTACAAACCATCAGTAGGTAACACCTTCATGGTTTGTGGAGTCCTTTATGCTACCAGATCTGTAGATATTAAGACAGAGGAGATCTTTTACATTTATAACACACAAACAAAACAGGAGAGCTATGTTAGCATTCCTTTTGAAAAGTTTCAGGAAATGTATGTTTACCTTGATTACAACCCCACCGACCAGAAACTTTACATGTACAATGATGGATATTATGTCAGCTATCATGTGTGGTTCCATCAGAATAAGAATAAGGCACAGCTCCTGATTTGAAAAAAAAAAAATGCTTTGATTTGAATACAGCTGAAAATATATGAGGCTTTTTGGTGTACACAAAAATGTCCTGCATTGCATTTGAGTCTTATAAATAAAATCTTATGAGCAGTATTCCTGAATGAATGTTGTCATTATACACTTTATTCCACAATACACACTATCACTACCACCATCACTAATAAATGCTTGGGTTTTTTTAATGATACAATGTGATCTAAAGGCTTATGCTGAGGTCAATGCATATGTGTGTTATTTCCACAAAACACACATGTTAAATGTTAAAAAATTATTATAAAACATATTCTCAGGTGATAAAACATTATACTGCTGCATTTCCACACTTTTACTGTATGAAATTACTTTATAAGCACATGGTTGCATATTCTAAGATGATTCTTTGGAAATTAAATGCAGAAATGCAAAATATGATACTATTAGAACATATATTTAATATAAGCATAAAACACATGACTATGTATCCCTTATGGGTTTTCAGATCAATTGAAAATAAAAATAAAAAAATCATACATAAAAACTAAAAAAAATTATTATTTGAGTCCAATCTCTATAGATTTACCTAACCCGGCTAACACATGCATATTGTACCAACATTCACACACTTCTGAAACTCTAACTCTTTGTTAGGAATAAAATCGCAAAAAATGTAAACCTCCGTAAAATTATGACAAGTAATTGCACTTTATTAAAAATATAAATCATTAAAGTAAATGTTATTATTTTATTTTCTGTGTGATTCATTGTCGGCTTTGGATGCCTCAATGCTATGCGTTTAAAAATGATCCCATCATTTGTTAACAATAAAATCTAAGTCCTAACTAGCTCATTTGTCTGATCTCAAAAATGTTTTAGTGAACCACCAGTCATACTATACAGGATACCTATAAAGACTTTCAAGCTATCAGTCTAGTAGCAGAAAATTCTGTTGATTAGTTTTTAATAATTTTTGATTGTCTTCTATTCTTCTATAAATTTTCTATCTTAGAGCTTGGGAATCCATTATACCACTTCATAGTAACTGAAAAATTTTAGATCGATTTTATAACTTTCCTGCCTAGTACACTTTTTTATACCGCCCAAAAAATAAGCAGTTATACATCTGTCTGTTAGGTGAAATTTTGTTTCAGTCATTTTATACCTGTTATTGTTACATTTTTGTAGCAACCACTCTTGTACATCACACTGTTGGTGCAATTAAACAGAAATAACAATGTTTTCTTATTCTTTGTTTCAACACTTTCTATAGACATTAAAAACATTGTATTGCTGTTCGTATAGACTTATCACAGACAGTTGGTCATAAACTGACATTCATTTGGTTCACAATTTATATATGAACAGATCTCAGTGAATAATTACAGCTTGTATTAGTTTTATTTATCAGGTATACAGCAGTTAGCACTGTGTTTAAATAGAACTAATTATTTTTACTTTATATTTCCTTTAAGCACCTATCTTGTGTCTTTACTCCGTTTTCTTAAAAAACACGAATATTCACTGGCATAAAATATATTATTAGGCACACCAATTATATTCAGAAGCCTAGTTAAAAGTCCTGACCTGATATTTCAGTGATCGTTTCACTTTGACCAACAATGTTCTAGAAAACATAATAGGCTCATAATATAGGTGAGAAAAACAATGAAATGACTATGATAGGCCTATAACAACTTAGAATTTATCAAGCAATGAAGTGAAGATTCTTGTCTTAGCTACTGTATTTTTGCACTTATACTACCTGAATCAGCAACTAAACTAGACTTGTATAGAAAGTAACATGTGTACAGTATTTGCCAACATTACAGCAGAGGAGGTACTTTATATCCTGTATTTAATGCAGGAACAGGAGTGGTTATGTTGAAAATGTTCTCAAGCAGTATTTGACAAGGCCCAGTTTCCCGAAAGCACTGTAAAATTAAGTCCAACCTAACTAGTGATAACTGAAACTCTGCTTACACTGTGGAAATTATTAAGATTTGGTTATTTTATCAGGTGCTACATGCAATATATTTTCTCACATCTCCATGTTATATCACAGCTTCTTTTGCACACCAGTAAATCATAATTTGCTATTGCCTCATTAGTTCATCATATCTAAAACAAACATGACTGTGTACATAATTTGTCTTCCAAGGTCTTGGGAATGAGAAAAGATGTTCAGGATATCTACCGGATACCTTCATCTTTAAAAGCCACTGATTTGGACAGGCCGTAGTCACTCAACAAAGAAAGCCTAAGACATGATGCATCACATTCTTCTGCTCCTCTTTTTGGCTGGCTCAACATATGGTTGGATGGTAGGCATTTTCTTTAGCTCCAATACTTGATAAATTTCTCAAGAAGCAAACAAGTAGGTTCTGTCATCTTATTTTTCCCTTCTTCTTTTTGTAGCCGGTGGACCAGTGGGGCTCTGGAAATGTTACAGGCACTGTGGGAGAATTCGGGCAGTGTATCTGCAAAGTATTCCTTCCCGACACTACATTCCCAGCAGACCGTGTGGATACTGTGCAGATAACTTCTAATAAGCTGACTACTGAGGTGGAGGTCCATATTAACAAGGTACGTATTACATCATATTACATGCTGATGCATCCCTTTGTTTTGTAACATGACGGTGAAAAGAGTGATTATCCTGCAAAATGTTCTTTCCCTCTTGTCAGGTAATTTATATAAAAGCCAAGCTGGTTATTCTTCTCTCGGAGCTCACTAACCTGACCACCCGTGTGGATATATTGGAAAGTGGGCCTGACAAGTACATTAAGCTGGAGTTTGACCTCTTGAGAGTCGAGCTGCGTGAGTTTGAATCACTGGTCACTCACCTGAAAACATCCCTTAACTCCTCCTCACCAGTCTTTGACAGTCTTTACAGTGAGGTAATTTCAATCTCAAAGCATCAGTTTACATTATTGATTATGATTGATCACGTGTTTATATCTCAGGAAATATTATATTATATTACCTGAATTAGTGCTGAATGCGGGCTGTTTTGACTATCTTATACATATTTCTTAAAGATCCGCAATATGAGCCTGACTGTAGACCAGTTGGAAAGCTATGACAAGAGCAACTTAGAAGTGATCCGCCTCGAGTTTATCAAACTTCAGAAGAAGCTGGAGAAATGCAGAGATGAACAAGATGACTTCTCCAATGCAGCAATTGGTAATGTTCTTGTATTGCTTACACTGAAATATCTAAGATATGCTGCTACATGAGTCTCATTATGCATGTTAGGTTTTGTTGGAGCATGTCACAGTATCTCTTTAACATTAATCTCTAATTAACGTTAATTTAATTAATACTTCTTGCATAGTATATGGTAGTTAATATTAAAGTGGGTATAGTTAAGCACTTAACTCTAAGAAATAACACAGGTACTACCAAACAGCTTCAGTGAATGCATGCATATATGATTAAAAAGAGTAAGTAGGTACAGGTAATAAATGTAATAATGCCTTAACATCATATACAATTATTCAAACATTCATCTGAAATGTATAGTTACAAGTATAGATAAATACATGCCATTTATTCACATTAGTTTCTATATACATTCCCAAATTGTTAAGTATGCACCAAATATTACGTGTAAGAACTGAATATTTACCCAGTAAACCACCTACCACTATGAAACCCTTTTTTTTATATCTTGGAGTTATATATTTTAATATCCATTAAGGGATGTACCAGGTTTTGCTTGTAATTAGCACATATTAACCTATGTTAGGTTAATATGTGCTAATTACAACCATGCTATAACCATGCTAGGCAGTCATGCTATAAAATTAAATGCTATCAAGCTTTGCTTTTTATTTTTTTCTTTATAAATTCACATAACTGAATCGATTTCTCTTGTCAGGTTCCTGCAAGCATGGAGGCATTCTGAAAATCAGCAAGCCTGTAGTTAGCCAGCTGAATGCAGATCTGAGTGGAAGCTACTTATATGGAGGATGGGGCAAAGACTCTAGCCCTGTGCCTGGTTATGAAAATATGTACTGGTACTCTGCTTTCTCCAATACACTAATGAGTAGGGTTCATGTTTATTCCGACTACTACAAATTGATCATGAGACAGCCAATGAAAACCCATGATCTTTACTCCAGTCGTGACTGGAGAGGTCTAGGTAATAACTATGTTGTGCGTGGTAACACCCTGTACTATCAGTTCAGAGATCCTTTCAGCATGGGTAAATACAACATGACCAGTCAGACCGCAGGGTACAGGGTGGTGCCAAGTGCCAGTAGCAGATTCTCCTACCAATATTCAGGCAATCAGAACTTAGACTTTGCGGCCGATGAGAATGGATTGTGGGTGACGTACGCTACAGAGGAAGCGAAGGGTAAACTGGTGCTGGGCAAAATAGATGAGGCAGCATTTGCGCTGACAGAGGTTTGGGAAACCAGCATATTCAAACAATCTGTCACGAATGCCTTCATGATATGTGGTGTTCTTTACGCTACACGATCTATAGACGCCCAGACAGAAGAGATCTTTTACACTTACAACACACGCACGAGACAGGATAGCTATGTTAGCATTCCGTTTGAAAAGTTCCAGGATTTCTATGTCAACTTGGACTATAATCCTAGAGATCAGAAACTCTACATGTTCAACAACGGCTACTATGTCTCTTATAACGTGAAGTTTAAGAGTGCTTAGACACTCTCTATCAGACCAAATATACTGAAAAGTCTGAAGATGTGATCTTAATTCCCTGTATAATTATATGGACAAGTAAGATTTTCTGTTTTGGGTGAATGAATAAAAATGAATTAAAGCATTAATCTGTTTCCTTTAATTACCTTGTTATGCTTGCTTATGCTAAATGGGTGAATGTGTGAACGGGTGTGTGAATGAATGCCTGCGACCCTGACCAAGATAAAGATGAATAAATGAATGAATCATTTGTAAAGAGCATACTGGCTATTGTTTCATATATTTCACAGCAAAGAGAGAATCCAATCCAACACATGCAGATGCTCCAGGACACACAATACATAAACATAAGATTGTAGACAAATGTTTATAAGAACTTATGTGATATCTAACTTGTGTGAGGTTTCACACATAATATTACACACAAATATTTAGCAAACAGCAATATTTTGTTTAATTTTTAAATGGTCACTCAAAGTAAAAAGAATTTAGAAGGTCTAACAATTTCTCTTGAATTTCTCTTAAATTTTGTGTACGCCTTGAAGATACAGTGGCTGTGGTTGATCTACTGTGCAATAAACTGAGCCACTGATGACAGAGTAGATCATGGAAAGTGATACGATACCCTCACAAACGGTTCCATTTTGTGTAAGCTGATCCCCCTGAGCCCCTCTGTGCCCACATCATCTCTCCTTCTCTCTGCTCTTGAGCTTCTGGTCCCAGCTGCTCTCTGCAGATACACTAATTACCTACGAGCTCCTGCACCTACTTCACAGTCTATAAAATTACATCACTCTGACGCTGCCTTATTTTATTATCATGTGAGACGAAGGCTCATATAGGTGCAAGGTGTGGCATGTCCAGGTCTTTATAACTGGGATGGCAAAGGGGGTACGTTAAGGGGTGGCACCATTAAATATGTATAGAACGAGGTTCTTTTTGCATATTATCTGATTTTTTTCCTTGGTGCAAAAGGAATGGCCACATAATGACACAGCTGGCTTCATAGTTGCTCTCTAATCCCTAATACTCATATTCTGAATTGGTCAAAGAAATACCTATTTTGCCATTCAGAGCTAGGCTTATTCCAACTGTGGCAGCTGTTACCCTGTGCACCTTCTGTGGCCACACCTCACATACAGCCTACCTAACCATCCGTAAGCACTTATGTGTTAAAATAACATGATAAAATGGATATTTCTAAAATACTTTTGGTTTTTTTTGCACTGTTGTTAGCTATACTGTATGTTGTCATTGTGCATGTAATCTGCTCAGACCAAGTCACTGCAAATGCAGTTGTTATGTATACATTTTTGTCTTTCCTGTTTAAAGATGATCCCAGTCCTTCAGGAACTGCACAGGCTTAAAAAATAAATGAATAAATGAAAAGATTGAGCATATTAAGAATTAGGGCAAACAAATAGTAAAATCCATTCCGAATTGATGACTGAACAACACAAATAAAACAAAAACAAACCAAAAAAATAATTATATTTGTGGTCCACTGTAGAAGAACTGTCAGATGTTGCTGCAGCTGAATCTAAAGACAACCAAAAAAGATGAAAAAGCCAATGCTGACCAAAATTTAGTCTTTCTGTCAAAAATACACGTTGACATCTGTTTTTGAAATATCTTTCTTATAACTTTACTGACAATACAAAAATATGTTTCAGTTCAGGAAAGCATCTAGTTTTCTGTACTACATAATAGAAAATTTCAAAATGTGACCATGTAAAGGGTTTTCCTAGGCCACACATTTGTAGTGGTGGAACAGTGGTGGAAATCACAGTCTACAATTATGGAATGTATTATATTTATTAGTTCTTATAGTTATTATCCTGTTTGACTGGTCACTTGAAATGAATGAGTTTAATCCAAACTTACATCAATTAATTAAAACAAATCAGCCTACAAATAATGTCAACTTGGACTTAATGTTACCAGTCAGTGAAAAGATCAGAAATAAAAAAAACTCAATAAATAGCCAGAATACTATTATACACATTTAAATAATAAGCTTAATATCTGTAGATTTATTTGTATTTTTATAAATATATTTATAAATCTATATTTAGATTGTTTTAATACTTACAACAATATTAATTTTGTAGCAGTGATTCTCATTGGCCACTTATTACACTTATTGGCCACTTTAATAGAAACACCTGTACACCTGTACACATCCATGCGATTACCTAATCAGCCCATCCACCTCAAGGTTCAGTGAACTTTCTGAGTTGCTTTTCTGCTCACCACGGCTGTAAAGAGAGGTTATTCGAGTTACCGTAGACTTCCTGTAAGCTCGATCGAGTCTGGGCATTTTCCTCTGACCTCTCTCCTCAACAAGCTGAACTGCTGATCACTGGATGTTTTTTGTTTTTCGCACCACTCTGTGTAAACTTTGTGCCAACAGCCATTTAGAGTCACTGCCCTCACATTTCTTCCCCATTTTGATATTTGATGTGAACATGAACTGAATCTCTTGACCTGTATTTGCATGACTTTATGCTGCCACATGACTGACTGACTGGATAATTGCATGACTGGGCAGGGGTACAGGTGTTCCTAATAAAGTGGACGGTGAGTGCATGTTTTGCACGTGAACAATAGTCAGGGGGTGGGGGCGCTGTGATAAATATATAATGGAGGCTTTAGTGACATCATTAGCAGCCAATAGGAAGCTTTGCGCGCGCGCTTCCTCTCCGCCTGTCGGTGCTGTCTGCGCGAGCCTCCGCTACACACGGGCCCGACACTGCGGAGGCGCGCGCACGGCAAGGAAACCCTTTACATTACATAGGTAAAAGCTCAATGCAGTGCATTTTCACTTCATCTTCATCTATTACGTTCGCAGCTGTGCATTAATTTGGACACCATGCATATGTGTAGTGTAGCTGATACATGGGATGAATAGAGCCTTAGAATGAAATGTAAACACTGTCGGTTTTCTTCTACTGAATAATTCTGTGAAACGTTTGAGTGTGCAGTTGGAGTGTGAGGTGTTTTTAGCATGGTGTGATCTCTGTCTAATATGCTTCTGGTGTGTGGATGGTGTGATATGTGTGATGTGTGTGTGTGTGTGTGTGTGTGTGTTTGGACAGTGTTATTGGTCTTTGAAGCTGCATTGCGGTCCCTCCCTTTCTCCCTTTCCCATCCGCCCAGTGCTCTAACCCACTGAACACTGTCTGCCTTGCACCTCCAGGGATGGGAGTTCGATTCCTGCCTCCCCTCCTTTGTGCATGGAGTTTGCATGTTCTCTCTGTGCTTCTGGGGTTTCCTCTGGGCACCCTGGTTTCCTCCCCCACCCAGTCCAAAGACATGCATTGTAGGCTGATTGGCATTTCCAAATTGTCTGTAGTCAGTGTATGTGAACCATTGTAGGGTAAGCAGTGCAGAAAATGGATGGATGGACTGTTGCTTATTATAGGCTGAAGTAGTGCCAAGACATTTTTCATGTCCAGTTAAACAGACTGGGTCCAAACTTATCTAGGGTTATATTCCAAATGACTCTCTCCAGTGCTCAATGTGGAGGAAAATGATGGCTTCTGCACCTTAGATAGTGCACTATATACAGTACCCTATAGAGAAAGACTGGAGTTACAACCTGTGTTATGACTCAGTATCTGTTGCCATGCACAATTGTATAATGCACAGTAACTTTTTTTGTGTTGTTATCAAATCTAAAGTTTCCTCCTTTTTTTCCAGAAAAAAAAAAAACTCAGCTCAAAGCTCACATCTACAACAATCTTCAAGTGGGAAAGACGAGTATGAAAAAGGTAAATGTTGTGTTTAAAGGACTTTTATTCCATAATAATGTGTAATAATGAGTAGCCTGCTGGATAACTGCAATTTTTGCTTGTTATACATAAGCTAAGCATGAGGTTACTGAAATGAAAATTTACAAACATTTCCAGTAGTGTGTGTGTATATATATATATATATATATATATATATAAACCAAATTTTCACCTAAATATCAAATTGAACAAATTAAAAGTGACAAATTGTTCCAGATGTATACAAAATAAGCTACATTTTCCCATGAATTTAAATTCATATGTCATGTCTGGAGAAAAAAAAAGCTATCATTACTGGAAGTACAGCCATATTGTTTGAATAACTAATGTCTTTGTGTCAGCTAATAGCTACATGTCTACTGTATGTCTGTAGAAAAATGCAATAAATAACTGGCCTAGCTCTGAAAATGGCTGTTCACTGACACCACTTTTAATTAGTCTCCAAAAAAATTTTACGTTATTCTTATTATCAGTATGTCAGAAAAAACAGACGTAGTATTTAGTACAGTGTTATTTGGTTTTCAGTGTAGCTGATGCCTCATACAAGTTTTGTTTTGCTTTGTGACTATTTACAGAAAATGCATTAAACATTTTAGTCTAACAGTACATGAGTCATATCACATTTAATACCTTCCTCATTCCACTGCTGATTATAGTTTCACTCTGTGATCTGCATGGCAGGGTGCAAATGCTGGACTTTTGTTGAATATTAGCCATTTTGGTTTATTCAAGTGACTCAGATATGGACAGCCTGAGCAGAGAGAGGGATTAGATGGCTCTGCTACAGCATGATGTCTTTTTGTGATGGCATTCAAGGGCGAAGACGAGTCATACAGGTATGTTTGTGAAGGATTTTAGTCAACCGGATAATCGTTGGTGACGTCCAGCTGACGGATCGTGACATTTTGTCGCTCATCAGAGCAGTAGAACAGGATTAAAGCCAAAGTCCAGTTCCCTAGACTTATCACAAGACAGTGACATGGATGATTCACTCACTGCAGCTTCAGATGAAATTGAAAGTGGTAAAACTGATTATGATGATATTTTTAGCTCATATGGTAGATCTGAATAATGCCATTGTAACAGTACATTTTGTATGAATAAATCCATTTGTAGATCAATGTTCTTTTTTGTCTCTCTATTTTTATCTGCAGTATGTCTTCATAAGCAGTCATTTACACATTTTACTCCATTTAGCAGGGGGAAAAGGAAGGAGGAGGCAGTCAGTGGAATCCTGGTGTGTGAGAGAAACTGATGAAAATGGTGAAGGAATGGTTACATCCCAGACATGCAGCTCTTCCATGTAATTGTTCCACATATGAATGGTCTCTGTGGACTCTCATTCCGTCAGGACTTCAGCACAGTTAACCCTAGGCAGACATGGCTAAAAGAGACTATCTGGTGGATGCGGCCAAGCAGATCCGCATGGCCCTGGACAGGGAAGTCAACGAGGACTACGAAGCTGCATTTAGCTATTATAAGAATGGTGTGGACTTGCTGCTGAACGGAGTTCAAGGTAGCACGCTCTATTTATGCTTTTAATGTCATATTATGCCTCTGTGTGATCAAAATAGACCAGTAGCTAGTACACAGGGTTTTTTTTTAGGTTGACATTTGAACATCATTTCCTGTTCTTGTTCACATGAAGGCATCTGGCTGAGCACACTTCATGCCGGTGTTTTAGAGCTGAAGTTAAACAATATAGATGAAACTATGAGGAATAACAGAAAAGGAAACTACATAGTATATCAGCAGAATGTAAGCAAATTGCTGTAATCTTTTGTTTAGTGAGCTTTTGAATAAATTAACCAACATGTAAGGAAAGTTTGAGTCAAAAAAACTGTAATAGCTGACAGAAAAGAATGAAACAGGAACATAACCCATCACTGCAAACTGACTCACCTATATTTATAAAGTTTCAATTATATGTTACTTCAGTTAAATCTGACATATTTTGACTAGTAAATTGAATAAAAATCTAGCTGTAAATAGTGATCACATAACTGCCGACAGGCGAGGTTGAAAATGGTTCAGCTTTCTACTTGATTTTGATCTTAAACATTAAAAATAATTTTAAAAACCCCAAATCCTTAACTGTCTGTATTTGCCTAGGTAATACCATTAATTTCAGCAAAAACAAATAATTCAAACACATCCTTTGTACCATCCTTTTCTCCATTGCCTGTATTTTATTCTAAGTATTTGAGGCTTCTCAAAAAAAAAAAAATTTATTTGCAGCAAGCACCTCTAACTCAGCTTCACCGTAATTAATTTTTCCTGGCTAGATTGACTCAGATCATGTGATAAGTGTAATCTCCTGAATGTATTCCTTTCACTGGCTCACTGCTGCAAGATAAACATTAGGATATGTTTCATCTTCACATATATCAGAGGATGCATGGGGGCATACTGTATGCATCTGACATGTAAGTAAGGGACTAGAGAATGGGAGCTTGCATACACAGCTACAGCTGATTCATCATTTGAGCTCAAATAATTGATGTCGTAGGACTTTTTCATCAATCAGATGCAATTTGCAGTTTGCTCATACATCATTTGATGGGATCAAATCTGCAATGAATGAAACTTTGATGAATAAGAGCCATTGTGGTTGTACTGATACACATTGCACTTGTGATAGGTCTTGACAATCCTGGCTAAAGATAGGCCTACAATCATTTGACCAAAATCAGATGTTTATTTATCACAAAATCCACAATAAGCTTATCAGGAATCTTATCATGGTTTGTTAGCATGGTGCTCCTTTTCATTTTACAGGCTTCTGAGATATCAGAAGGTCCATCTTGACATAACAGTTAACAAACAATTAACAAACAACAGCCCTACACAATACAACACAATGATTTTAAAGGTAGGGAGTATGAAATCAGGGACTCAGGTTTCAGGAGGCTGAATGGACTTTTCTCTTCTGTCGTTTAGTGGATCCAAATAAAGAGAGACGTGAGGCTGTGAAGCGGAAAACCACTCAGTATCTGAAGAGAGCGGAGGAGATCTTTAACTCTCATCTACAGTACAACTTCAGCAAAGACACCACACAGTTAGGGGTATGAGACATAACATTCATTAGATCATCTTTGCCCAGTTAATTTACTCCATGGAAAACCGGCTAGAATTGTCCAACTTATACAAATATGATTCTTGCTAATGTTTCCCCTGTCTGTTCCACACACAGACAGTATGTTCCTGTTTTTATGAGTTGTTACTACCAACTCTCACTTCCCTCTCTAACATGTTTGTATCACTTATTATTCAGAGATAAGCACTGGACTAAATCCAGCTTTAGAACTGATTTCAGTAATCGTTTGAGATTATTGCTTGCAACACTGTACGAGATGATCCTAATAAAATCTTGGCTGAATCCCATACAGACCATGCAACAACGTGTGCTATCCATGTGAGTTATATGATGAAGATCCTTCAACAATAGAGTTATGATTAAAAAAATTATTACATTCTGCTTATGTAATCCAGGCTTGTGTAGAAAATGCGGTCGCATAAACAGAAACAGGCCAATGGTATAATAATAGCAACTTTATGCCTAAAGAAAACAGCAAATTCCTCACGTTCTATACGTTTAAGTTCCATAATTATATTCATCCATTGTTGCTACTGTATTTGTAGCTGTCCTGTGAGTTACGTGTCATCCTCTGCCGTCCTGCTACTGGTGGCTTTTAGAAGAGCGTCATGGCAGGGGTCACACTCAGATCTGAATAATATATTTCTGACACTGCCAGAAATTTGTGCTCAGCTGTCTTTGGTCACAGTGGCACTAAATCGGCCGTGGGTGAGCGCATCACATTATTCGTTCTAAGACCATCTAATAACCAAGGAATTATTTTATGATGTGTGATATTTGTGTGTGTGAAAGCAAAATCGGACTGATACAGTGTACAGTGTAAAACTGGCTTAAGGCTGTAGAACTATGGGCTTGTCTACATCAGCCTTCCAACCCCCCCAGTTGTGTCTCCTCCACTAAAGTCCAGGCATGTCTTTTTGTATTCCCTTTACTTTTACATGGACAAGAATGTGGGTAAGCCCGAATATACTCAACTCTGGGCTCTCAGTTGTTGTGTAATCCCCCGAATCCCCTCGGTGGCTTTGAGGTCATGCATGGGCTAAAACTGCTTTGATTCTGAAACACTGATGACTGTATTTTGGTCAGCAGGGTTACAGCAGCCTAAGATTCAGGTCTATCAGACATCTGAGCTCACCCGTGGAGGACCTGGAGATGTGTAAAGTGGTTGGGATTATTGATAAGGTAAGAACAAAACCGCTAGTGATATTGTGTGTTCCTTAAACACCTGGTGATTTTGTGGTGTGAACTGAAACCCAGGAAACGTTATTTTTTGTCTAATAATGTCACGTGTGGGTTGTATGAAGAAAACAGAAGTAAAACAGGTGTGAAACAGGGCATTTTTTTTAACAATAATGTTTATGAATGCTAATTTTAACAACTGAATATTAAACCAAAACTGAGTTAACCCGAGTCATCATCAGCATAGGAGGCATGAATGAGTATTAATCATATCATATTACTACTAATAATGCCCGTCAAGAGTAGACACAAAGAACAGATTTGCAAGGTTGGAGTGTAGTAATATATATCCAAAAATAATATTTGGTATTATACACAGTATATACCCATACCCATACATATATGAGCTATGTAACTATGTGTAAAATGGAAGTTTTTTAATTTTATTTTATATCTCCCCTGAATTCATTTTACATTTTTAAATGTTACGTTTCCAAAGAGCAAATGAGATTTTCATTTACTATTTTTTTTTTTATTGTGGTTGATGTGCTTTATGCAGCAGATAAAACATGCTAACATCTTGCTACATGCTGAGGTGCTCATCTGTGCCATGCTAGTTTTAGCTAGCTAGCATTATTTAAACCCATCGAGACAGTACAAATCCAGGAGGTTTTTCTGAGGAGATTAAACGTTTTATCACAAAAAGCCTGCTAATGTTACCAACATTGATGTTTAATCTTTAATGTTAGCATAGCTAGCATTAGAGAAGGAGAGTCTTGAGGTCTGCTAGCAGGTCTGGAGTCTTGCTAGCAGTGATGCTGAGTGTGGTATGAAAGGCTACACTGATTAACAAAGAAGCGGTAAAAAATTAACCTGAAATAACTGCTTTTGCACTTTTTTTCATAGGGAGTCATTTTAGATTAACCTGAAATAACAACGTGATGCACCCACATCTCAAAACCTGCACTGTTACATTCACACTAATAACTCTTTTTCCTGTAGTTTCTATTTTTGCTTCCTAAGGGAGTGCCTTACCTCACCTCAGTCTGTATTTATGTTTGTTGGGGAAAATATCACATACACTTCATCACGGAGTTTGAGTATAATGGAGACCTTTTTTCTTTATTATTTATCTTCTTTTTTCATCTTTATTTATGGAAAAAATGTCACTGACAAACATTTAATGTCTTAGTCAAATGGTTGGAGCACATGGTTAGTTAGACCTTTGATGACACCTCTCATGTGGCACAGCTGGAACATTTGTACTGCTAAGCAGGGCTTTTACAAATATTCCTCATGAATACATTTCTTAAGGAAATTAGCACTATAATGTTCTGCTTAACTCTAACACTTAACTGTAACACGTAATAGGAAACAAACTTTCGACTTTAGTTAAAAAACAACTGATGCAGTGGAGGAAAAAGCACTCGGACAATATTATGATTAACTACAATGTTTCTGTCTTGCTTCTTACCAGTGTATCATACTCCAGATGCTTATTTGTGCTTGTGTCTGTAGGTTCTGACTGTCCAAAACCTGATTAGCAAGGAGACATTTGTGATTAAGGTAGGTGTCTGGCCATGTACTGATGTTGTAACTCCAGCCTATAGGCAGAACTGCTGTCTGGCCAGAACGCTGATAACACTGAGGGGAAAAACTCTCAGGTCTCGTCTCGTCTCATGAAGCCGCCATTGATCCAGTTAAAAGCTCTAGTGCATCTTACTCCAAACCATCTCATGTTTCTAAAACCAGAAACAAGGTATCAGAAGTAGGCAAAGTAAGCAGACATTGCTTGGAAATACAACCCCTTGCAAAATTTATGGAATCGCCACACTTAGAGGATGTTCACCCAGCTTTTTTACTTTATAGCAAACAAACAAATCACAGATATGAC
>CM075012.1:8871766-8888946 GCA_037576675.1 Pangasius sanitwongsei
TTTCAATTAGTCAAGTCCAACAGCTCGTTAAGGTGTGTAAGCACTCCCTTTTAACTGCTGACTAATTAGCATGTTTAGACGTGTCCCGGTATTTGTTTTAGTAATGGAAATTAAAAGATGATTCCATAATTTTTTCCTCAACATTGAGTGATTCCATACTTTTTGCCAGGGCAGAAAAAAATATCAGCTCACAAAAAGCTGGGTGAGCATCCTCTAAGTGTGGCGATTCCATAATTTTTGCCAGGGGTTGTAATACTTTTTTTCTTCAAGCAAGGAGTAAAACATGATGGGATATGCTGTTTTAGGAAAATGATTTTCTAACATCCTGAACTTGATTATTGTCCTATAACAGCACCGTCTTGAAGTCATTGCTAACAATTTTAGACTAATTAATGAAAGACACATCATACTTTTATCTGTTTATAGTGATGTTTATTGGTGTGGAACAATAAACAAGTTTTTCCTGTTGTCACTTATGTTACAGCAGCTATAAACAGCCGTTTCCTCACCAGCCTCTCGTTTTTTTCTGTCTTGAAGTTAATAAGACAAAAAGGCTTGTCATGTTCCCTGGGTATGGAGCATCTGCCATACAAATCCCTGTCTAACTTCTTACTATAGAAATGACATATTAATATCCACCTGTGATTTGCCTTGCAGCAAGGACTACTGTCAGAGCTGCTATTATAGAAAATTCATCAAAACCTTCTGAAAAATCAGAATTGAGAATGGTCTAATTATGTTTAAGGAGTAGCTTTATCAAATACATATTTCTCAGGTATGTTTTGGTTTAGGTTCTTTATATTAACAGATGAACAGTTTTTCATAACTTTGTACTGTAAATGTTTTTTAATAACACTGGTTACATATATAATTCCTCCTGTCCTCTAGAGCCTGCCTAAGTCCAGCTGGGAGAATCGAGAGCGTTCCACCATCATCCCTCAGGGTGTCCCTTTCATGGTAAAGTTACTGAGGTACTACGTCAGTGAGGACTCTGTGTTCCTGCATCTAGAACATGTTCAAGGTGAGCTGAGAAAAGTGCTGTGCTAAGCGAAATACACTTTAATACATAGAGCTGGCTGTTTATTATACAGGGAGTCGGTGAAATACTGCCAACACAGAAATACACTCTGAGAGTATGGACTTAACTAAAGTCTTAAATTTGGCATGTCCAACCATTTTTTTTATTAGAGGACAAAATATAAAGTTGCATATACATTATCTGTAATATTAAAAGAATCAATGATGCTAACAATCTAACAGCATTAATATGCTGTACAGGGCTTTTGGAGTACTTTTGTCCTTCAGTACTTCAGCATATAAAATCAACGAATAGATTACATATTCAATATCAGCCTGACACACGTATTAATTTTTTTTTTCTTTATTTAACAGCACCAATATAGCATTTTGGTGTGGCTAGAGTTTGAGAGAAACATGCTTTTTAGGCTAAATGTCTAAAACTAGACAGTCGATAGAATAAAGGAAATAACCAAGAAAACAAAATGTACATCAAGCAATATAATTACTGAAAAGAAGGTAGAAAGACAGAACGGATATTAGCAGTAGCACTGCACTCACATAAAGCAAATGTTAATGTGAAAAGTGAAAACTGTCTTGCTTTCTTAAGTAATGCTGTTCTATGGGAAGTTTGCCTTCTTTAATCCAAAATGGCTTTTCATGTAGCACTATATACGCTCACTACAAATGATGTAACATAATGACAAAAATAAATAACCTACAGGTGTCCAGATATAATGCCATTAAAGATTCATACAATTATATTTTAATATGATCTTTTAACATGACAGAGTTTGCACTCAACATTCTCTCATTAAGTACATTTAAGTTTAAAGTATTGGCACCTGTTTGGATATACTCAAAACTAGTCAAAAAACTTGCTGTGTCTAAGAATCATTTTATTCGCCATACACATTTATATGTATTAATTTTTCTTGGTGTTTGGTCACAACACGATATATTCAACAAACGCATCTCAGACAACACAACACAATTACCTTCCTAATATACAAATATTGCGCCTAATATATGAATATTACACATTAAGTGGAAATGGTAGGCTTAGTTGTAATTTACATTACAGTAGAGGTAGAAATAACAGCTGGATGCAGTACAGGGTACTCAGTACTTTGTACTGAGTCTCATGCTCATAGTTGTTTCAGGACAAACAAACTGCGCCATGCACAAATTTTACTGCAAAATAATTGACATGTCCGTCTTTTTTATTTTGTGCAATAAGACCAAAGCAAATCAGTATGTGAATTTCCAAGTACTCGAAAAGTCTGTTCACCAATGCTATGTGTTTTATGACTCCCATAGTTACACTACATTCACTTACAATATAAGTGACTAACTCAGTAGTTAAGTTTTATGGATTTTGTTCTGTAAGGACAAATAAGTACACATTGCTAATACAGCAATCTCATAATTTCACCTTTAGCCATTAGAAGTGAATTGAATTGCTGTTCAGATGGAACTTCACACACTTTATATTTCTAAACTAACAAATAGATGAATAACAAATAGGTCGTACCGTTATAAAGAACGTGAGGGTACATGAAGTGTTTGTCCCTGTTCAGGTGGAAAGCTGTTCTCCAAACTGCACCGGATCAGAAGTGAGGTAGCCAGAGAACATCCAGACTGCTCCACCCCCAACCAGCACAAATTCCAGCTAAAGAACAGCTACACCTCGCCTGCGCTCACCCAGCTATACCACCTGAATGGAGAGAACCACCAGAGAACATCCATATTTCCTGATAGGAAGAATTTGGAATGCTTAGAAATGGACACACTGGCTTTTTGGAACGAGACTGAGCATCAGCTCGACAGCTATGGCACACACTCATACTGTGAGGAGACAGGATGCCTGCAGAATTCCCGGTCGGAAA
The DNA here is from genome assembly GCA_037576675.1 of Pangasius sanitwongsei. NCBI lineage: Eukaryota > Metazoa > Chordata > Actinopteri > Siluriformes > Pangasiidae > Pangasius > Pangasius sanitwongsei. The sequence continues at coordinate 8,874,673 of CM075012.1, forward strand.
AGGCTGAATTCCAGCAAAAGCAATCCTTTAACCCTTATGCGATAAGGACAGATTCCTTTTCCTGTGTTAGTCCTGGTGGTCAGCGAGATTGTCTTATATCTCAGGAAAGTTTTCCACTTCCTGTTCATCCCTGTGTGATTGTGGATACTCGAGATCCACTCAGTGTCACGACTGATCTTTTAGGAAACGACGTCCATATTGAGCGGATCGACTCAAGCTTAGATTTTGATAAAGTATGGACTGCTGTACCAGCTCAGGAACAGTGTTTAACAGGAACCAGGTCAAATCCAGACATTCTTGGAATCAATAGTGCACCTCAGATCACACTGAGCTCTTTATTTGACACCACACAGCCAACCCTGTGTAGCACAGTCAACGTCCTTCCACAGAAAGTTCGTGTGATTCCCAACACCCTGCCTTTACCTTCAAAGAACCAAAAACAAGATGACATTACTCACGAAAAAACAAGTAATTCTGAGAGTTCCCAGTATATGGCAAGCTTAAGCTCAGGAAATTCCCAACCAGGCACAGAATACTGCAACGGAACGCAGTCTGCTGTGGAAAGCAAACTTCTGAGACCTTTCGCCTTAGACTTCACGACAACAGCTCCTCAGGTGAATAATACAAGTAAAGACATAGAAAGAGAGTCTGTGGAGGTTGGAGAGGAGAACTGGGAACTCCTTAGCCCACTGTGCTCAGATAAAACACAGGATACGCTCTTCACTCCTCACTCTTCTCAAGAGGAGCAGCTCATAGAAGTCGACGGCTGGCATCACTTGCCTCAGTTTAGGGCGAGGAGCCGGAGTGTGAAGCAACAGCCTGGTCGATGGGGTTTTCCTGAAGACGAGGTGCGAATGTGGGGAGCGCAGATCCTGTTGGCTCTCGAGAGTCTTCATGAGCAAGGCATTGTGTGCCAGGATCTCAACCCCAGGAACATCCTTCTCAATAGCAATGGTGAGTGTGACTCTACAGTAACACCAACATCTCCATAAGGATTTATATTATATTATATTATATTATTGCCTGGTCTTAATTAATTACTACTGACATAAATTTAAATGCTAATTTCACCGGTTCCTGCAACAAATAATGAGATGTATTCTGAATAGGAAATGTGTGTCTGACTTACTTTGGACAGTGGACGGAGGTTCAGTCAGAAATTAGTCCTAAAGCTATGGATGAAATGTACTGTGCACCAGGTGAGGAACAATAAGAACAATTTTTCATAATGGAAAACAAAAATTAAACTTTATTATTAGGGATGACTCAATATGGGAATATTTGTTATGTACATGTCTGCCAATGCTGGGATTGCTCCTAATACACACAGATTTCTAAAATATAGAAATAAGAATTCAATCCATCTATAGATATTACAAATGTTTTTGCAGAATGTATGAATTTTGCAGACCAACCATTAGAACAATACAATTAAAAGTGAAGACGTCTAAAAAAGAAACAAAGAAAGAAATTGAGGAAGAATTTCTGTATTAAAAAACTGATATACCAGCTACTTTGAATTTGAGGTTGTAATTTTTATTTAAAAAGCAATAAATATTACAAGAAGATATTGCAATACCTGCAGTATCTCAGAAGTGTATTATGACAATCAGTCATCACATTTGGTATAACACAGTCACATTGCCCAGCCCTAAATTGCACTTGTTTAATCATTTGGAAACAGAGATTGGGGGCGTATCCAAAATCACAGAGGCGTGTGACTGGTGGAGTCTGGGAGCTTTACTGTTTGAACTTCTTACTGGAATGGTAAGCAGAGTCTATATGGCTTCAGATCACTGTATAGTATGATCTTATTAAACCTTCACACTAGATTAAAAACACTAGTTACATGCGAGCTGAGAGTCACATCAAATTAATAATAAGTGAAATCAGAAGAGTACATGTTCTTGTAGTGGACAGACTTGGGTCCTAAATGACCATACATCAGTTTGTGTATGAGATTAGGAAAATAAAACCTCTTCTGTGATATCAGCCCCTGTGGCAGTGTCATCCTACAGGTGTGCATCCACACACACAGCTACGTATTCCAGACCACCTGAGCCCTGCAGCCGCCTCGCTACTCACAGAGGTATGTCTAAAGCACACGCTTAACCTGTGAACACACGTACAGCTTTGTACATAAGGCAGTGATGTTATTTTATTTCCACACAGCTCCTTCAGTATGATGCTGGCTATCGACTGGGCTCTGGAGGTGGAGGTGTGAGTGACATTAAGTACCACCCCTTTTTTAACTCTGTTCCCTGGCACACACTAGCTGGTTAATGGATACAGGGTGTGTTATATGCTTCTAACGCCTAACACCAGTGGTTCATGGGAAGTCAAAGCTCAAAGAAATGCCTTTACTGCCCCCTGGTGGTGCACGACACAAGGAGCATGAGTATCTCCAAACCATCAGCTGAGAAAACACACACACACAATTAAAAAAAGAACCATGTAATGGGGTTATTGTAAGCATATACCTACATCTCAGGCATTAAATTATTGCTGCACCTCTGTATTACAGATGTACAAGTGATATGCAATATTACCGTCACATTTGACCATGTTTATCAAGCATGCAGTGAAATATCAGTTACCATGTTGCCAGTACAGATTTTAATATTTTGGACAAAGTCATGTCATGTAAAACATTTGTGCCTCAAATGATTACTATCTACATTAAGAATCTTTTTTTTTTGCTCTTGAGGAGCTACCTACATTTTTAACCAAAGCAAAAAATAATAATAAAAACAACCTCTGTCCAAGTGCCTTGCTTTTGCTTTATCACCATATGCAAATGATTATCGAGTTTGTGATGAGACTGCTGTGCAGTCAAGCTAATAAAGCCATGCATGCATAGGTCTCACAGATCTGCATAGAGTGTGAAAAAGAAGCACTTATTTCACCACAAGACCCCCCTCTCAGCATGTGCTCAAACTAATAGCGCAGCTACCACATCCTGTCTTGTCACTGAAGTCACAGATGAGACATTGGTTTGTGAATTTATGGGTTTTTCCTTTCAGATTCATCAGTGTTCAGCAAAGCCATCACCCACATGCATCTACCTTAACCACATGCATGTCTGCTTAAAGTTGATCATCCAAGTAGCAGAAGAAGCAGCAGCATTGTGGCTGATTCACAGCTAGCAATAGCCTTGATGCTCACTTCAGTTTACTAGCTATTAACCTGTAACAATTTGTTGTCTAAGAAAAGGATTAGTACAAGAATAATCACCAGAACATGACAGAAAAACACAATTTTCATCCATTTATTGTTTAAAAGCTTCTTCCTCCTTAAATATTTGTTTCTTTACACAGCATAGACAGAATCTGTTCCCAGTGAGTTTGACGGATCTGACCTTGACATTGTTTAAGGGCCATACTGTAAAGACAAGCATACAAGTATGTACCAAAGTGTGTGTTTTTTTAAAAAAAAAAAAAAAAAAGTATACCGACATTGTGAACATAACAAAACAGTATATCTGGTTTGCTGGTCGACTGATGGATTACTAGCTCTTCAAACACACAGAATGCGAAACATGAGATACTGTCTACTACTGTGCTTGTTTTACCAGTCAGAAAACCAATATATGGACATATTTGGAGCAACTTATACATATAACTGCATATGTATTACAATGATCATACATGTATCAAGTTAAACAGTGGCAAAAAAGCACTTATGAATGGCATGACAGCCTTCTTGCTAAGAAGATGCCAGCTGAGACACCTGTACAAGAACACCTTTTCTCCAGGCTAGCCCATGCAAATGTCAACTGTTACCTTCTTACTACTGTAGAGTAAATGAACATTCAAAATGCTTCTTTCCCTAGTTAACCAACACAGTACATCTTATGCAGTAAGGATTTTTTTTTTGGGGGGGGGGATAACCACTGTGTGAGACTCTGAGGATGTCAGCCATTAATGTGCGCTTTATGACTTCTCACATATCCAAGAGGAGCACCCTGGGGTCCTCAACCACAGACTTGATCTTACGCAGGAAGGTGACTGCCTCTCTGCCATCAATCAAACGATGGTCATATGTCAGAGCCACATACATCATGGGCCTGACCTCAACCTTAAAACAGAGAGAGACATTGTGAGGCAGAGAAAAGTCAAAAAGCACACACATCAACTAAAGGATGCTACAGACTGAAACACAACAAACTTGTAACTAACCTTGCCACCAACAGCCACTGGCCTGTCAAAGATACCATGCATACCCAAAATGGCCGACTGTGGTGGGTTGATGATGGGTGTGCCGAAGAGCGAGCCGAAAACCCCACCGTTGCTGATGGTAAACGTGCCGCCATCCATATCCTCCACTGCCAGCTCGTTCTTACGTGCCTGTGAACCAAAATATAAAATTTAATAAGTAGGACAAATCTAAAGCTCCGTTTTAGGACTCTAAAGGGCAAAGCTTTAAGCCACCAAAGGATAAACCACTTGTTTTTCCAGATACTACATGTCTGAGTTCCCCACTTTAACCATCTGCTTAACCCAAAATATAACTACTATAAATCAGGTCATATCACAAATTTGTCTAAAAACGGGGGTTTGGTTAGTTGTTCCATTTAAAACATAGCAGGTTCTGTGAACAGTTTGTTTACTCTGAACCCTGTGTGCTAAGAGTGCACCCAGTGTAGTCTAATGGTACAAACTGCATCACAAGTATGAAGGCATAAAGATGATGGCTAATATCTTTAGTCAGGACATGAAATGTGTTTAATTTAGAGAGAATAATGGCTCCTACCTTTTCTCCCAGCTCGTTTATAGTTTTTTCAATGTCTGCAAAATTCATTCCTTCCACACCTCTAATTACTGGTACCACTAATCCCTGTGATGATGAGATGAGAACACAGATCTCAAATCAGTATCAACTTTACACTCGTTTAAAAAAAAAATAAATAAAATTATATAAAATTTATTATTATTATATAAAAATTATACAAAGTGTGTGTGTGTGTGTGTGTGTGTGTGTGTGTATATATATATATATATATATACACATACACACACACACACACATTTTTTTAATTTTGGTGCTTACATGCTGGGACAGGACATGATGTACAATGAGAACTGAACTAAAACTGCCAGGCTCAGAGAACATAAAATGCCTTCCACATGAGAGCAATATTTCAGCTTCCAGCATGTCAGTCACTGCAAGTCTCAGACCAAACTGGGACTCATTTGTACTAAAGTGGTTATAGTACATTACTGCAGAAATGCATCATGTTCACTCTCATTTACAGGAGTAACATTACCCATTTTGACTAAATGCACTTACTGGCTTGACACTTTACGACATTAGACGCTGCAGAGTGTGCTAATGCTATCGGTTACCAAATTATTAGGAGGAAAAAGACTAGCTCCAGAAATCACCTTTGGTGTCGCTACTGCCACACTGATGTCCACATAATCTCGGTACACAATCTCTTTGGTCGTGTCGTCAATTACTGGGGAAAAAAATTTAATCAAAATGGTCAAATGATCATCTTTAAGTAACTCGCTGTCCACACATCTAAAAACAAAGCATTTTCACTTTGGATCTGGAGTAGAACTTTATTAGCTGTGACAAACTGAATGTGTTGTGTAACAGCGACAGGATGAGTATTTTTCTAATATTCTTCTTATATTCTCAATATAACAAACTGTCTTCCTAATTTCAGCTTTGATTTCCCAGCGAGCATTTGTTGATGCACTACAATGTTAAGTGATGAAAACACACTGCATCTGAGTACTCTGAAACCGTTATCAATATAAATTAAAAAAAATGTATCAAATTAGATATTACTATATTCAAGAAAATTGAAAAAATAAAATCAGCTACAGCTTGAGTGCATTTTTTGCTGCATTGGGTTGTGGCTCACTACTTAAATATAAAATCTAGATTAAGTGTGGCTTGCCTATGTAGGCCAGGTTTCTGTGGTTCTGAAGGAAGCAGAGGGGAAAAATAGACTATAAATCGTGATCTTAGACGCAGAACACACAACCTCAGTGACCACATATACTTGCCGGTAGTCGACTGTGAGGTGGTGACATTAAAAGCATGACTAGCTGCTGGTGGAGGGACATACCTGCATTGACTGCTGGCTGGTCTACCAAAGCATAGGCAGCTGCTTTAACAAAAGCAGACATGAAGCCCAGTTTGATGCCGTGCTTCTTGAGGAAAGCATCTTTGTAGGCTTTCCTCATCTCTGTGATGTTGCTGCAGTCAGGGACAAAGAGGAAAAAATTAGCATGGAGAACAAGCCTTAGATCTCTACTCGAAGTGATACCCAATTTACATTCAATTACAAAACTGCATGTTTTATTTTTTACATAAACATTCCAGGGAGGTATTCTTTCAATATGTAGTTTTCATAGATGCTGGAGACTGCAAACCAAAATCTCTTCCAGAAGCAACAACCTTGAAGTGCTACATCAGGGATTTTATTGACAATGGTTTGCGTGTATGATAAAAATGGTGCACTTGCCCAGTGCTTTTTAATTGTCTGTTTTCCTGTCTCCAACTCCGCTTAAGCTCTAGGGTTTCTCCGCTAACAGAATTAGCACCGTCCCAAGACACACTCTCCGAGAAAGGAGAGAAGACGAGATAAAAATCTTCACTTTCTAAACCTTTCAAATCTTATTGGCTTGTCATAAAAGCCCATAACATTGCAGGCAGTCTGCTCTCTGAGGGCTTCTCTCGGGGGAGAGCTGGGCAGATGCTCTTGGCCCCTGACCGGCCGTGCTTCTTCGTCTCCGCACTAACCCTGGCCTGCGGAGTCTTGCTCCATCCCGTCGATACCAACTAGATTTGTGCGAGAACGAAACCCCTGCGCAGCCGAAAGCTGACACCACCATTTGCGCCAGGGAGAAATCCTCAAAGTGTCATCTTCTGAAGTGAGGGTGGGGGTCTGAGGACATTAACGTTTCCTTCTAAATTAATAAAGCACGTTTTACCCAAATCTTATCTTTGTTTTTACCGACATTAGTACCAAATATTTACATTCCAGGCTTTAAATGGGCATCGGGTTGCAAAAAGCTCTTCCTGTAGGGCAGATTCCAATCTATAACCATTTGTGTTAGCATTGCTGAGGTTCTAATCAAGTTTATGCAACAAACAGGACTTTCGCCCCACCATTACAAGACTTTACTTTCTCAATATTATTGACCTGATCTCAGGTCTATGACTCTCTATATTTATAAATAAATAAATAAATAAATAAACAAACAAACATTTGTGACAACACTGGTGACTAATCTGACCTCATGTCCACCTCATTGAAAGTTGTCAGCATGGCACATGTGTTCTGAGCTTCTTTAAGCCTCTGAGCAATCCTCAGCCTCATACGATTCATCTTAACCTGCAGTTTAAAGAGAAAGTAAAATATCTGAATTATTACACTGTTTAGGAAGTTTCCTCCCCCAGACACAGTTTCTCTCATTTATAAAATGCATTTTGGAGGGCATGTCTAGACTCCAGTCTGCAAAAAAACCTCTGTAGGCTTGCTTCTCTTTTAAGAGTGTGATATTCCTGCTTGATAATTAATGCCACCCTCAGCAGTCTCTTACCCTGTGCTCGGAGCGCGCTCCCTTTGCTCCAGCGTCGGCAGCAGGGGCAGCAGGAGCTGCAGCAGGTTTGATGGCTGAAACTTCAGCAAAATGACAAACATGTATACTGCGTCAAGACGCATGTTTCATTAAAACCAAAAGAACAAAGAATCCTTGACAGTCAGTCAAGACAGAATATAAGAGAGAAAATTTATCTCTTATATCTTCCCTTATAAAACCCTGCAGGTGAATAAATGATGAGAGCAGTGCCACTCTATGCCTGTGTCTGGCTCACCTGGTTTGGAAGTGGCAGGCTGTGCTGGCACGGGTGGCACTGGGGGCATGGTGGTTGGGATGGGCCCCACTGTAGCAGCAGTAGGAGGTGGGGGAGATGGAGGAGGAGGTGCCGCAGCTGCTGGGGCCTCGGCTGCTGGAGTGGGGGCAGCGGCTGCCTTGGGAGCGCCGGCTGAGGAGAGCATGAAACCACAGAACAAGGCTCAACCTTCACCAGGAAAAGGATACAGTATTTTCAGTGTTTGATATTTTTTGTACCAGACCCTTACCTAAGGCAGCTTAGTTGTTAAGATTCTGTAACTACATTCAAGGTTGAATCAAAATAATACATCTCACTTTAATTGTGTATCCTTTAAATGGTAAATATATATAAACATATCTTTAATCAAGTGTGTCCTATGTTTGACTGCATATCTTACTGCTTATACTACAGTTAGTTTCAGTTCACTAATCTGATTGGACGAGCAGCGTTATAGGAGTGCTTATATTCATCATAACTGCACTATATATAGACGTTTCGGTGTGTATCGCTCCGCTTGTCTGTGTTCGCCTCGTAAAATTCCAATTCTAGCATCAATTAACTGAAACCGTCACTATAGTAGAGTTAGCAACATCATCAACGGACATTGCAAACGATACATATTATATGAATATAACTTCTAGCGTAAAATATGAAAGCTCGTCAGAGGAAGATGAAAAAGAAGAAGTGAAGCCAATTTCACCACGTTAGCCGACATTCAGTATAACCGTACTCTTGCTCGTGCGATATTGCTTAAACATACACACACTGCAGAGGACCTGGAAAATCCTCCAAATGTAGTGAATAGGCCATCATGCTCTAACCTCCTTTTCTCAGTTTAAACAGGGGAGTGCCTCCTTCCACTCTGCCTCCATCAGGAACCAGAAGCTCCTCGATCACTCCTGCAGCCGGAGAGGGCACCTGCACTGACGTCTGCACACAGATGCGGCAACACTCTTAACACCACAGTCTGCTGTGATAATTGTCACGATATCCCTAAAACATGCAAGTTTGGTTCCTTTGTCTTCTGTTACCTTATCAGTCTCAATTTCACAAACCACCTCATCCTCTGTGACGGTGTCCCCCACAGCTATGAGACGACACGGAACACACGCGTTAATACCGAGTTAACACGTCAACACAATAAATAGGGCTCAAAAAGATTCGGGTTCAACACAGAAGACACACTTATACCTTTCTCCCACCTCACATCCCCCTCTGTGACAGACTCAGCAAACGCTGGTGTGTTGATAGTAATAATTTCATTCCCTGAAAAGGAAAGAAGAAAAAAAAAGAGGTTAAAAGCAAACAGGGTTGAGTCCAAAATGTCTGTACAAAATGAAGACAGAATATTTCTTTAGTGTGTGTTTGGCTTTACAGATATGCCTTCATTTTTACAAGCAACAAAAACGATCAAATAGGGCATGTTAAGTCACTAATAAAGAAAATCAAAATTCTGAAAGTCATAAATATTCTCTAATAACCTGCATTCCCACATTTTGCCTTTTTAACTCCCTTTAAGTGCTTTCATATCCTCTTTCAGATTCTCTCAGCTGGAGTATCCATCCCCCACTTCTCCCAGTCTGTTCTGTATAATCTCAACCCATTCTTCCATGTTTTAACTAATTCTTCAAATTAGCTCTGGAGGTAGAAAGGCAGAAATAATATTTTTCTGTGGATTTTGCATTACATTTTAGATGTCTTACTGCACATTACATTTTATTTTTAATGTCCTGAAATTTTAAAACAGAGCTACATTTCCTTTTCCATACAGAAACCATGAGGACACACTTGTGCACTCAGCTGTATTTGTTATGCCTTTATCTTTACCATTCGCATATCATGTTCACAAATTCCTCTGAGAAAGTAGCTACAATACCTGATACTACAACATGGATAAAAGCAAGGCTTATATCAATTAGATTTGTAAAACAGTAAATTAAGATGTCGTCAATAATAGCCACATCATTACTATCATTATCCCTATCATTATAATAATAATAATAATAATAATAATAATAATAATAATAATTATTATTATTATTATGATGATTATGTGACAGTAAATGTCAGTCACTGCCTTTGCTACAGCAAACACATGTAGTAGTAAAATACTTTCATGTCTCCAGATAAGAAAAAAAGAAAAAAGTAGACAGAACACAACAGATTTGGATTTTTATTTGACATAAAGGCCTTCCGTATCCTCTGCCCCTTTGCAATGTTGGACATTGCACGACTTCTGCTTCCTTTTCCCCCGCCTCTTCCTCCCTGTTGGTCATTACCAGGTTACACCAGGAGGTCAATTCTTCATACATCGATTACCAAACCCAAGATAAGAGGTCACAAACTTTAGCTTACTAATTGTGCTAATTTCAAACATGCTAATTCAGTTCTTCAAACGCACCCGAGAACCTGATTAATATAGCCGGACTGAGTTGCTTGAGATAGCATGATGCATCGTTTTGGCCTTGAAAGAGTAGATATATTCCTGATATTTCTCAGCGAGTGAGCGATTGGCTAATATAAATGCTACAGGACCCTGTAGAGGCCAGTTAATGGTTCCTTCTTTCTGTGCACAATGCAGTAAGACATGTACAGTTTAGTGGGTACAGATCACTAAAATCAGAGTCAGGAAATCATCAATTTGCTATCTCGAGTTCTCATTTTATTGTAATTGTGGCCACGCTTTGACTTATTATTTGCTCATCTAAAGAAACTGCATGCACAAAATTAAAGTAAGCGTTCTGAATAAACCCATGCATTATAAATATATATATATATATATATATATATATATATATATATATATATATATATATATACACACACACAATAATTCTTCTACATTTATGCTGTGGATGGCAATGGCAATATGTCTCACTCTCATGCTCCTACATTTTTGCCCTCTTCAACAATCCAGATTCTATGAATATGCAAATTAGGACCACCCACAAGCCCCACCCCTTCCCCCAGATAAATCAGTCTTGTATGGTGTCATACAAGAGATTACTACAAGAGATTGGGTTTTTAGCATAACTAATATCAACAGGCTACATATTACAGATACAAATTTAATAAGTATAAAATCTGCAACAAAACCGTGTGTGTGTGTGAAGTTACATACTGTGGGACGCAGTGGTCTTGAAGTATCTGATTTGGAAGATACTGGGCCTCGTCTCAAACTTCCTGCAATTCAATGAAAGGAATACAAAATTAGAGTGTTCATTATTAAGGACACGGTTAAAAAGTAGTTCAGCTTTTAATATCCTAAGCCTAAAGCAAAACTTACAGATTGTTCCTGACGGTGACGCACTGAGAAACCGATATGCCTGAAGAACCAAGAACATTCGTTTGCTTACGTTGCCAAAAGAAAACCATGCTGTCATTAGTTATTAAAAAAATAAAATAAAAATTGTGCTCTGAGCTATTGGAAGACTGGAGATTGAATTATGATGAACTTAAATATTAAATTAAATATTAAATTAATATATAACACACACCGAATTCAAGTTAATACAAACTTACCCGAAGCAGTTCGTCGTGCTACAACGTTGTTACCCTATAAAATAAAACAAAATGATCATACATGAATGTCAACTAAAACACTAATTATAACGCAGATATTTTCTAAAGCATTAGGTCTTGGTCATATATTTGGGGGGAAAAAAAACATTATTTCAAGAGCTATAAGCAGTGAAACTGACCGTACTCATATATACTGTGTGTGTAAAGCAGAAACATTTTATTGGTTCAAAGTCAAATGCCGAAACACAGACACAGCTACTGTTGATTGTTGGGCAATGAACACGTGAAGCCACAAGACTATATTTAACCTGCTCAGCTGAAATGCAACCACTGCCATTACTAGTGAAGAACGAAATTGCACAATGCATTCCTCTTAATGTAAATGATCCGACACAAATCCTATAATAAGTCAGCCACTTTCAAAGCAGTGTACAACTTCAAAATAAACCAGCCACGTTCTCAAACACCGCAGGACTCGCAAATATGTCTCATGGACATGGAAGGCACTCTAAAGGCATGTTCAGAGGTTACGGTCACACAGGTGGTGACACGTGCCAAAGAAATTCCCATTTTCAGCTCCCTCAGTGCTTTAAATTTAGAGGTTATGAAAAATCAATTGTCCAACCAGAAAGCCTCTCTCTCGGCCATGTGCCCTGCTTCCGTGTGCATCTATAATTATTTCTTGTGCTATATATTACGTTCAAATAATAATATTTTTTTTTTAAATTTTAAAATAGGGTACCTGATGACTGAAAAATTACTTTGTCTGATCAGGTACCCCACTTTTTTTTTTTTTTTTTTGGAACTGTTTATATTGTTATTTGAACATAATATATAGCACAAGAAATAACTGGAAGAGATTTCTGGGTTAAATGGACAAACTGTATGCTATCACTAACGCTCAGGTGAGCTGGTAATAAATAAACCGCTGTGGTAAGCAGCTCTCTGATCTTATCCATGCGGCTGAGACAGCTTGAATCCAACGTGAAGTCAGTTTTAAAATGTGTGATTACAGCCTTCGTTTAAGATTATTACATGTCACACTGTATGAGATGATTATAATAAAATCTTAGTCTCTCTATATAACAGACGTGTCTTCTCCATGTCAGACTGTACGATGAAGACCCTCTAACGATAGACCTGCGAATAAAGAAACTTATTACGCTCTGCTTACGTCATCAAACGGTGTGATGCGGACATTCTTCAAAGTTAGCGTGAGGTGATAAGGAGATTTTTTTTGTCCACTAACATGTTTTGTTTACATTCAGCACTGCCACTACCGTATTTGTAGCTGTCCTGTGAGTCTCATGTAATCCTCTGCTTGGTGGTTTTCAAATGAGTGTCATTACAGAGATCACACTCTGAGATTACAATTTTAAAAATCTGACACTGCCAGAACGTTGTCGTTGGCTGTCTTTAGACGCTGTGGCACTAAACCGGTCGCTGGTGATCATGTCACATTATGTATACCACAGAATTCTTTAACAGTGTGAGATTCATAAAATCTTAAAGCGGAAAGCCGGTTTAAATGAGGCGAACATGACTGAGAGCACTTTTTACATTTACACCTGATCATCTACCATATTTGCGTTGATTTAGCATCCCGAGTGAGTCCCAGGCATCACTGAGCAGCTGAGAGATAAGAGTCTTGCTGAAGTGTCTAAGAGAGGCTCTCTGCCTGTGGGATCTGAACTCATAACCTTCTGATCAGCAGGTCAGACCTTCAGCCTTAGAACCCTGAGACACCACTTTGTGTAGCCCTACAAAATGTAAGAGAGGGACAAATGGGGACTGCTTTTAATACTTCTTTTGTGGTTTAAAGTTAAACCTGGTGTCATGTTTATTTTTAAATCCAAAACTTCAACTGAAGTGACCGCAGAGCTCTAGAAAGCCTGTTGCCTCTGGCTAAATCTGTGTCATGACATTAAACTGGAGGAAAAATGCTCGGAATGAACTGCCACCGAGCATCTGAGAAAGGCCCAGTGGCCCACTGCGAGCAACAGGCTGATTTCATGTTGCTAACAGGCTAATATGCAGCTAGCTAATGGCTAGCAATGGAATGACCTCGTACCAAAGTCCCCTCTAACATTACCCTTGTCTGGGCTAGATAAATACAATTCTATATAACAGCTGTTTTTTTAAACTGCAAAATAAAAGTTATTCTTATTATGGCACGTTTGGGACGTGTACTTGTAGGTGAAAGGATAACTATTCAGGTTATCTCAGGTTAACCTGGTTAACTGAAGCAGGGTAACATGCTGTCCTTGGTTTGGCACTGAGGCCTAATCAACGCGCTAGTAGTTAGGGCTTAATCCCAAATCATCCTGTGCTTCCTATACAAGTGCACTACACAGGCAGTAAAATAACCGCTCATGCAGCACGTGTAGTGCACTAGCTGCTTAAGAGAAACTGGTTTAGGATACAGCCCTAGCACAGTTAGCTTAGCATGACTCGGGACTGAGTCCAGCTGCAGCAACACCGCCTCGGTAAACCGAGCGGGACGTTAGCAGGAGCGCTGTAGCTACGTACCTGTCGGAGGGCAACCAGAGAGCGACCGACAGAGCGCGTGAGACACCGGGAACGGGATAACATATCGGCTGCACACACAGCGATGATACGCCCAGACGAACCCGTAACTCACAACGCCAAAATCCCACAGAAGGAAGGAACTCCCCGTTCTCTACCCGAGCGGCGTCTCCTGGCAGCTCTGCACCGCGCATGCGCACAAACCTGCACGCCTGCGTACCGCACCGACATGAACTGCGCATGCGCAACATGTACTGTTTTCTCTCAGTGTCTTGTTTATGAGCAAGGTGCATTTTGTGATATTTAAATATATATATATATATATATATATATATACATATATATATATATATATATATATATATATATATA
>CM075012.1:8889046-9038023 GCA_037576675.1 Pangasius sanitwongsei
ATATATATATATATATATATATATATATATATATATATATATATATATATATATATATATATATGTATATATATATCACAGCCCAGGTGTTGCTATGAATAATTTTTTAGCCCCTTTCTTCCGTATGCATCAATGCAAAGAGCCCATCATAGGACCAGCACTAACAAGATATCTTCTGGGTGCATTATTCTCCACTGTGTAAACTTACTAGTCACTTTACTAAACTTTACTTTACTTTACTAGTCACTTTACTTGTTCATCAACACTGTAGATGATAGCTCATTTTTCCCCCTAGTTGTGTTACTCATCCTCTAGGCCTGCAGTGACACTTTCTAACCAGACACTGTTAGCTGTATGTTTGCTTGGCTGAATATTTTTAACCAGCATTGTAAATGAGCTGTTTACACACACCAGCAACCCTTCTGGGCTTGATCTACTCATACCAACACCACACCCATCATAGTGTTCTCATATCAGGATCACGCTGCTGTGCTGAAAATTGTCCACCACCAACATATCTCCTCAGTGATGGTTTTATGACGGCTTCTTCCTACTGAGAGATGTGATAATGGATGGGCTGACAAAATGCACATAAGATGGGCTACAGCCAGTAACTGTAAAAAAAAAAAAAAAAAAGGTAACATCTGAAAAAAAAGGTTTTTTAAAAGTGCACAGCTATAGTGAAAAAAACGTTGTAGGTATAAATTACCACTAATGTACTGTATAGGCTATAAATACTCATTGACAGTAGCGTACAACTGTAAATACACTTATTAGGAATTTTATAAGGTAAACTTACAATAGACCACTTTGTATATAAACATCTACTGAATGTACAGTAGTACAAATATTCATTCATCTTCAGTAACTGTTTTATCCTGGCCAGGATCGTGGTGGATCCAGAGCTTATCCCAGGAACACTGTTTGCCAGGTGGGAATACACCCTGGATGGGATGTACACACACATACATACACACATACACACACACACACACTTAGGGGCAATTTAGAGTCACCAATTAACCTACCTGCATGTTTTTGGAAGGTAGGAGGATAATAATAATAATAATAATAATAATAATAATAATAATAATAATAATAATAATAATAATAATAATCTAAAGTGTCTAAGGTTTCTCAAGATACCTCAGCGAATGACACATTTTCTGAAATCCTCAAAGTGCTGACTATCACCATGTGAAGGAAAAATGTTTCTTTCCTATTCTAAAGAAGCATGGCTTACCCTTTTGTCAAAACTGACTGAAAACCCTTTTTAATGACGACTGGTAATTTGGGACACATATTTTCATCAGCATCAGGTATTTAGTTTTATCCTCATTGATAGGTTTAAAAGATTAATCTACTTGAAGCATAATTAATTATGACATCAATAAATCAAATTTCAGTCACAGGACCTTAAATAATCTTATCCAAAAATTTATCATCAACAATTTATCATCATCTAGTATTGTATGACCCCAGTAGGCTAAATAAAATTGACTGCATGTTAAGATGTTGGCCCGAGTAACATTATATAATTAATTTCTTTTAGTAACAATAACAAAAACAGGATCTGAAAAATATTCAGCATTTTCCAAATTCATAACCAAACTTTTCTAAAATTCAGTATGAAAAGATAAATAAAAATCACAGTAAAAAGGGTAACATTTAATTATTTATTTCTTGCAGTAACAGCAAAACACAGGATTTAAAAAAACATTAACTTCAATCTCAACATCAGTCTCAGAAATTACATGAACACTGTACACTAAGTAAAAATCTCTGTATGATCAGTAATAGGCCTAAGCAGCATTCTGTATTTCCCAGTCCACCTTATTCCCCTGCTTATTAAGATGCTTTATAAAAAAAATGCACTTAAAATCCATTAGTGTATCCATTATATCCTTTCACTTTTCTTCTCTCCACTTATTGTATTTTAAAACTGATAAAAATGATTAGTAAATGTTAACCATCTGTACATGACACAACTAACTTTGTGCTTATTTTGTTACAGTAGTGCACGTTATGTATCGACATCATAAATATGTGGAATATACTCTATTTATCATGACAATCTATTATTCGTGGAAAAAAAACAAGCCAAAGCATAGGTCATTTTTCCTACCTAAGTATTCTGGGGTTCAGTTTCCTGTCTGATGCTGACCACAGCCACCTACATGATATCTCAAGTCATTTCTATTAAGCAGTTTCTTCAAGGGCCTAGTAACATCATGTGACTTTCACTTTAACTTTCAGGCTGTTAAAACTTAACTCTCCAAATATACCTGTTACCCTTAATGGCTGTCACTGATTAGCCTAAGTTAGACATGTATTTTATTAATAACATAACACTGTATTAAATAATAAATAGTAAGTATTACCATAACTAGGCTATTAGTGGCCCTCTGTAGGATACATAGTGGCTGTGTCATGCTATTTAGTATAGTAGTGTGCACTTTGGACAGAAATCCGTGCACATGGTCTATGGTGAGAGCGAGATCTCTATGTTAATACAGGTTGTACATAATGTAATGATATCAACACATGGTTCAAGGTTCTTTATTTGTCACATACATATTACATACATGTGATGTAATGTAGTGAAATGTTTTTCCTTAGTCCCACAGTGCAATAATGAACAGAACCAACAACGAACTAAGATATAAACACATAATAAAAACAGAATATAATAAAATATAGTAGACTATATAATAGAAATGTAGCAGCCTATGGAGGAATGTAATGTGAATAAAATAGAATGACACGTCTATATATATATATATATATATATATATATAGAGAGAGAGAGAGAGAGAGAGAGAGAATATGAATTTATAAATAGAGAGAGAGAATATGAATATATAAACAGAATATGTAAAGAAAAAAATATGCAAATTATACAGAGCTGTATAGTGCGCAACATTTTTTTTTTTTCCTGTAGTGCAGACTGTTTTGTGTGTGTCTGTGTGTGAGGTAGGAATATGCAGACTCTCTCCAGTATCCTCGATCAGATTGCCTGAGGGGAGAAACTCCTCCTGAGTCTCTCTGTGTTGGTCCTCAGGATGAAACAACGTTTTCTTATTGTATAGAGATGACCTGATGATTCTGTCTGCCGCTCAGCATCATGACTGCGCCCATGCTGTGTAGTGCGGTTCATGTGAGCGCCCGGGTGCACGCGCACTCTGTCGGTCGCGCGCTGAGGGCCGGATGCTGCAGGCCACGCCCCTTCATCATCTCCGAGGCTTTTGGGAGGCGCTGAGGCGAGACGCGCTGCCAGTTTCTCACCGAGCGAGCAACAGGTAAGAGCTCGAGCTTCTCTTCATACTCCGCTGCTCCGTTGCACATCTGTGCACTTAGTTTAACTTTGATGAGATGATTGTGGTTCTATTTTGCTCTTTATTATTATTATTGTTATTATTTTAAAATTAAAACTATGTTTCATACTTTATAGTCATTGGATAGTCCTAGGATGTTTGGCTGTTGAGTGACTTCCTTACATCCTGCTCACCCCAAACCTACAGTAACTTTCTTTCAAAGATAATATAATATACACAGTGAAGCTGATAAGTTGATGCATTTTTGTGTATGCATATATATATATATATATATATATATATGTGTGTGTGTGTGTGTGTGTGTGTGTGTGTGTGTGTGTAAGAGGATGGAGAGAATGTATAAGAGTGTGCTGGTTAAGAGAATGGCAAATATGTTTCATAACCTGTCAAGGTGTTGTTTTTTTTTTTTTAAAGATCTAGTTGTGATGTGTTTAACACTTTTTCCTCATCGTATAATTCCATATGTTTTATTTAATAATTTTAATGGCTTCAGCTTTAAAAAAAAAAAAAAAAAAGCAAATGTGGAGGTAGTAAAAAAAAAAAAAAAAAAAAAAATATATATATATATATATATATATATATATATATATATATATATAAATAAATCTTTCATGAATAGTTGTGTTCAGTGTTGGAAATAGTTTGCTTTTTGTTATTGTCAAATAGAATAAGCCAATGATGATGATGATGATGATGATGATTAATAATAATAATAATAATAATAATAATAGTAATAGCAACCTAAATTTTCACAGAATAAATATAAACATTCTTCATTTTGGAATTTGTAGAGCCGCAGTGTGGTCAGTCATTGCGGGAGATGAAGAGGTTTCCTTCGTACAGAAATAGCAAAATAGGCTTTCAGTAGAAAATGAATATGATACTTTATAGATACATTTCCATAAAGTGCTACATTACATTTATTTAAGCATGATAAATGAATTACACAAGACACTTATGTGCTACCTTTTATTCAGAACAGGACCCTAACTAGAGTCATAAGAGACTTCTGGAAATATAGACTTACTATAGAGCATTCCTCATGTATGTTCTCTATTCATTTACTGATCATTTTCAGGTAGCATTTCTTTGTGTATCGCTCATCATATATCAATCTAAACATAAACAGCGATTCAACCAAGTTGATTAATTTTAAATTCAGCAGGAAAAAAGATTGTTTTGTAAAGAAAAGGGTTTTTATTATTAGAATTAATCCTTTTTTAAAAAAAAAAAATTGGTTTATTCCAGCACCTATTTCTTTTTCCTCGTCCTCATTCCCCATTGTTTCATGCCTTTATCACTTGCCATATGCACAATAAATCAATCATTCATTTTTTAAAGTTGTGGTAAAATACAGAGTCAATTCACAGTATTTACTATGGAATATTATGCCATATTAAAATTATGAAATTATCCATTAGACACAGTGAATGCCAATCCCCACACACATATAATTTTCATCATTTATAATATATTTTATAAATGATTATTTATAACATCATTTATAATATATATAAATTATATAATACTGCTACACTGAAAATTAATCAAGAAAGGTTTGATTGCTCTTGCTGTGCTTAGATTTATTTATTTATTTATAAAAAAAAAGTATTTATGTTTTAGTCTAATAATAATTTTACCTTGTTTATGTTATTTAGTTTTACCCTGGTTTAAAATATCAAATATTTCTAATAGTTTCTTCTCTATTTTTTGTCTTAGGGACACCATTTTAATATTTGAGGTCACTGTAGCACACTGATTTATTGTGAAGTTACATCAAGTCAAAGTGCAACAGAAAATAATACAGCTGTATTAAAAATGAATCTGACTCCACCAGACCAAAGCATTCATAAGCCTAACGAGGTCTGCGTGGAGGACAGCAAAGCAGATCTAATGCTCCCGTGCTTTCACCGAGACATGTACGAGGAGCCTCTCTCCTCCTACCACAACACACCGCTCATCTCTCATCTCTTGCGAAAAACTATCCACAATAAGCGTTCCATTTTTAACAACAACCAACTCTACATGCCAGCGACCTCCACTGCTGGCTCCAGCATGGTTGAATCAAGACCTACAATGACTGAGACTGCTCAGGACGACTGGAGTAACATGTCTTCCAAGGACAGCCAGCTGGAATCAGCGTCTCCTGTTCACACTTCCAGTGGAATAAGCGCTGAACCCGATTGTCCGCTGAGCGAGCACGTCCAGGCCAAACGAGCCAGGGTGGAGAACATCATACGTGGCATGGCGAGCTCACCGAGCGACAAGTCACATGCAGAAAGAGAGAGTGCTGAGAGTGAAGTCAGCAGGTATGGCAGAGAAGTGTATAAAGAGAACAAACGCAAACGGAAGCTTCCTCAGCACCAGGAGCACAAACATGCTGGAATTTCAGCCACAAACCATGATGCTAATATAAGCAGAGACGAAGAGTGTCACAAGCTAAGAAAACAACTCCAGAACATGCAACGGCTCTTACATCAACTCCAGGAGAAGTTCCTACAGATGTACGACCAAAGTAGCTCAGAGAGTGAAGAGAAAGGGGAACAGCAAGACAGCCATGAGCTTGACATGAGCATGAATTCTAACAACAACAACACACTTGAACACAAAGATAGCATGAAACCAGATGATGGTTGTTTAAGCTTGCAGAGGGATCAAAAGAACCTCCAGGAAATGCTGAAATGTGAGCTGTCCAGGGCTATAAGTGAAAGTGTTGATATGGTGTTCAGAAAACTCTCCTTGATCCTAGAGAACCAATCACCACAGCTACGCCTGTGTCAGAGTCCAGAGTGCACAGGTATGGAGAAACGAGAAAACCAAGCATGTGCTAGAGAGTCTTCTGACTTAGAGAATGCCACAAAACCAAGGCCTGTAGAGTGCTATGAAAGCACACCTTCTCACAGTCCAGAGCATCAGACAGAAGCTTTGTCTCTAGTGGTCCGAAAACCTCCATTAAACCCTTTGGGTTCAGTAAGCCATTCAGTAAAGAGGCCCTATGCACTGCACCAATCTCCATTCCAGTTCACTCATAGCACTCCTCTGCATGACAACCAGATCTTGGAGCACCTCCTCAAGTATGGACCTCATGCTAATTTTGGTGGGATCTCTTGCCTTCCTCCGTCTTTGGACAGATCATCCACAGATTCAGTGGCTCTTCCTTGGGAAAGCATTGCTATGAGGTCGAAGGTAAGCTCTAGTCACCTCGGGCAGCACCATCGCCCTGGGGCTCTCGGCCAAGTGGCAGTAGATGGCCTTTGCCTTCCGCATGTCAAGATGGAATGTGGAGAACTGCAGAGTCTGGCAGAGAGGAGCACCTTCATGTCACTCAATATATCCTTTTTAAAGTTCAGGGCATGACACGGTTTGTGTGTAATTATTTAAGTGATTTACCTCATGGAGTAGCAATGTAATCGAATATGAATACATTATTTGGAAAAAACAGATAATGTGTTCTAAACAGATACGAATAGAAGGTGTACTGCTAGTTTTTTTTTTTGAGCGATCAGTCAGATATGAAACTGGGCAAACAAACAAAGACCATGTTCATTAACATCAATGTACAACATTCATTCGTTCATCCTTAGCAACTGACTCTTAGTAGGAGTGACAGTGCTGGCATTTTCTACCTCTGGGTTTTTTCCCCAGTGTTTCTGGGGACATGAACCCTATTTGGATTGGAATAGTTTATCAGGGGGACGTCTGTCACCATTGTTTTTTACACGTCTCCTCAGTGATCAAATTCTCGCATCCGGACAGCAATAAAATTACCACAGGAGGAATTTAAATCTGAATACAGATAGAGAATCCAAATAGTGTCGTGGTCTTACACCACTACTTTGGAGTATATTACAATAGCAACATATTAGCATAAATGTTCACTTTCTGTAATGTTGCACGAAGGCCTAGGAGAAGTCTATTTTGTACTACCAATGCCAATAAAGCTCCCTAATCTAATCTAATCTAATCTAATCTAATCTAATCTAATGTAATATAAAATCTCTCTGATCTAAAAACTCAGCGTTACCTGCAGTGTTTGTTTGCCATGGTGCGTACTCTTAGTTGAATATTCATACAAGCATTTGTGCAATTTATTGAACCGTTTTCTGAACCACCTTGCTTCTCTGTAATTTACTGTTATTTGCAATGTAGTGCTGTATATGGAACAGAGAGAAGTAGCAGAACAAACTACCTGCTCGGGTAGCCCTACCTTGGTGAACAATGACTCGTTGAATTGAGTGCTGCACTGAGCAGGTCCACTAACCCAGACTTCAAGGAGAATATTTCCTTTGATCTCGGTAACCCCAAAGAAAATTGTAGCATCTTCTTTAATCTGGGCCCAGTAATGACTGTAAGTCCAGAAAAAGACAAATAAAAAGGAATACAAGGCTTTGATAAGAATTGTCAGGAACAAAAGCCAATTTTCAAAGGCAGAAAAAGCAGCAGTTTCTGCTCAGGAAATTCTCTTGATTTTTTCCCCCCTTGACTTGAAAAGGTGCAGAATGTGTTTCTGCACTCTCCATGTGATTGGAATGGCTCAGAGTGGTCACTTTTTTTTTTTTTTTTTTTTTTTAAATTTTATTTATTTTATTTTGTTTTTTGGTGAAAAGGAAGTTCTATGCTATCATTAAGTTCACCCTTATATACCTCATACACCTATATACACACACACTGAACCTTTGGCTTTATATCTTCATTAATCTCCATACAAGAATGGCTGTGATAGTGGTGAAGTTCTCTTGTGTCACTGTTATGCTTGTTTTAGGATGCTAGGTCAGATCCTGCATTATCAGGTCTCTTGCAGCATATGCTTTAGTTTTCTTCTGAACTGTGCTACAGCATGCTGGTCTTTTATTCATCTTTTATTTCAGTATCCCTGTTTCAAAGGCACTGCTTACTAATACATGTATGCCCTGATATGACCTTACAGTGGATAAGAAACTATTACCTAATGCATGAGTCGTCATATTATTCGGGAGAAATTTTAAAGTGATGCTCAGATGCAAGACAGTGGGATCCTCATATCCAAATTGCGTTTGCTTCCTAGTGTTTTCCCAACAAATCGATTACTATTGATGGACATGAAACTAAGAGGCTTCTGTGGAAGTCTCTAATTGAAATCCCTAATGTGATTTGTTTAGCTATTTTTCCAATTAGCACATGCTGTTAGGTGTTAATTGAGTCTATGGTTAGTGTAGAGCTGTGTAAATATATTTCATTTGGACCGCACTGTAAAATCACTAGTCAAGATAAGTCCTAAGGAGTTAAATAGGACTCTGTATAGAATAGCTTAATATGCATTATACAAGCACAAGGAAATTAGGTGATAGTGTAAGTAAATTTAATACCAGGGAATTGACTGTGGTTCTGAGGCAACCAGTCACATCTTTTTTGAAAGATTACCACGTTGTAATGTAACGTAATGTAACGTTGTAATTTTCTTCACAGTATAGAAGCATTTTCCATCTCTAACAAACATACTGTCCTTAACTTTACTACATCCAAGAGGGATTAACGCCTAACCATTTGAAGAAAGCCAAACTGATGTTCTTCTACACACGGTACCCAAGTTCAAACATCCTGAAGACCTTTTTCCCTGATGTCAAGGTACATTATGAATCAACTGCCCACAATCCAAAACAGCTTTAGTACTTTTTGTACTATCTAAAATAGCAATAGTACTTTTTGTCCATTGCCTTCCTTGTAACTGAATCCTTTAATTCTATTTGTTTATACAGATGTAATTTACTGGGGAGTTTTTTTTTTTTTTTGTATAGTCTAACCCAGAAACATATAACTCTTATTTAGCACTTTTTTTCTAACTTACTTTTGACTATGACAAAAGACTAAACAGTTGCCATAATTTGTCATTGAGATTTTAGGACTTTACGCGACAGGGACTGATGGTTTATCTTTAACGCAGTTTTTTAAAAAGTTCCTCAAGTCAGCAAAAGGAGACAAAAGGAGAAAGGAGACTAGTGTGCAGCCTTCTCTATTCAGAGTTAACCCCTAAATGCTGTGTAGTCAGTGAGCTGTCAATAGGCAACAATAGGGCACTGCTGAGCTGCGGACAGAGATGAGGAGTTTAGGCCCTACAACAACAACCTGTGTATACTGACTGCACATCCTGTGAGTGTGTGACATGTCCTGAGGCTCAAAACTCATCTGAATAAACCAAAAAACAACACTTGTTCAGAAGGATTTATCTTTCACTATCTATTCCTTGTCTTATGAACACAGAAATAACACTACTTGAAATCATTTGGAATATTTATCCTAAAACTATCAGCTTCGTTTATTCTTAATTGCTATTTTTTCTGAAAAGCTTAATTAGGGATCACAGCTGCCCCTAGCATACCTTTGCTGAATATAGTAGAAAGAATGGAAAATATGCATATTGCCTTAGTTTACCAAAAGAGAATTATCTCGGGGGTTAAAATTATGTGACCAAAAATTAACACTGACATTTCTACAAATCACAGCACACTGTAAAGTAGGTCATACACATTATATATCATTATTTTAGGCCTTACTATATCACAATAAATCATATCATACTATATCTCAATTCTGATTAGTGTTGTTAGAAGGTGTTGATTAATTTTCTATAACAGCAGCTCTGACAGTAGATATGCAGCAAGGCAAATCACAGGTTTGTATTAATGTGCATGTTGTAATACATTATTGTTTGTATAGTAAAAGCTAATTCACAGTGACTTGTATGGCAGATGAGTTACATAGTCTAAAATAAATAATAAACAGATAAAAAACATGTTATTTAACAAAGAAAGGTTTTCTCTACAGGAGAGTACAGAGTACACTACAGAGGACTTTGCACTTACTGGTTTCTTGGTAACATTACAGGCTCAAAATTTTTTTTGTCTTAGTAACTTCATGAGAAAGGAAAAAGGAGGTGGTGGTCAGGTGTATCACTTACATTATATACTAGAACATACAGTATGTGATAACAGGAACTAACGTGTTTCACTGATGTTCCGTAACATTAAATGTAACTATAAACTGATAAAAATATACATTTAAAAAAATGTAATCGTTGGAAAATTGCTGTGGTATAAATGTAATAAAACACGTTGCGACATGCTGTTAATGCAAGTTAATCAACTTTGGATTGGTAGCAGCCCTCAGCTTTGTGTCAGGCCGCAGCACACCAGCCAGTCGTTGATTATTTTCCTATAACAGCACACCCCGTTATGTTTTATTCCTTACCTATTACACACCAGTCTTAGGAATACTGAGTACTAAATGTAAAGGTTTTAAAGCAGACCGGCACATACCATCCTGTCTGGTTTGGCTCCGTTCACCCCTCTAGCACTTCCTGCTGGGGCTAATGGGAATGTTCCCCTGTCCTCCAGGGGTTAGTGAGGAGAGCCTGGGCCGAGTCTCCTCCTCATCCAGGGCTGACCCTTCTGTGAGAAGTCACAGTGAACAAAGACAAAGTTAATCCCAGTGTCTGATTTCATTCCTATCATCTAAGCTCACTGAAAGCGAGGCTTCCTCCTGGACTCTTCCACAGTCACGTTCTCACACAGTGCACAGAGAGGGAAGAAACGTCTTTGATGGCAGTTCAGCCCTTGGGCATTTTTACTCCATTTTTTTCTTTCTCTTTTTGGATGAGCAGATAAAATAACAAAGCTGATGTCAAGACTGAGTTTAGCCCCAGTGTTTTCATTGCTGGCTGTTTATGCGCAAGAAGCTGGTGGGAACAAGGAATTGGGTAAAATGTGTGTAAACTTTTTGTGTTTGTCTACAAATCAAATAACCAGACTGTAAAATAGAAAAAAACGCATTAGTTACATAGGATAATATAAACTTTATTGATCCACAAAGGAAAAATCAATAAAAAAAAACACTTAAAACCAAACAAACAACCACAGTACTACTGGAATAGACTGCCATCAAACCGGCACCATTATTTTACATACAGTCCCCGCTGAAAGTTTTGGAACAGCAAGGCCAATTCTATTGCTTTTGCTATACAGTGAAGACTTTTGGGGTTGAGATTAAAAGATGGTGGCAGACCACACAATTTTTAGGTAAGCAAAAGTATTGGAACAGATAGTCTTAAAGTAAATAACACTTAATATTTGGTTTCATATCTCTTGTTTGCAATAACTACATCAAACCAGCCACCCACTGATATCACCAAACTGTTGCATTCTTCTTTTGTGATGCTTTTCCAGGTTTGTATTGCAGGTTCTTTCAGTTGTTGTTTGTTTCGGGGGTCTCCTCTTCAGGAGGTGAAATGCCTGCTCAGCTGGGTTAAGGTCTGCTGATTGACTTGACCAGCCTAAAACCTTCCACTTTTTTCCCCTGATGAAGTCCTTTGTTGTGCTGGCAGTGTGTTTTGGGTCATTGTCTTGCTGTGTGATGAAGTTCCTCCCAATTAGATTGGATGCATTTCTCTGTAAATTGGCAGACAGAATATTTCTGTAGACTTCTAAATTCATTCTGCTGCTACCATCATGAGTTACATCATCAATAAATATTCATGAGCCTGTTTCAGAAGCAGCCATGTAAGCCCAAGCCATGACACTACCTCCACCATCTTGGTTCCAGAACTTTTGTGGCTTATCTCTGTATTTCTTCACGAATTCCAATCTGGCCTTTGATTCTTACTGCTGATGAGTAGTTTGCATCTTGTGGGATGGCCTCTATATTTCTGTTCTCGAAGTCTTCTTTAAACAGTAGATTTTGATACCTTCACCCCTCCCCTGTGAAGGTTGTTGTTGTCACTGACTGTTGTTTTGGGATTTTCTTCACAGCTCTCACAATGTTTCTGTCATCAACTGCTGTTCTTTCCCTTGGCCAACCTGTTTGATGTCTGGTTGTTAATACACCAGGGATTTCTTTCTTTTTCATGACATTTCAAATTGTTGTATTGTGTGTCGAATTTGCCTCTTTTCTCAGCTTCAAAATGGCTTGCTTTTCTCCCATAGACATCTCTTTGGTCTTCATGTTGGTTTATCCTTTTTAACAACAAATAGCTTTCACAAGCAAAAACCCAGGGCTCAAACCAAGAGCTATTAATTGAATAAACAATCAGTCTAATCAGCACACATGTCAGTCACATATTCCAATCTTTCTGATCACTTGAAAAATTGATGGGTTCGAAAGGTGCCATCTTCTAAGTTGTTTAACACATGTAGAAATAATAGCTGAAAAGCATCTTGGTCTTGCTGTGCCAATACTTTCAGAGGGGGTTGTATATCTTTATCCATTGTTTTATACTTTAGAAAGAAATTCTGTAAAGTGAAAATGGTTTCTAAATAATAAAATAGAAAATTATTAAATATAAAAATAGTGTACTATAGAAAATCAGTACAAAAAGAAATAAAATCAATGTTTGGTGTGATCACCCTATGCCTTTAAATCTATATCAACTCTCTTAAGTACTCTGTCGAGTAGTTTTATAAGTAGGTTGTTTTAAGCATCTTTGAAAAGTTAACACGGTACATCTGGACACTCTGGCTCTCACTTGCTTTTGTTTCTGCAGAACCCAGATAGCCTTCACATTTATATCTGAAGACTTTATTACTTAACGATACTTTCTCTATGAACATTTATCTATGACCTTTTTAAATGAATGTTTTAGATTGTACAACATTTTCTTCTTGAAACATCTCAGAGGTAATGTGTTTAATTAAAATGTTTATTTTTTTCTCATCTATTCTCAGTTTAATCGCTGCATCACCTCCCAGCTAATCAAGTGGTTCAGTAATTTCCGAGAGTTCTACTATATTCAGATGGAGAAGTTTGCACGCCAGGCCATCGTGGATGGAGTGAGTGATGTGAAGGACATGTCTGTTACCAGAGACTCTGAAGTCTTCCGTGCTCTTAACATGCACTACAACAAAGCCAACGATTTCCAGGTATGTTTCCTTTCGCACATGCTGTAGTGACCTAGATTTACAGTATAAGTCATACCATGGACACACCTTATTGAATTTATTTCCCAATGTTGAAAAAGTGAGATTGGTGAGGAAATGACTGTTTATAGCTGTTATTATGTAAGTGAAAACAGGAACTAACTTTTTTTAAAGAATAGAATTTATTAGAGTTGTTAAATTGTTGTGGTATAAGAGGAACAAAACACTTCAGGACATGCAGTTATAGGAAAATAATCCACTTCAGGGTGGTAACAGTAACTCTGCTTTGCTTCAGGCTGCATCATATCACTCAGTCATTGATTATTTTTCTATAACAGCATTTACCCAAATGTTTTATTTCTTACGTAACTGCTAGGTGACTTATTGTTTCTTCCCTTGAGTATGATACATGCTGTACAGAAAATAAAGCTATGCCCCGATGCTTTCAGCAGATGATCGCATATAGCCACTGTCCATGGCATGACCTGTGTGTCATACTGCACCTTTGGCAGCCATTATCCAAGAGCGCAGCACCGCTTTAGTCTACTGTGGGAAGAGGAAGCCATAGAATCCTGCTAAAACAACTCAGGATTAGGAACTGGCCATGCCTGAGTGAGGCTGGGATTGCTACTGATGCGGAATGCTGAGAAAGACGCTGCAGATTCTGAGGATGAAGGGCTGGCTGATGGGAATGAGAGGAGAAAGTTGTCTTTACCTTGAGCATAAGACATTCCTTTCCCAGGGCTTGCTTTTGTACTTGGAGAAAGACAAAAGCCCGGGTGGACCATTAGCAGCTTGCTTAGCCATTCTATGGGGAAAAAATGACACCAGATAGATCCTGCTTCTTCCCACTTAACCCCCACACATCCATTCTGATCACACTGAATTAAGTTCTGAGTCTTTTTTTCCCAAACAGTTAATTTTGAAGCAAAAATCAAAGCATCAGTCAGTGCCCGTAAGCTAATGCTTCTGACACTGTATTTGTTTGAAACATGCTGAGAGCAAAGGCGGCATGTAAAGAAAGGTGTACACTGTTTTGAAGCGAGCACATTAAAAACTGCACATACAGACAAGGAGATCTGCAGTGTTCGTTCAGAGTACTGTGCTAATGAACAGGTTAAGCGAAAAGGAGATCACACTTGTCCATTGCCATTCCCTTCATGCCATCATGGTGTTACATCAAAGACTGAGAGTATTCATTTAGACAAGAATAATTCAACTTTGTTCCGCTCTTATGTGAATGAGTTCATCTGCTGTTTCCTTAAGAATGGGAATCCTTTCAATTAAGTTTATACCATTACCACTAAGACCTTCTGTCATCTTTCTTTGATTGACAGGTGCCTGAGCGCTTCTTGGAGGTGGCTGAAATCACCCTGCATGAATTTTATAACGCCATCTCCCTTAGCAAAGATTCAGACCCGTCATGGAAAAAAGCCATTTACAAAATCATCTGTAAACTGGACAGTGAAGTTCCTGAAGAGTTCAAGTCTCCTTCATATTTGTAGATACATTTACAAGATACAACTACTTGCAGGCCTAAAAGAGGTTTCTAACTAAGGAAATGTTATGATTTTATCACCATGTCGACTTGTAGGATCGAGGGCTGATATCTGCTGTGAATATGAATGCTTTAGGAGATTCAGTAGCCATTTTTGCAAGGTGTTCACTCTTGATACAGGGAATCAAATGTAATATAGTTTTCTTTTCATTTGTGTGAGTTGTAATTTAATTTTATACTGCAAAGGTTATGCAGTTTTATTTGGAGAAATGTATCTTTTTTGCCAAAAAAAGAAATGTGTCTTCTGTCATCCTGTAAGTTGGAAATTATTCAGCTTGGATTTATCTTATATAAAAGATTGTGATATAACTTGGAACTTTCATCTCAAGGAGAAAAAAAAAACCCCACAAATGTCTGTAACAAATTAAAAATATGTCTAAAGATATGCTACTTCCTGCCTGTAGTTGTGTAGTATGGTATATTATGACAAATTCATTATTCAAAGTATAGTAGTTTTGAGTTATACCTCTACAAAAAATAAAATTGTATGTATAAAGTGTTTGTAATATATATTACCGGGTGTCCCATACTTTTATGATTTATTTTTATTCAAGTTAGTTATTTAACAGTATTGGAGGATCCAACTGAACTTCTCACTGTGGTCAAATTACAGTTATTCTGCTGTTTGACATTTTAAGCTCTGGAAACATCTGGTCTGCTCACCCATGTGAAAAACAGCATTGAAAATACTTTTCCCCACTGCAGCCCACTAAGGTGCTAGTAATCCACAACATAAAGGCTGCTGTTGAGAGTGCAGAGTTGTTTTGTTCTCTGCAGCTGATTCAAGTCACATTTCTAAGGCCTTCATTCATTGTGTCAGGGCAGGCACGAGCGTTTGCAACTGCCACGTCTTAAAAACAGCAACAATGCATTCTCTGGTCATGACTAATGCACATGAGCACATGACAGAGATCTGCCACCCAGGCAGAATTCCACTCAAACATCCACTGTTTCCTCCAAGCACCCGTGTATCGCCGTAGTGCCATGCTGTGAAGCGCTCACACTCTTTACTCCCTAAACACATTTGAAATAATTCAATTCATTTAATTTTTATTTGTATAGTGCTTTTTAACAGTAGCAGCTCTACAAAAATCCAGATGTAGATTTATATTTAGAATTCTAATGCGTAAACCAGTGGCAAGAAAACATTCCCTGAAACGACACCATGAGGAAAGCTTGACAGGAACCGGACCCAAAAGGGAACCCATCCTCTTCTGGGTGACGTGGAATCATATCATTTGAGTATACACTCAACATCCACTTTATTAGGAACACCTGTACATTCATGAAATTACCCAATCAGCCAAAAATCTGCAGATACAGGTCAAGAGCTTCAGTTAATGCTCAAATCAAACATCAGAATGGGGAAAAATGTGATCTCAGTGACTGTGGTATGTTTGTTGGTGCCAGATGGGCTGGTTTGAGTATTTCAGAATCTGTTGATCTGCTGGGTTTTTCATGCAAAATTTTCTACACAGAATGGTGTGAAATTCAAAAAGCATCCAGTGTCGAGGGGGGACACTCCTTGCTGATAAGAAAGGTAAAAGGAAAATGGCCAGACTGGTTCAAGCTGACAGTAACCACTCTTACTGGTGAGCGGAAAAGCATCTCAGAATGCACAACACATTAAAACCTTGAGGTGGATGGCCTACAAAATCAGTAGAACCCATCAGGTTCCCCTCCTGTCAGCCAAGAACAGAAATCTGAGGCTACAGGGGGCACAGATTTACCAAACGTAAACAGTTTGTTAGTAGACTAGATAAAGACCAGGCGACATTTTTGGAACCTTAAACTGTCCAGTTTCCATTAACCTGTGTCCACTGTAGCCTCAGATTAAACATAAGTTCTCAATCCCCATTTAGTCACACAAAACCAAATGAACATATTAAACATGAGATAACTGGCCAGGCTGAAGACTGCTTTAATTGAACTGCAGTAAGTTGTTTGTGTTAATGTTTTAATCAGAGCCACTGAAGGCCATGATGAAAACACATTAAACAGCAAACCCTGCAAGGCACCCAAGCAACAATTACATCTGAAATTACAATACTGGAGAAATTAAAACATGAGTTTAACTGGCATTGTGAGGAGGAGAAAAATAATAATAATAATAATAAAAATTGTGGCAATTAATTCTGAGAAATCTGCTTTTAATTAGATCAATCTCCTCCAAAATAAATTGGTTTACCTTTTCAATTAAAACATACATAATTGTGATGAAGTGTTCTGCTTAGGATTTCTTGATGAGAATGAGGTGGTAAGTGTTTTCTGTTGTTTTTCAACTTCAGCTAAAGGGCCATTTTTAATTTTCGCTTGGAATCAGATAAAATTTAAACATAATTTTGACAGACTTGAATGTAACACAGCAGAGAGTCAGCCACATTAAACAGCAAACAAAATAAATAGAGGTAACATTATTACACAGAACTTGAACTGGGAAAAAGCCGGCTTTCCTAAAGGTGTCAGTGCCCACGTTCATTCCAGGTAATACGTTATTAGGCCCATAAAACTCTTTTATTCTGATGGAAGGAAAATAATGCCACCTAGTGGCCTCACACCCAACTGCAAGATTAAGGATGCCTGTCAAATATTTTATCACCTATTAATTCTCCTTGTCCAAATAGCAAAGATTGCCATTGTCATGCATCATTTACATTATAGGTCTATTGCATTTCGCTATAATAATAAAACATTTATAATAAAGCCTTTAAATCTGAAGTTAATGTTCATTTATACTCTAAAATATGGGTGTACAATATATTATGCCATCCAAAGGGCTTGGTCAGTAACTTTTGAGCTCTTCTTGTAATTTTTTATTGATATCATTTTCAATTGAGACACTTAAGAAGACAGAGAGAAACATTTGTATGCTTTCTGCCATTTATAATTTTTGACCAGAAGAGGGAAACACTATCACATATAAAGGACAAACTACATATGAACAGCGCCTCATTCTTCAGCTACCACCTCTTAAAAATACACACTTACAAAGTAATCAATAGCTGCATTATTATATACTATGGTAAATAGTGTTTTATTCACCTTTGCCACTGCAGAGAAATTCAAGCAAAGCAAATTGCTGATTGCAGAAACACACTGGTTCCTGCAGTGAGGCTTTAAAGTCCTAGAACTGATAGATCTAATCCATTTTCCTGGATTTGTGTCTTTTTTGATATTAGTAGCCTTTTATAATTACGTTGTCACTGTCATTACAACAATTGCATTTTAGTGTATTTATTTTACAAGTCTGATCTGTTAATACAAGTCTGATCTGTTGATAATAACCCGACAGTACAATATTCCAAATATGATATTAGTTTTTAGTTTGTTAGTTTTAGTTTATAATGCCTTAAGGACATTAACCTTAAATGCAATAGGAAAATCAATATTTTTCACATACTCTGTTTACAGGTGCAGTTTAAAAAAAAAAAAGGTTTTCATTATTTGGTACTGAGTAACTTGGGCATTTAATTTCTGTTTCTCTTGACTATTCTTTTTTTTTTTCTTCTTCTTCCATTTCAGGATCCTGATAAATATCCATTCTAATAATTTTGTGTGAATTTATGTGAATAAATGTATGTACTGTAATAATGAAACCAAAATAATAGAAAAAGATAAAACATAAAATAAAGAAAACATTATTATGGGTATAACAAACTACCTATAAATTAATCATCTTTAAAACAATTGATATTTTCATTTAATACAAAAAAATTCTAAAATGTAATATACTATAAATATAAAAACTCTTGTAATGTAACTGTCATTAAAAGGTGGCAATATTTCTGTTTATATTATCTGTTCTTATTTGTATCCTATAGACATGGAATTGACCATATCGTAAAAAGTAAGTCAGGAAAGTTGTACATTTTATGTTATACCTTTTAAATCATGTTGTGAATAACAAACCATTCCTGCCCCAGTACCTTTCTACTCTGTGGCATATTAGAAAATGTTACAACAAACCAGAAAGGCTTTAAAATTCTAGATTAGCAGCTGAGAGTTAATGAAAACATTTATGTTGTTAAAGAGAGAAAATACATTTAAGTTATAAAAAAGTAATTTTTAAATTAAAATAATTAAAATAACTGAACATGAAAAATGAAACAAATAATCTATAGTAAAAATATATAAATAATCTAGAATTAACAGATCACATCTATCTAGTGTCAAGATAAAAAAAAAATTACATGAAAAGATCTGAACTGAAAGGAGCCAGTGACAGTTCAGGTGTGCAAGAGTGTTGAGGGACTTTAAATATTTGTATGTTTCGAGGATTTGGTGCTTTGTTTGCTTGAGTGTAAGTATTTGCTCATTTCAGTGTCTGAGTATTTAAACTTTTGATTGTTAAAGGATTTGAGTGGTTTGGGGGTTTGGGAGTTTCATGCTTTGAGCTGGTGGGTGGGTAAACATTTGATTGGGAGCTGGGGCGAGGAGGGCACATGGAGCAGGCAGCCTGGAACTTCAGCACAGAGGAGGCTGACTTTTGCCTGCCCTTCAGACAGCCACTCCTTGGCGTAGTTTTGTGTGATCACCGGTAAATCTTTATTAATTTTAATTTGAGCCCCCCATTTAAAAGAGCAATTAAAGCGGATTAATTGAGCCCATCCCGTATAATGTCTTCTGTTAATTAGTTTGTCAGCACTGTTTTAATATCGCCTAATGACTTCATATTTCAGGCCTGACATTAAAGGGATGCTGAAAGAAAAGAAATGGCCTTATCAGAATGCAACGGTTTAATGGGAGATGTCCTCCCACCACAAGGCAAGGTCAGGGACTGTGAGGGCCGCAAGGGAAGAGGACCGGGCTGCTTGGGTGGCAGTGGGCTGTGTGCTCTTGAGACTGCTCCTAACACCCCCTTCCTGCTCAGCTCACACTCTGTGACTTTAAAACTCAGCTGTCACGGTGGAACTTGGCTTTCCCTTTTGGATTTCAGGCAGCATGTGAAAAAGGGTTACTTTAAAAAGAAAAAAAACCTCTTTGAAAACTTTTTTTTACCTTAAAAGCCAAAAAAAAAGGCTCCTAATGATGTTACAAGCTTCTTAACCAAGAAACACTACACAAAAAAAACCCTCGATTCTGCAAAGGCTGAAAGGCCCTGAATGTCTAATCATGGCTCCAGTGCTACATGAAATGTCGAGAGGGGTTTTGTAATGCACCGTAGCACTGCTGAGTTCTGGATGAGCAGGACAGAGGGAGACCTGGGTAACCTTTTAGCGCGGCTGTCTGTCTGAGCGCTCCACAGCTGACCGGGCACTGCAGGGAGCCACGCAGCTGATCTGCATTGTGTCAGAACCCAGGTACAGTATATAAAGAATATGTGCCAAATGAGGTGCGGAACTTCTGACAAGCCCTGTCAAACACACCAGGACCAAGGGACTAGAGAGCAAGTGTGATTTTATGGGAAGTAGTCATAAATCAGCTTAAGTAGAGCATTATGATTTGCATGACCTAGATTACGAGTTGTACGCTTTACAATATCACACATCTTCAACATCATATGTTCATAGGCCAGGAAAACACTGCTTAGAAAACAAAAGGCTAGCACAATTATCATAATTATGTTGATATGCATTTTTTTCAATTTGAGATGAAAATCTTAATATGCTTCATAGACTGGTGACAAATTAAAGGAAAAACTAACAACATGTTCAAAAGATATTTCCTCAACTGTTTTTTTGTTTGTTTGTTTGTTTTCTGATGGTAGTGGAGAGCACTGTCTAACACATCATTCCAAAATCTGCAAATGGTGTTTGGTTGAGATCAGGAGACTCTGATGACCACAGCATATGATTTATATAATTTCTTAATTGCTTAATTGTAGCATGCAGTACACCTGTCTGGAAGCATCTGCACTCATTTATTCAGGGTTTTGTCACCAGTCTGTATAAAATATTACAAGGTTAAAATGTTTACAATAAGGCACAACAAGCCAATCTAATCATGAATGCTAAATTACTACTACAAAAAAAGTGAACTATGAACCAACTATGAATATGTCAATGACTATATAAAATTGCATATCTGGAATTGAAAACACCTAGAGAGCAGGCGTTCCTAATGTTCCCTGGAACACTATTCCAGAATTTTGGGCGAATATCATAAAAACATTATCCACCAGCTGAGCTGCAAGTGAACCACTGGAATTAACAGCAGATTTGCGTCTACTGAGCAAAGTACTTGGTTATACTGTTTCAAGAGATCAGCAATATATGCTTTGTAGTCATTACAGAACTAGGTAGCCAAGGTAAATGGACTAAGATTAGCTAAGTATTTCTGACATGGCTTCTATGTTCAATCTGGCTAAACTGCATCATCAGTGTACAAATGAAAACCAATATTGTTTTCACAAACTATGTGTGGTAGAGAAAGAATAATAAGGGAGCTGTTTGCAGAACTTTGTGGGACACCATATTATACTTTTTAGGCTCTGAATAATCTCCTTTAATAAACAGGTCTTTCAAGCGAGATCTAAACCAGGCTAGAACCTGTCTAATGAATTATTGAACTATTGAAATGTTCTTATACATGAACGAGTCATACCAGTAATAATTAGCCAGGGTGCTCTAATATAACCAATCTCTTTTCTTTTTCATGCCCCCTCCCTACTATCCAGTTAGTAATGAAGGGTAAACCCAACAAGCCCCCAAACCTAAGAGGAGGAACCTCTCTCTCTCTCTCTCTCTCCATCTGCTCAGTCAGCTGAGAAACCTCCATATGGTTGTTCACTTCACCCCCAATCATCCACAGTAGAACCACATATCTGGTTCACTGCTAATAGCCTTCACAGCCATTCGTCCTGATGATTGCCTTGCAGTAGAAAGATCAGCAGGGTGAACAGATAATCAAACCTTCTGATCAAAACAAGTAAATAGTGACCAATTAAGCAACAATGGTGGGGCTGAAGAAAAAGGAAAGATCCGTCTGTAATCTCTCAGCTTCAAGGTCCTTAATCAGTCTTAAAGCCGGTTTAATCCGAACAAGTCACTGACATCCTTCACGTTCACAGGGAATGAGAAGAGAGGAAGAGAGGGAGAGAATTGCAGTGATGGAATAAGGGATAGAAGTTGATTAAAAACAACACAGTGGAAGAAGAGCTCATCGGCTTTATTGAGGCTCTGGCATGCCTCCCTGCTAATTTGCGCCTATCCCTCTAGCGCCTCCATTCCTCTCCGCTGGATTCATAAATCTCGTTCCTATTATCCTGCTAATTAGCCAGGATTACAGGAGCATGTAATGCCCCTGCTTCCCAATAGATTGATTGGAAGATGGTCTCTTTGTTTTGAAATCACTTTCTGATTGATGTACAGAGCCCTAGTTTGCAATTGTAATAGCCCAGATGTTAACAATCAAATGTGTTTCCGCTTCAAGAGGTAACAGTCTGTCATGGAAGAGGAGTTAGCCGAGCGTGTAACGACACCTCACTGGAGTGCAAGGGGGAGATGAGAGGAGAGGGTTTGATGAGACATAGTCTATGGCCTTATACATCATGGCAGAAAGGGTTCAATCACCCTTGATCTTTGATAGGTACATCACATCAGATTCAGAGTTTTGTGATTTTTTTTTTTTTTTTTTTTTACATTGCTTGGTGTATCAAGCACAGGATTTAGTCTGATGGAGTCAGGAATGTAGCCTACTCTACTGTATTGAGATGTGAAATGAATACTCTTCATTTCTACTACTTTGAAGTTTGTGGAAATGAGTGTTGCTTCTAAGTAACTAACTAATTAGGCGACAATAATAAGACTGAACTAAAATTTAAATATCACTCTGTAAAAGCTGATTTAATTCAAACAAGACATTATTCATGTGTATAATGACTGTGGAGGAAGAAAGAGAAACAGGAAAAGAGAATGGGTTATACTGTTTCAGGAGATCAGCATGATATGCTTTGTAGTCATTACAGAACTAGGCAGTCAATGTATTTGGGATAAAGTTAGCTATGGTAATTCATGCAATCATCTAATTGTTCAGTCATGTGGCTGAAAAAGATTGTCTGGTCTGAGATGCTTTTCTGCTCACCATGGTTGTAAAGAGTGGTTATATGAGTTACCATAGCCTTCCTTCCTGTCAGCTTGAACCACTTTGCCCATTCTCCTCTGACCTCTCTCATCAACAAGGCATTTACACCGCTCATTGGCCTTTTTTTTCAGAACCATTTAGTGTAAACTCTAAAGACTTTTGTGCATGAAAATTCCAGGAGATCAGCAGTTTCTTAAATACTCAATCCAAACCATTCGGCACCAACAAACATACCCAGTCATGGAGATTATGAAATTTGATGTGAACATCAAACATAACTGAAGCTCTTGACCTGTATCTGCGTGATTTGACATGCTGCACCGATGCCACATGACTGGCTGCCTGAATAATTGCATGATTGAACAGGTGTACAGGTGTTCCTATTAAAGTGGTCGGTGACTATAAGCAAACTAAAATCTATTTTGTCCATTTCAGCATCTCCTTGAAGACCTGTGGCTAAAGCAAAACACCAGTAGAGGGCACAATTGCCTCACTGAAACTCATCTCACCTTTTCTGTCTTCTAATTTTTTTCCTCTCCTTGCACCTCACCAATAAATCACTTTCCTCCATCGTTAATGGATATAGAGGCAGATCATGAGTGAGCTATCTGTGGCGTAATAATTTAAGGGAAGATCCCCCAAACTGATTGTGGTGAAAGGTTATTTATTTCAACAATAATGTGGAGAAAAAAAAGATGGAGTCAAAGTGAGATTAGTGTGCCGTTACTGGAGGCTGCTGCACTTAAACTGGAAAGCGTGGAAATTGGGTTCACATAGGCAGCACAGGGACAATGACTGGCTTTACTCCATCTTTTTGCATATGCTGCATGCTGGGATTTCACAGGTGTGTGTTTGTGTGTGTGTGTGTGTGTGTGTGTGTGTGTGTGTGTAAGGCTGGGTATATGGATATGTACATGGCAAAGCTTTCAGTGTTGCACTGTTTAGACCTTGAGAAATGCCCTGGCTGCCTGAATAGGTCTCCACTAGCTTTACTCGTAATGAAAAGGACAACATGGTCAGATTTGATTTGACTGCTGTACAAAAAGCCATCAATTAAAGATCAGGCCATTGCTGTGGATTTGATCCGAGATGCTCTGAATATTCTAAATGCCCTTAACCTTATTATTCATAGTTCATTGTGCATGCATTTTTGTATATTGATCTACTAGCTTTCTGCTTCCAAAAATCATCATATTAGTTTTTAAAAAATTGTTGAGCGATAGGATATGGTATTTTATTAAATACATCAATAAGGATAAAATGATAAAATATGAAATCTTATATAAAATCGTTTAATCCAAGAAAATGCATCATATATTTTTAAGAATGTAATTGCAATGCCCCTTTGCCTCAAAGTTATTATTTTAAATACTAGAAAAAAATATTTTACAAATGACATACAGTATAGTTCATTTACTATGGAATTTATGACATAAGACTTCTTTAAGGTTTCTTATGGTTCGTCATTCCCAAAGGAATATGGTTGCTGTTAATTCAAAGTTTTCCCAAAGGAATATAGTTGCTCAGACATACCTGTTGAGACTCTTCTCCCCTCTGGGTGTAGAGGTGCCCAGATTTTTTTTCCCTCTCCCTCTTTTTCTCTCGCTCTCTCTCTCTCTCTCTCTCTCCAGACTGTTGAGAGATGGCATGTCCTGACTCGAGAGCTGGGTGCCAGTCCCCTATGAGCCCTGAGGAATCTGCACTGCCTCAGGAGGTAGACCTGCTGTTCATATTGTGTCTGGATGATATGTGACAAATGGTGACATCCTTTTGCTCTCCTGCTTAAATTTTGGGTCATGATGGTAATCGTATGATAACGGAGACTGAGAAAGACAGACGGGTGAGGGATATATTAGACACTGCCTAGACCATAGGTTTAGTCATGTTTGCTTATCTTGTCCTCTAACCTATGTGATGGTTAACAGAATAATTCATTTAATTTTGTATGTTTACCTATGCTGTCTTAGAAGTTGGGACAATAAGGTGACTCAGTATACTCCAAATACTCTTTGGTCACTATATATGCCTTATTCTTCTGAAAACTGAACATGTTTAATACTATAAATATACCCTTCGTGCCTTTGAGAGAAAGACAACAAGAAAGGCAAGGGACGTAGAAGCCCTGCCTCCAGTTTAACTTTCTGCTCTTTTTATTAAAAGTAGTGGGTGATTGATAACCTGTCAGTTATTGGAATAATCAGGACGAATCCCGGCTGGCTCAGCTGAGCTTCCCCACCACCCCCCATTTTTTATGCCCCCCATATCAGCCCAACACATCCCCTCTCCATTCAAAAGCTGTAATTGAATGAGTTTTTGTCATTATTGTGATTAATCATATTAATTTGTACTAATTAAGAGATGGTTTGAAGTGATGACAATTAGATTAATGAAATTAGTTTTAACTTTCTCTCCCCCCCCCCCCTTCCAATACCATTGCTTCTCTCTCCTTACCTTATAGCACAAAAGGGAGGGAAACCATAGCAAGACTGTTATGAAACAGTTGGCAATCTAGATTTTTGGACTAATTGAATGTCTGATTTTATTAATGATGAAATTTATAAAAGTCCTTGGGGGGAAAATTAAAGCAGATTCAGCTGGTGTAAGAGGGAAATTAATTAAAATTCCTGAAGATACTCTTCACATTAAAGGCACAGAGCCTCTTCAGCCCCTGGTCTGAGAGTTTGGCATAGCATGCCCAAGCTGTAAAGGAAAAATATAGGCCTCTAAGTGCTTTCTAAGATGGGCTTTAGAAGCTTCATAGATTAATGTCAGAGGAGTGTGATTGGCTGAAATCTACACCAATCACGTGGGGTAGATTTTATTTTTGTTTTCCAGATTCTAGGGAAGATCTCTAGACATGGGAAGCCCTGACTACACTCTCAAGACACACAAAGGAAAAACACTGCTCCTACTGACCCACAGTGTAAGTGTTTAATCACAGGGCTAGAAAGCTAGAATTAATGCATTATGTTAAGGGGAATATAATATTTAAAAGAATAATAATAATTGTCAAGAAGACAGCTCTCTTTAACAAAATGACTCCTGGCACTTTCAGATTCTAATCACAGCTTCAGATCCAATCTTGTAAGTTGTTGTAAAGGGAATTTATTGACTAATACCTACCTTTATGTGGACAAAGACTACCTAGTTAAACTACAGCTGCATGCGTTCTTATTCAGGTGTGTTAGGCCACGGTCGGATGATTGACACTTCCGGCAGCCGTGTCGCAACGGGCACTGTGCACAGGGAGGGTGGGAGTTTGACACTCGTGTTGGATGGGCCCTGGCCGCACTTCTCTGTTTTGCATATTCACAACACTGTCTACTTCTCCACAGGCCAATTCATAATTAACAGCTGTTGAGTTGTCAAAAGTGGCCCTGGCCATGGCACATGCAAATGTGCTTGTATTCTTACACTAGACCTTTGTGCCATGGCTGGATTTTATAGGCCATGATCCCTGTCTCTTTCTCTCTCTATTGCTCTCAGTATAGACACACACACACACACACACACACACACACACACACAATGAATGATAGACATGCTCTTGCAATCTACAACACTGACGTATTCTGAGCAGAAAGTAGTCCAGGCTCCACCCCAGCATGCCTCCCATCCTCATCTCTCTGTCAGGTCCCAGTCCTGGCATAAAGACCCTGCTGTCTACAGGAGATGGTGCGTGTGTGTGTGTGTATGTTTGTGTGTGGAAGGGGGGGCAGTATGAAAATGAGGGCTGGCGCCCTGCCGGCCCTGCGCTATGTGTGTTTGTCATGCTTGTTTAGCTGAAGTTGAAATGTAAATATGGACCGTGGGAGATCAGTGCGCCGATATGCTGTTTGAAATTCTAATAAACAGGTAGCTGTCCACTTGTTATAAATGATACCCATAAAAGGAGGGTGATCCCTTTAACTGATAAAGATGAAAAGTAATTGTTTGCGCTCACACAAAATTAATCAGATCAAAACCAGGTGCAATCATTTTAAAAAGACAGAGGGTCTATAAAATAAAAAAGTAAAATGTGATAAAGTGTTGGCTATCTGGCACGCGGTCCGGTGGAGAGCATTAAAATAATACGGAGAGCTAGTATTCAAGAGCAAAGAGATAGCATTATTGCATATATTTAAACTGCAGAGATGTTTATGTGTGAAAAGTGCAGGTACACAAAAGGTGGCTGAAGGATACAAGGTCACAAAAAAATGCAGAGTGCCACTCCGGCTGACGTTATGGGAAAAGCAATAAACACAGAGAAGCAGAGAAGAGCTGGTTCCCTTCTGAAACTTTCAGTGTAGAATATTTCAGATCAGGACAAGTGTAAAGCAAATAAGTAGTGATAAATAATGGTCCAAAAGCAAAATTTTAACCAAATCCACTGTCTACTGTTTGACTTTACAGTATACAGCTATAGAAGAATGATGATTTATAATTTCACTATCTGGTGTCAGAAGACGATCGGTTCCCTTTTGAATCTAGTTCCTCTCATCATTTCGTCCTCATGTTGTCTCAGGGAGATTTTCCTTACTACTGTCACCTCTGGCTAGCTCATTAGGGATCTAAAAGTAACATCTGGATTTCTGTAAAGCTCTTTTGTGACAATATCTATTGGTAAAAGTGCTATACATCTAAAATTGGAATTGAACTGAACTGTTATAGAAATAATGCTTTTTAAAGTATGGATTTTACTGTGCAGGTATGATGTTGCCAATAGGTTTTAGTAAATTGATTATTGTAGATTATTATTGCCCTTGGTAAATGCGATGGACCTGTGAGTTAGTTTAATGAATTGTTTAAGCAGGCAGTCATTTGCACGGCATGTTACAGTTTCCATCCAGACGCAATAGTGAGACATGCACAAACAATACTGCATCAATATAAAGCCACTCCCATACCGACACAATGGCTTCTGGTCCAAATATGATAGCACACCTGGAGAGTGCAGCATGCACAGTAAACATTTTGTATTTTCACAGCTTGGACACGCACTGCAGTTACTTTGGCCAAATCCCCCCTCCAGTCCAACTTTATGCAGTCTAAACATCCCACAAATACAACACCATAAAGCTGGCCACTGGCCTGACCTGCCTGTTTACAACAGCTTGAGTGAGTGAGTGTGTGTGTGTGTGTTATTGTTCTTATAGCCTTGAGGTACAACATGGACCAAAATTCATGGAATTTTCAGTGCCTTAGTCTATACTCATGCCAAACATTCACATCAATAAAACAACTTGAAAAATAACTGAAGAAAATAACCATTATGTAAGGAATAAAACAAGACATGGTGTGCTGTTATAGGAAGATATTCAAAAGCAGGGTGGTGTTTATTCTTTTCCAATAACAGCACATCCTAAAG
This sequence comes from Pangasius sanitwongsei, assembly GCA_037576675.1. Lineage (NCBI taxonomy): Eukaryota > Metazoa > Chordata > Actinopteri > Siluriformes > Pangasiidae > Pangasius > Pangasius sanitwongsei. Next base: position 8,917,193 of record CM075012.1, read on the forward strand.
TTATTCCTCTGATACCACAGCAATTTGCTAATGATTACACTGTTGATTCATTTTAGAAAGGCAACATACTTTTAATCTGTTTATAGTTACATTATCATGATATAGCAGCTCTAAACAGTTGTTCCCTCACCAGCCTGTCTGTTTTTCTGTCTTTAACTTAAGATACACTGCAAAGCCTTCCATCCTGAAGACTTTCTCATGTATGAAAGCTTAAAGTTAGAACCTTACCTAAGACTGTTACAACTCTCTGAAACTGGAGACTCCTTCCAAAAGGTGCTAAATAAACATCTTCTCACAGAAACCATATCACCAATTACACATGGATAGATTTGAAAACCATTTATGTGGAATGTCCACCATACAAGTCCCTGTGCAAGTTGTCACTATAGAAAATATTAGAATGCGCACATTAATATAAATCTACAAAATAAATTTGCCTTGCAGCTGGAACTACCGTCAGCGCTGCTGCTGATGAGTCAACACCATCTGACCAATCAGAATGAAGAATTCCACAGCGTAGCAGTGTATGCTACAGATACTTCTGTCATGTCTGTGTAACCGTTAAAAACTTGCGTGATAAATATAACACATAATATGTAATTGCAGAACTATTCTTGCCATGAGTAACCGGGTCAAGTATCCGGCGGCCTCGTCTCTCTGTCTTTCGAAGCCACCTGTTCCTCGGCTGATCAGAAGAGTGTGCTGTCATATTACACACGGAACCAAAAGGCCCTGATGGAGCCACACACACTGCCTACTATGTCATTTCAACCAATCAACAAGTCTGCAGTCGAACAACTGTCTGGACTGCCTCCATCACCCAGCACACACACTCCACTCTGGAGAGGCTCAGCTGCTGTGGCGACTGTCTCGTCTGGTTAAATGCACACGATTGTGACTGAAAGGCAGAAGACGGCAGAGCGAGGCCACGGCTCCAGAGCTGTTTCCCTTCAGCAGCTCATGAACTCCTCCCCAAAGCCCGGCTCTCTCTCTTTCTTCATGTCTGGCAGGTTTGTAATGGAGATAATTGTACAATAAAAGCTATTCTCTAAATCATTTCCCCTCTGTCCATACAAGATTGATCATGGAACTGATTCTTCCGACCAGCGTAATTTTCATATTTAATGAGCGTGACTCCAAAACTATTACACTAATTAGTCAAATCTCACATATCGTTAATGATGCTCGCAGTAATTAATATTGTATTTAATTAAAAAATGACCCATTTCAGTGGCTCGCACAGCTTCACTGGCTGACTAGCTTGCCTGGGGGTGTAGTGTGTGTGTGTGTGTGTGTGTGTGTGCATGCGTGTGTGCGTGCGTGTGCTGAATGGGGAGGGGAATCTGGAAGAGGAGATGATGATGAAGAATGAGAGGGGATTTAGGGGTAAGCTATGTTACTTTCTTAATTTCTTATATTGCCTTTCTGAATCCCAGTTCCATTTTTTTTTTTTTAGATTTTCAAGTCTCTATTAGAATGAATTATAATAACAGTGATCTAAATGTCCTATTTTGTTATTCTGACATAAAATGCTTATAACTGTGTTACCCAAGATAGTTAAGCGACCTGTGGTTATGGTGTTAGCCTGTGTTGTTTTTGCATGTACCTGAGAGACGTGTGTGTGTGTGTGTTTACTTGGAGATGCTGCACCGATGCTCCATCACAGCCTAAGCAGTTGGCCCGCCTGATTAATGGGACTCCCCCCTCGCTTCCACTGTTCAGAGACTGGAAAATCTCCAGTTTACACAAGAATTGCCTGAAAAATGAGATCTGTGACTACATTCTTTTCATTAGCAGCGTTCGACAGCGCGGCACTCAGGAGAGAGCCGCAGCCTCCTAATGCTTCACTGTGCCACAGCCTCAACAGCTGTTAACAGCTCTCCTGATTACCACCCACATTCATGTCACAAACAAACCCACTCATTACATTTAGACAACAATTAGAGAGAGGAAAACAAAGTTGGTAAACTTAAGGCACTCAAGGCAGGGTGGAGAGAGAGAAAGTGTGTGTGTGTGTGTGTGTGTGAGTGTGTGTGTGTGTGAGAGAGAGAGAGAGAGAGAGAGAGAGAGCATAAGAAAGAGGTGGAGCGGATTGAGATGGAAAAAAAATTAATAAACATAAATGTTCCATAATTATGATGCCAGCTGTATATCCCTGTGAGGAAAAACGTCATGTTCCAGGAGGAATATCATGATTATGGCAGTGCTATTTTTTCCACCAGATTTTAGTGGAAGTGGCTATTTCAGTGGCAATGGGTTTTTTTGGTATCAGTATAAGAAAAAATTTTAAATAAATATGTAAACTTTAGGTTTTGAACACCTGGACGTTATTGTAATTTATTACAGTGTAACCACTACTAGTACTACTGACGAGGCAAAAGATACAGAAAGGCACTTTAATAATAATAATAATACTTATTATTATTATTATTATTATTATTACTGAGAATGAATTGGTTCAGCCTATAAATAAAATTACTACCTTTAGTACCAGTACAACTGTAAAACCTGATGTTATTGAAAATTTGTATAAAATTGCAACAATTGAGTACAACATTATTAGATTTTCTTCAGTTTCTTATGAGTGAACCTTTCATACAACGTATGTCGATATCAGGTTATTAGACATCATACAAATCATCCCTTATGTAAAAATACATACATTTTCACTTCATCATACATGTTTCAGATGTGATTATATGAGTAATATGTGATCACGTGAAAAACATGAAAAAGATTTCACCATGTTATGCCCTAAATCTGCACATTTGAACTCAAGATAAGACGACATCATGTGAACAATATGTGATCATGTGAAAATGAGAAAATCACATCTGAAAATTAAACCAAATGCCTTGCAGGTGAAAAGTCCAGTACATGTGAAAAAATAACATGTAAAGTGTCTAAAAACCACGTGTGAAGTTTATGCGACTTTTCTGTAAGGGGTATGTTCTTTCCCTACTACAAGTGCTGAATTAGAGTGATCAAGATCTTTAACTTTTCTGAGTAGATCAAGATTGTTGTAGAGTATTTAGGTTTACCCAAAAATGATAATACAGAATGGTCAAAACCTGGTAGTGCATATACAGTAATATTAGATCACAATACTAGATCATGGAGTACTAACATTTTAAGTACTAAAATACTAGCATATGGTTGCATAATGAAAAAAGAAAACAGGTTTTACCCTCCTGCCTCTTTGTGGTAACCCTCTAGAGACAGACACTGGTGCTATTCTTTTTATCTAAATAAGATTTAGCTCTTGTTTAAACCCATGGCTGCATCAGCATGGTGTGCCATGATGCCTAGAAATAGTGTGCGGATGGAATACCCAGGGCACCTCATATTATCTTTATTTATGTCCTCCCCAGCAGAACCAAGGGTGCAGGCGCTGTGTATGTGTGTGTGAGTGCGATGCGCTCAACAATGTAATTGGGGTGATGAAAAATTATCGTGATTGGGGTAGCATACCCACTCCTCCCTCCCTCTCTCCGTTTTCTCACCCCCTCCTCATTCATACTCAGTGCTCCCCCTCCTCGGCCCCCCGGACCAGCAATAAGATCTCAGGGCCCATCTGTCACCATCTAATATGACAAAGTTTTTATCGCGTGTATTAAGGCGGCCAGATTAAAAAGTAAATATGGCAATCTCGCTAGGGCCCCTTTGGCTGGCAGGTTATGGTGCATTTCACGGTGGCCTGAGCAGCTCATCAGTGGCCCGCCGCCTGCGGCCCCCCTGGCAGGCGAAACAAACAGGACCCAAGGGAGGAGAGGGGGAGCACACACACCGGGGGGAACGGGGTTAAGGAGATGTTAAAGGATACCATTAATGTTATATGTCTTCCTCCCCCTGAGGCAGTAGCAGCAGTGAGGCTGTACTTTTTTTTTCTCTGTCTACAGTTCTTCTTTTAGGTTGTCTTTTACTATTACGCAGCTACGAGTGACAGAAAAAACAGCTGTTAAATTTTCTTTCACAGCCACTCTCTCTCGCTTCAACAGAGAGTGCTAGGTTTATTGGGTACCTTTGTGTTTGTACGACTCTGTTGAGCCAGCATGCTTCTATGAGCAGTTATAGCAAATCCCTGCAATCAGCATACTGGTTCATCAGAGAGTGACTGTATTTCACATTTTGCTGGGCTTTGAGAATCATATTACTCAGGTTAGAGCATGGGGGGCTTCTCCTCACCTGTCCTCCTGTTCCGCAGCGGGCTTCTTTTCTCCTCCATTTCCTCTCTGCTTAGTGGATCCAATCAAAGCTCTCCTGCTCCATCTGTGCTGTAGGAGGAAGCTGAGCATCTCCTGATGAACTTGTGGCAGATGGGGGAAACGAATGGAGAGTGAATGGCTGTAATGGCTCATTGGGGTTTCTATGAGGAGATATCAGAAAATGTGTTCAACACGTCTGTATTCATACCTCGGAGTGAAATTCATCACATATAGACAAACCTATGCATATGGAGTTGCACATGCCTTTAGGTGTAATTCAGATGAGTGGCATGATGGAAGCATTTCCAACATTTCCAACAAGCAACACAAATGCATGGCCATAAAATACCAGTTTAAGGAAACGAAACCGCTTAGAAATGTTCAAGACATTATTAATCACACTGAGAGCTCCATATTCAAAATGAATGTATGTCAACAATCTGAAAACATTTCAGTTGCACACTGAAGGGAGAATAAGAGAAATGTGCACTTAGCTGGCACAACTCCTACATCAGTCCTGTATCAGAGCCAAGGGATAAGTAAACAGTTCACCATCGTCGTGGCGAGTTCCTGTCATTTGAGAGGTGTAAATAATAATCTCCATTACTTTTGGCAGCGCTACAGTACAGTGTTCAGCAAGCTGCTTCTCAGGGCCACTGGGGCTCCTCGGAGCTATGGTGTGGTGACAAGCTGCTGTGCTTGACAGGCCGCTATCTCCACAAGCCTCTAGTGGGAGAGGCTGAACATGTGTAGCTGTCTCCCTGCCTGTCATTAGAGCGGTGGCTAATGGAAAAGATTCCACAGCTCCCCCATTCTCAATTAGCTCAGTAGGAGCCTGAGCGTGACAGACACAAGGCTAGACCAGGGCAGAGAGGAGCAGCCGGGCCAAGCCAGGTGACAGCACCAAACCCGAGCAGATGCCCAGGAAATGAGAAGTGGGTCTCGAGCTGACCTGTCATCAAAAAAAAAAAAAAGACTGGACTACAGGAAAATTAATACTGAGACACTGAAAATATGAATACTGTATTTTGCATGACAAATTCTTTAGTATTGCAATACAACTGGATTATATATGAGTGAAAAAAGAGATCTGTCCATATTACAGAAATTATTATTGTGAATAAATAGCACATGATGTCATTCAACTCCTCTCTGTTTTCTTATTAAGCTGTTTATAGGAAAATATACATACTGAGACATATACTGCCAAATTTTCATTCAGAATAACAATTCACATTGCAATTCTAACCTTAAATGAATACAAAAAAGTCATAGTAAAAGTAAAAATTAATTTCCGTGGTATATTTAAAGTATTACATGTTATTATTTTGCCTTTTCAACCCAGATAGTGTTCTCACATATGTATACTCACCAACCACTTTAATAGGAACACTTGTACAGCTGGTCGTTCGTGCAATTAGTCAATCATGTCAATCCAATCAGTTAATCATGTGGCAGCAGTGCAGTGCATAAAATTTTGCAGATACAGGTCAAGGGCTTCAGTTAACGTCCACATCAAACATCAGCATGGAGAACAAATGTGATCTCAGTGATTCTGAAGGCATGGTTGTTGGTGCCAGACAGGCTCATTTGAATATTTTAGAAATCTCCTAGGATATTCATGTACACAAATCTCTAGAGTATATGCAGAATGGTGCAATAAACAAAAACATTCAGTGAGCAGCAGTTGTGTGGGCAGAAACACCTTGCTGATGTGAGAAGTCAGTGGAGAATGGCCAATAATCAAATAATCACTCTTTCCAACCGTGGTGAGCAGAAAAGCATCTCATAAACTGTAAAGTAGAGAGAATTTTTTTTTCCCCATTTAAAAACATAGGGGGTGCAAACTTTTGCACCTTAGTGTATATGTGTTCTTGCATTCATGTTTGCGAGCGCTCCTTATAGGATAGATCTGATGGGATGCCTTTTAAAGAGTGGTGCAGTAAGTCGTCTGATGTTTGCTGGTCCTGCACACAAAAGGCCACCCGCTGAGCTGAAAAGGCCACAGGAAAAAAACACTTAGAGGTGAAATCATCCAAAAGAAGAAGAGGAAAAGGTCAAGTCTGGGATTCAACTGAGTGTGCTATTAACTCTAGAAAATACACTGGATTTGTAGGGCAGGGGAAAAAAATCAATTTAAATTTGAATTATGAAACTTTTAGGTATTGTTCTAAGTTTTATTCTGCACAGTTCACACATAGTAGAAGGAGTGAGAAGGACTGATTCAGTAACTTAGTGCAGTGGATGTTCGCTGTCAGTGAAAATAATGATCTGATCATGTGATTAATCTATCCTACAGCTATCCTACATACTCTCTCCACTGTTCTTTCTAAACCAGATCAACTGTACTGAGTGTCTCGTACACATACACGCTGACGTTGACAAATTAAAAGAAAAGCAAGCATAAAGTAAAGTGTTAGGCCATCATGAGTCACCAGAACAGCTTCATTCCATCTTGGCATAGATTCTATAAGTCTATGGGACTGTACTGTAGGGATGAACACCATTCTTTTAAAAGATATTCCCTCAACTGTTGTTTTGATGATGGTTGTAGAAAGCATTGCTCTAAAATTTCCCATATGTGGTTAATTGGGTTGAGATCCAGCAATGATGAAGGCTATAGCATATGAAGTACAAAATTTTCATACTTATCAAACCATTCACTGAGCCCTCCTGCCCTGTAGATGGGGGTGGGGTCATCCTGGAAGAGACCACGCCCATCAGGATAGAAATGTTCAGCATAGAATTAAGGTGAGCAGTAAGAAGAACTTTGAATTAATTTGGAGTGACATGTCCCTCTAAGGAAACCAGGAAAGTGGACTCAAACCATTCCAGCAAAATGCCTCTCACAGTGTAACAAAGCCACTTTGTTTTTACCTTAACTTCCAATTTCATGTAGAATAATAAATGTCAAATCAAAATGTCAAATGGGCGGTATACTAATGCGAAATCCATAAACACTAAGTAGACATACTGACCAAACGTTTCTTAATGACTTCTCCTAGTGCACTCACAGATTAATGTAAATACTGTAAATTCGGGGACCGTGTAAGGGTTTAGAGGTAATGAGTGTGGATGTAGGCGTACATATCAGAGCATGCACGTTTTTGAAGCCTTCTCCCACAAGATTTAGACATCAAAACAGCCTACATCAACACAAAGCGCAGTTCACATCATTTGAAATGAACTGTCATCCTGATTCCGCTGACTCAGTACCTTTGCAATGCTTGTAAAAAGCAAGTCAAAATAATACAGCTTCTTTCTTCATGGTTAATTGCTATTTTGAATTCTACGGCGAATCACTTCCTCTCACCTTAAAATTCTGTTTGTCAGTGACCATTGAAATAGCTGATTATTTGATACCCTTATTACTTCACAATGCAAATATACAACACCATGTTGTCAGACAAGGTCAAGTGTAGCTGCTCCCCTTTCCTCTACTGCATGGCAATTAGGCAAGACCCAAGAGAGGACCAGGCTTGATTTTAGCAGCAGGGGAAAATGCCAGCATCTACTCTGGTACATGTATCTTTTTCTCACATACTATCATGAGGGAATTGGAAGCTAGATTATCAGACATCTCCATAAATCAATGTGCTTCTTAAAGCACACACAGACAAACTGCACATTATACGGCCTCCTTTTCTGTTTACAAACATGCTACACCTGATTTAATTAACACTTCAATTAGCAGTAATTGCATACAAAACTCTGCTAATAAAGGGTGGAACCTAGCGGAAGAGGGCAAACATTCAGTAGTTTCTCATTATGATGCACAGGGTAATGTTATTACAGAAGTGATAATTAGGTGTCATTAACACACGCAAACAAACTGGGTTAACTGCAGCAACACAAACACTTTAGACAAAGTTCTTGATTGCTATCATCACGATGAGCTGTGCAAAATGTCACCTGTATGACTATATGTACACTTTTGTCTTATTTCAAGCAAACACACACTTTGCTTTAATTATGCAGATGTATTTTCTGAAACTGGAAGAAACAGAAACCTTCCAAGACAATCTGGGCTAATGTATAAAATTAATTTTAAAAAGTAAGCTGTAGATGATGGTGTCTGAATGGATGGAAATAAAAAAGTGACAACTCATAAAAGTTAGATATTGTTATGTATAATGAAAATAATATAATGTAAAATATGAAGGATTTTGTAAAGGAAAGGATAAGATAGTATTACAGCATCTCTTTTTCAACTCAAATATTTAATTTTCCTGTTAATCTCTTCCCCAATGAACACTGAATGGTCACCTTTTAAAGTCATAGCTTTTAATCCTAAAGAATGTTATTCAGTAACTACTCTAAATGCTTTAGTGCCATTAAAATCAAAATAAGATTAAAATCACAGAGTGTGACTGCTGCTAGAATACCTTTCTAAAAGCCACAGATAGGAGGACCCCACAGGATTACGCAAAGCTCACAGGACAGCCACAAATACAGTAAAGGAAATGTAACGTAACGAAACATGTTAATGGACAGAAAAAATATCCTTATCACCTCAAGCTCATTTTGGAGAATGTTTCTGTTTATGCATCCCCATTTTCTGCACATTCATGTTGATTAATGACTTACGCAGGATGTGGTCATTTTCTTTAATCACAGGTCTATCGTTACAGGATCTTCATCATATAATCTGAGAACAATGTTATCATTCAGTGTTATAGAATTTGGCCAAGAAGTTAATAATCCAGTAACAATCTTAAAAGCCTGCTGTAATCTCACAGTCTAAACCAGCTTGAAATGGTTAAAAACCAAGACAGTAATTGGGTACAGATGTATGACAATTACAAACAAGACATTTCGGTTGCAAATCCGTGCCTGTATTGTGCGAGTTTGTACTTATCATTAGTTGTTGGTATTTCTCTTTTTTATTCATGAGTTCTTTCTTAGCAGAAGCCAAAGCTTGGGAAGAAAAACGTACAGTCTGTGCCTCAACTTTGATACTCTTTAGAATAATTGCATATCAGCACACAACATCACCGCTTCAACACTCCGAACACACGCTTATGCATGGCACAAACCCTACTGTTTGCATAAGCCCATTTATTATGAGTGATAGTGCTGCCTTCTTTGACATTTTGTAAACTGGAAGCACCTAATCTTGTTTGGGCATGATGCTTATTAAAAATGTAGGGGTAGGAAAGAACCCATGCCACTGGCTGCTCTTCTCCATGTCCTGATAGGCCTAAGTGGTGCTTCCTGTTCAAAATAAATACATTTGTCTTGTTGGTGCCAGGCGTCCCCGTCCATGTCTGAGGTGAGAAGCGTGTCTAGCTGCCTGGTTCGGGCTTATGATTTATGAACACACTCGCTTCTGTTTCTCCAAAAAAGACCATGAGGACTGTAAGAGTTAAGAAGACTCCCCCATGGCGTCGAGACTGGAGCGTACCATAACCAGGTTTGGTTCCAGACTCCAGCTCTGTCAGCAGCACAGCATGTCCGTCAGCCCAGGGAGGACGAAGACAGGCAGGTATGGGCTAGTGGGAGGGATGGCTGATCAAGACAGGTGGAGGGGGAGTGTTTGGCAAATAATTGAATTCTACAATGGCTGGCAGATATCTGAAAGTGACTTTGCGGGCCTCGAATCCTTTATCCCTCTCGCAGTCTGTGTATCGACAGCTAAAAACAACAGTCATTATCTGTTAATTACATTAACATTTTATCAGCGGTATAGCAGGTGGGGGTGGGGGGATGGTTGGGATGGGGTGCAGGAGATAGCTGTCAGTCAGCTGGTGCATGTTTCAAAAGGGTGAGGTGAAACAACGGTGGGGGTAGACCTGACGGGGCAGTGCACAGAGCAACCTCAGTTGCTCACTCAGCTGCTCGACTGGGTCTAAATGGGGGCAGAAATGTCTGTGACACCCAGGGTCTGCCTGGCTATTGTTGTCCTGACCCCTGTCCCACAAGCCAAGGAAATGACTAATGACTTCTAGCTATGTGCTTTTCTGCATCATACAACTGGAACTGGTCACAGGGTGGACACAGTGGACTAGTCTATGGAAGCAGAAATAAACAAGAAACAGAGGTTTTTGAATATTTATAGAAACTATGAGACATACAATTCAGTATGATTCATTCAGGGGTTGGGAATTTGTCAGTCAGTCCTGTTACAAACCTGTAATGCTTCTAGCATGACAGAAAACTTTGACCATGTGTTCAGGGCAGGTGCTATTTTTTTTTTTAATTTAATTACTTTAGAGTTCATGCTATGTACCCTGCTCAATGTCAAATCCTGTATCCCACTGCTCCGGGATGAAGGCAGAGCTTCAGGTGACTGGCCACTAGCAGGCCCAAGCCTGTCCTTTGCCGCAATGACCAGTGCTTGCTGCTGGCCCTGTCCATATTTCCTCATTACGGTGGTCATATGTTTTATTTATGCACTCTGTAGTGTGTCCAGTTCTGCCAACACTACCCCAGGCACAGGCACCGGTGGCAGTGCCAGAGAATGGAGGACAAGAGCAGCAGATGCCAGCTAAGAAATTGGCTGCAGGGCAAAAGCTACGATGTGGGCTGATCAGGGCTGGGTTGAGTCCATATAGCTTTGGTCCAGATCCATGTCAAACACATTACCAGAGTCCACTATCGAGGGACATAACCTCAGTGGCCACTGTAGTCATGGGGGTTGTTTATTGATTAGGACCTGCCTCCATAACTTAATATTTCATCTGCTTATTTCCCTGAGTCCTGTCACTCCAGTCAGAGGAGGATCAATGGGAATGTCATCTTGGCAGGAGGAAAGTCCAAGCTGGACTCATCAGATGACTGACAGCCAACGGTCAGCGAGGAAGGCCACAGAGCTTTGGATACACCAAAGTAAGAGGAGAATGGTGTACGAGTAGATATATATATATATATATATATACACAAACAGCAATATAGTGAGAAAGACCCTTAAAAATAGTGTGTGTGTGTGTGTTGGGGGGGTTGGACTGAGAGAGACAGAGAGGCAGGAGCGGGGGAATACTCAAACACCCAGACTTGGTACACAAAAATGCAAAGGACCATTGCTGACAAAGAAAGAGTAAGAAAGAAAGAGATATCAAGTGTAGTAATCAAAATGAAAAATGGGTCCCCGGCTACTTTAAACAAGAGCTAATTTATCACCAGAAAGTACGGATAAGTAGGCGAGTTGTTGCCGTTCAGTAAGTACCCGTTCTGCACCAAATTATTCCACCCCTGCTTGCGTGCAACCATAAATCATACACTTCCACACATCTTTTCCCATTAGCTCCTATGCTAGGCATGGGTGCGTGCTCAGCTACCAAACACAGACTAATAGGCTACAACTTTTAATTTTAAGAATGCCCCGAGTGCCCCACGGCCACCGCCCCAATACAAACCTTTCATTTGCTTCCCCCCGCAAACACACAATTCACATAGGAGCATAAAGCAATTTTGATCACCATCAACCAGCAGTAATTCTCCTCTTGATTGTGGCACAGGAGTGTTTACTAGATTTCTCTCAGCAGAATTCCAGGGTGGCTTTGTGCTTTGAGGGCCATTCAGCATGTGGTAGAGATAGAGTTGATCTCTTGCCATTGGGGACTGAGGGGTCATTGCCTTCTACAGTAGCAGGCAACAGAGGCTGCTGTTTAAAGCAGAGCTACACAGGGAATCCTAAGCTTGCATTCGCATAGAACAATAGCACCAAAATTAAGTTAAAGCCTTTCATTCTAAATCTTGTTTGAATAATTTTGAATTAGAATTAATGTGTGTGAAAGTCACTCCTTTAAAGACGATTTTCCACATTAGCATTGTGAAATAGTCAGAGCATGCATGGGACAAACATAACTCAAGTGCTCACTTTGTGCTTACATAATGACCTGTTATGAAGGCCATCTGCCTATTAATAAGCATCAGTCTTATAAGCTTAGTATAAGTACAGTATGAGATATGCATATGAGATTTTAAACCTGCCCAAGCAAACATATCATTTAATTTATGTGGCATGGAAATATGTCAATGAGGTTTACAGGTGCTGCTAAACATCACCACAAAAGCTATCCAAAAGGTTATTATTAGATGTTCATTCCAGCTGAGCTATGCAACACACACACACACACACACACGCACAGACACAGACACACACACACACACTTGTAATTCTGTCTTTGTGGGGTATTTCCACTGACTTGTGTGTTACTGTTAGCTATTTAATGCTATACGTATACCTAGCCTTAATCCCACCCTTGACCTCAGTAGCCTAAAACACTTTTAGCTCTTTTTGTTTGTTTATAAAAAGCTGCTGTTTTTGTACATTTAAAAAAAAATCCCGTCATTTATTCGTCATTATGGGGACTTAATGTCTAAATGTGTAAAAAGGGATAAAAACATGACCAAACACACACACACGTACTTGTGGGGACCTCCCACTGAAATAATTATTAATGCAGCTAATTAATTCTATGCTAAACCTACATCTAACCCTAACCTTAACTTCAGTAAGGAAAATAAAACCGTTTGAATCTTTTAGATTTTTTTGGCGAATAAAAACTGCAGTTTCAACGAAAAAAAAAAAACCCCACACAGACACACACACACACAAAAACCCTTTTCATCAGTGAGATATGCCTATACTTGTGAGGAAATATGGCCCCCACCAAGATATAAAAACATGACACACACACACATCTTGTTTCTGTACCTCAGTGTAATAGAAAACAATAGTGGCAAAAAAAAAAATGACCAAAGCTAGCACTCTTAAGTGACTCTAGGAAGTCCCTCACAAGACAGCGAGGTAGCGCTGAATACTGCTCTCAGTCAAATGCTAAAGGGAACCAATGTAGTGATGGATGGAGTCTTTGACTTCCAAAAGAAGTGGCATGATGGCCCGGCATCTCTCCGAAGTCCTCTCGTTCACATTGTGACCAAATCTTGCTCTGTCCCTGTTTCATTGTGGTGACAGCATGAGAAATGCTTGGTTTTGTTCCCCCTACTGTTGCTATCCATCATCCATGGAAAGCTGGGACGCATTGCTGCATACCCCCTTCTCTGCACACACACTTGCATACTCACTCTCTCTCACTCTCTCACTCCCCCTCTCTCTCTCAAACACACACATTTGATTCCACGAGCTCATCTACACACGCATGTTTAAATTAGTCCCCACGTTCAGCACATAGCCCAAACACCATTCCTCTGGCTCACTTTTTTACAGGCCATGTGAGAATGCAGAATGCAGGACAGCTCTTCTCTCTGACTCACTGCTGCTACAGAGAAGACTTTTCAGATCAATCCTCTTCTAGGAATTGGCTGTCATCTGATGCTTGTCAATGTGTATGTATATGCACAGTTGTGAAGTCATCCTGTGTAGTTATTCTTCCCATGCAGGATTAACTGAATCCTTCACCATTAACCTGGAGATTTGGTGGAAAGAATAGTCAAATAAGTCAGTGCTAAAAAAGCAGTGTAGGTTAGTTCAGTCATTAATAATAAAGCATTAAAAATATTCTTTCAAGAAGCATCTAGCCAAGTATGATAGAGTAGACTTTCTGTGTAAGATTTTATTACTTTTTTTTATCTTAAGATAAAGCCCTTTTAACAACAGCCACTGTCACAAAGCAGCTTTACAGAAATATGGCTGCAAATTTAGATCCCTAATGAGCAAACCACAGGCAACGAAAGACTCCCTGAGATGACGTGAGGAAGAAACCTTGAGAGGAACCAAACTCAAAAGGGAACCCATCCTCTTCTGGGTAACACTGAATAGTGAGATTATACACCATTACAGTATAAAGGTGCACAAGAGTAAAGATATACAGCACTAAGTGTGTTGAAAGGATGTTCAGTATGTCCTGGGATGAGCACAGAACATCAGCAGTTCTTAAATTGCATTGTGTTTTTTATTTAGTACTGCCCTGAATAAGCTGTTTCACATATCAGATGCTTAGATATAGTCCAGAAGACACAATAATAACTGAATTTACACAAATGAACCAGTTCAAAAGTTTGCATACGCTTGATTCTTAATACTATGTGTTGTTACCTGGGTGATCAACGACTGTTTTTATGTTTTGTGATAGTTGATCATGAGTCCCTTGTTTGTCCTGAGCAGATAAACTGCCCACTGTTCTTCAGGAAAATCCACCAGGTCCTGCACATTCTTTGCCTTTTCAGCATCTCCGGCAAATCTGACCCCTTTTCTACAGTGGCTATATGATGTTGAGATCCATCTTTTCACACTGAAGACAATTGAGGGGCTCATACACAACTATTACAGAAGGTGCAAACATTCACTGGTGCTCAAGAAGGCAACACACTACATTAATAGCCAGGGGGATGTAAACTTTTGAACAGGATGATTGGTGTAAATTGGTGTTATTATTTTGTTTAAAGATCTTTTTTTAGTTTAGTTTTTTTTTATTTAACTTTTTTTTTTTTTTTCATTTACATGTTTCCCAGAAGACAAAATAATAGCAATCTACACCAATCATTATGTTCAAAAGTTTACATCCCCCTGGCTCTTGTGTTGCCTTCTTGAGCATCAAATAATGAAAATGCAATTTTTATGATCCCTCTTATTTTTTTTTTTTAAATTATTAACATTTTGCAGATTCTGCAAGGCATATGTAAACATATGACCCCAACTGTACAGTTTACAGGTGAGATTATTCACTAAACCAAGGCTGAGTCTTGGGCATAAACTGTTTTTGGGAAATGCAAATCTTTAGGGTATCCATATGGGATCATCAAGAACAGCAGAAGGTGAAGTGGAAGTGCAGTGGAAGATTGGAAAAGGACCAGGCAATCTTTAACTGTCCAGTTCCGGTGAACCTGTACACTGTAGCCTCAGATTCCTGTTCTTGGCTGACAGGAGTGGAACCTGATGTGGTCTTCCGCTCTTGTAGCTCGTCCACCTCAATGTTCAGCGTGTTGTGTGTTCAGAGATGCTTTTCTGCCCATCACGGTTGTAAAGAGTGGGTTTTTTTTTTTTTGAGTTATTATAGTCTTCCTGTCAGCTTGAGCCAGTCTGGCCATTCTCCTCTGACCTCTCTCACCTCTCTCATCAACAAAGTGGTTAGCCCACAGAACTGCAGCTCACTAGATTTTTTTTTGCTTTTCACACCATTCTGTGTAAACTCTAGAGACTGTTGTGGGTGAAAATCCCAAGAGATCAGCAGTTTCTGAAATACTCAAACCAGCCAGCCTGGCACCAGCAGCCATGCCATGGTTAAAGTCACTGAGATCACATTCTGGTGGTTAATATAAACATTAACTGAAGCTCTTGTAAATGACTTAAAGACTTCAGTGTAACACAGCTGCTCACACTGTAACAAAACACAGTGCTAATTCATACACAGCCAGGACATCCAGCTGCACACACATTCACGCAGCATTTTTTTTTTTCAGTTGGTACAATAGAAATAACTACATTATGTTGAAAATCATCAAACAGAAATGCATCTTCAAGCAGGGGCAAGATTTCCGCATGCACCAAGATGTGGCGCCAGATGTGGCGAAGATAAAATCAAAATATTGAGTGTTGCAAAATATTGAGTGAAGTATCTGGAGAAATTTTTTTTTTTATTTTTAAATGTAATTGTGTATTGTTTTGGTACACTAAGCGAATGTATAGAAATGCTCTTGTCTCCAAGTTTAAGAACGACTATTACATTATTGTTCAGACATCCTGTATGCCTGTATACACAGCAGTGAGTAGAGCGACAAGGATGCATGCCTGTGTGCACACTCACTCTCTCTCCACACACACACACACACTCCCTTCAATCTCAGGCACAAGAATTGAAGCAAATGCTGAATGAGTGGCAAAGCATAATCACAATTAACAATTACACGTTAACAAAATTATTTACAGAATTCAATGCACTAATAATGTGAAACTTAAAAATTAATGCAGGTACAATGTAATCTGATTTCATTAACACATATACACTATATGGCCAAAAATATGTGGACACCTTACCATTGAGCATTCTATTCCAAAACCACTGGCATTAACATTAACAGCTTGGGGGAAGACCCTCATATGGGTGTTATGGTCAGGTGTCCACATACTTTTGGCCATATGTACATATTTGATTTTTGTATAAATATATGTAAATATATTTATATAATATGTTTATTAAAGAATATTTATAAATAACAAAAGTAATTTTAAAAATCTATTTACATGACTGTGGGTATATGAATCTGATTCCATGAAGTTCTAGTTTAGACTTGCTTTGGTTTATAATAACATTACGTGATGCATTAAGCAGCATTTATATCTAATATCTAATAGATCATACATTCAAAAAAAATCCACCATCCAGGGTCAGACAAACCTGTCCAGAAAAAAAGCACATTTCCTCAGTTGGATAACTTATATAACTCTCCACTCTTTGTCCCTTGTGTAACCTTCAATACCTACAAGATAGCATCAATTTTCTTTTCAATTTTAGATTAAATGCACTATATTTCATTAAGAAATCACATGTTTATTTTGCAAGCATCTAATAATCATACTCTTCATCTAATAATCTTACACAGAATCATGCATTTAATCAAACTACGGGAAGGAGCAATTAGGCTACAAATCACTAAAGTCTAATCCATTGCTATTAAACATGACTACATCATCAATAAAATATCCAGCGTATGATCTTGTGTTTAGGCATGCTAGATCACAGCTGAGCAGGCGAGTGCAAGTGTGTATGACGTGAGCTCAAGTGTCAAGATGTTATCTCATAAAGGAGCTTATAAATGTACAACTCTCTCTAGCCACATAAAGAGCAGCCATGATTTATGGCCATTGATTAGCTGCCGGAGGGTCTGACAGCTTTGTAGACAGCATCAACACCCTTTACACTGGCGACGTACAGATGCCTCTTTAACAGATACAAACAGAGTTCTGAATGGAGCCTCAGATGCTGAACGTCAGTATCACTGTGTGTCAGTATTCACCCACAATCTCTCACTACATTCGATATGTAGTGCAAATAGATTTTGAATATTAATCATGCATCACAAAAGGTCCCTATTAAAAGCCAGGAGGAGGAGGAGAATTAGGATGATGATCTTGATGATGTCATGTCTCCTGTTGATGAACCCTATCTTATTCCACCAACAACCACCACTCAAAGCTTCCTAATCCTTTAGCACGGTTTCCGCAGGCCAGTCCAAACTATTGCGAAGAGAAATTCCTGCCTCGCCAATGAAGCCTAATTGTCTCCCGTGAGAATGGATAGCACGTCCGTGGCGTAGCTTAGTTTAAAATGCAAAATGTGGACATTATCTGGCACGGAGATTCAGCAGCATCCATCACGCTATGCTAATGTAGGTGGCTGGTTAAGATATTCTAATATAAGCCACCCTGTGGATGTAGAGGAATTAACACAAACAGAGAGGGGAGGCAGGAACATAGAGGGGTCAGGAGATAGAAAGGGACAGGGGAGTGTCGGGGGAGACAGGATCTCTCTTTCTCACTAACACACACACACACACACATTTAAACAACTGTGTATTTCTATGGACACACATTTGACTGTCTCTTAGGTATGATTTCCAGTTTTCCTCTATGCAGAGCATCTTTTCAACAAACAAACAAATAAATAAATCATATCAATCAATAAATCAGTGCATTCACCTCTTTTCTGTCTTCACCTCATGTCTGTAAGCTCTACATTCTCTCCATACACTCACCCAGAAATTGCCTTCTCAGGTATTTTCCTCCCCTGGGAAAGAGTACCCAGTTTCCCCAGTTCTCCAGTCCAGATCCAGCTCCTGCCTCAGCTCGCCAACACTGCAAGGGAAGGTATTATTATCATTATATTAATGTGACATTAATTGCTTTTACTTTTTCACTCCATTAAGTGTGCTCTATCTCTTTGGGAGCCAGGCCAGATGGTTTATCACTTCGCCGCTGTTGCTAGCGCCATTAATTGGCTAAGACACTGGGCTATAAAATGATTGCGCTGCAGTGTTGAAAATGTTCATCGCACTAATTGAAAAGTAATTGTGGAGGTATAGTGCAACTGTCACTCCATAAAGGGCCTGATTATTGAAGAGGAGCAGCATTGGCACGTGCAAGCCTGTTGTTTGGCAGTAAGTTCAAAGTAAAAATCTCTCACCGGCTCACACATGTGACCTCCTACAAAATAACAGACCGAAAACACAGCTGTTTCACTGCTTCCTGTATGCAGTCCAGTGTCAGGCATATTTTCATCAAACAAACAATTGGAGATTTCATTTCACCACAGCAGTTTTCCTAAACACGTTAGATATAATACTCTCAAGTCACAGTGTTTGCAAAACGTGGATGGATTTGCATTTGTGGATCATGTTCATAATGCACGTACACACACAAACCTACTGTATCTCAGTCACCTTCACCACTACTTTCATGTCTGTTATGACGTATGTGCATAATTTAGATATTTCTGCCATAAAACGTCAGGGCAAAGAAGATCAAGATAATTAGAACAAATTTAATGGTTGTATTGTGAGCAGTAAGATTTGATTAATATCTAATGAACTTTGAATTATTATGTGCAAGACCAACACATTAAAATGTTCAAATTATATTGCAAAATACTATTAAAGAAACAATTAATCATCTGAAAATAACTGAACGCCTTTTCAAGAAATATCCAAAATGCTAGAATACACAGAAACCCAACAGAGTCTTGACTCTTGCACTGCAAGAGTACATCAGTTTTAACACAGAGAAATGTAAGAGCTAAATAAAAACAAACAAAAAAATCTAGAAAGCTACATTACCTGTAACATTTGTTTACTGTCCCCGCAAAAGTGCAGTTATGATGCTCACTTCTGACTCATATTTGTTTTAGTGCCTATATATACACTTCCAAATGAATTGTTTAGATTTTCTAGGTATTAAATGAATTTATTAAAATTCAATCATTAAAAAAGATTTCAGAGAAAGTAAGGCTTGTTAAGGACCTGCTGACAACCAGCATACAGATTAGCAACAAGGGCAGTGCTGTTGGATTTCATTTGATTTCATATAAACCAGGGGTTTCCAAGCTTTTTTGGGAAAACAACCCCAAATGAACATAATGACGACTTTTTGTGCATTTGGATTCTTCTTGTTATTTCCCATCATGTTTGTAAATCCATATTCAATAACTGTTTTGGCATAATTTCATTTAAGTTTCTTGGCATCTTTACATGCCTTACATCATGTCCATTTTTATTGCTGAACTCCTAGGCTAGTGTATGTCAGGATAACGAAAAGGAATACACTCTGCAGTTAAATGTTGCTTGTTTGAATGAGACTTCCATAACATATCAGTAACAGTAACATAAACAGTAGTAAACATAGCAAGCATAGCTAGAACAATATTTGTGATATTCAGTTGGTAAATAAATGAATAAAACAAAAGGAGAGATTGTGAATTTCTCTCACAACCCCATTTATAAATCCAGTGAACCCACACGGATCACTTGATTATGCCTAGTTTGGAAGCCTCTGGTATCGTAAGAAAAGGTACAAACAGCCTGCTATAACCAACCCTAACTTCACCTCGCCTATTTTCAGTCAAATTATTAACTTCAAATTTATTATAAATTACTGTTATACAGTGACATGAAGGAAATCAGAGGGGCCAAACTCATTCATAAAGTCAATGAGCATGCAGTGCAGCCTGTATCCCTGTATCTATACTCATGTGTACTCTCAGTGAAATGCAGCATCGGCGTTCCCGCACACAGAGACAGCTGGCTTTGTTTCCACACATGTATTGATGTAAAATCATGTTTGAAGTGTTGCCTTGATGGTGAGAGGTATTTGTTTAAGCCGACATTACTAAAACAAAGCATTCGCTTGCTTATCAGCCCCTAATCGACTCTCTTCTCACCCATCCAACCCACCATATTGACACTCATCGAATGGTCTGTGTGAGAATGCGATGGTGAACTTGTTGTACAAGGATTGGGGTCAGGACATAAGGGGATCATATATGTGTGTGTGTGTCTATGTGTGCTGCTGGCAGGGAAGATCCTATATATTGGTGCATAGCCACCACTAATCAATGCCTCTGGGTGAACGTGAAAAAGATTTTTTTTAAAAAAAGGGAATCAGCTTGTAAATTTTTGTGCATTGCTCACTTCTAACAGCATTTGAGGAGGATGCTAGGGTGAGGATGATGGAGGATATTTTTGAGTCCCTGTATCAGTGCTGATGTGTACGTCTGTCTAGGTCAATACATGCTTCAGATCAAGTTTCCATGATGCATCTTATGTCGTGTGTGCTTTTTCTTTGGACTGTGTTATCTCTAGGTCAACTCAAGCCTGAGTCTTTTCATCAGAGTGCTACAACCAACCAGCACTCTGCTCTTCCCCCCATCTCCCACTCTCCCCTACCCAAGGTCAATATCTTCAACAATTAGCCCAAGGAGGAGGAGGGGAATTTTAAGCATGGCCGCCCACCGTCCTCGGCCCTTCTCAAGGGCTCAGGGGGGCAGCAACAGTATGTCAGGCTCAAATGAAAAGTGTACCCATTTTCTCTTTATGTCTCCATTTGCCACCCTCGTTAGGACCATTTGCAGACACTTAGAGGCACCCTGCATATCAGGACGGCATCCTGCCCTAGCCAGGATTGTCCCCCGTTCCACCTTCAGCTACTTAATGACAAGTACATGGTGTCAAACCTGAACTGTGCTGGCGTCAGGTGCAGCACGAAGTGCGGATGCAAATATAGAGTGGGTTGAGTAAGGGTAAGATGATAAGGTAGGCTAAATCTAAATCAGAGAACTCATATTAACACACACATGCAATCTCATATAGATAAAAATGTATAAAATGCTGCAGCGTGCAGTTTACCTGACTATACCAAGGTTTGCATCTAAACTTAATTTAGCATCAACCCATGTAAATATGACCAAATATGACCACTACTTTTACGTCACTGTTAATTATTTCTGAACCACAATTTCCTAATTTTATGCCATATTGTTATTTTGTTCCAATGTTGCACAATATTGCACAAATACCTCACAAATGCATACACAGTGTACTCTAGAGTATGATTATGTAAAATACGCCTAACATTCAAATGTTGTTTTTTTTTGCTTTTCAACACTATTTTATTTGTTATTATTTATCTTTTATTTTCTACTGCAACATCTCAGTGAATGCACAAACTAAGACTTTCATTGCTCAAGGAAGCTTGTGAATATGACTAAGTTCTTTGATCATGAATATGTACAAGCAATTTCACAAATTATAACGATTTAGCAGTGGTTTAAAACTACTTTAATCGTGTAGTGCTTTTAGCAGTGGATTAAAACTACTTTAATCAGCTACATACAGAAAAATAGAAAAATCAGCCATGTCATAGCTCAGGAGCTAGAGGTAGCTTATAAGGCTGTAAGCATGTGCATAAAACCATATGACAGCTCAAATAGCTTTGCTCAGTCTGGTTGAGCCACAGATAATACACTCTGCCCATTCTGCCCTCTCAGACAATAATGCTAGGCAGACAGTGAAGTAAAAAATGAAACATATACCTAAACTCAATTCCGCAGAGGTACATCCACACTCATAAATCTCTCCCTCACGCACCCCTACCCCCAGCCTTTTGCCACAAGCTTGTCAAACCAGCTGAGCTCTTCCTGTGGAAAACAGAGACTAGAAAAGAAAACAGAGGAAGAGGACAGGGAGAGACAGAGACACAGTCAGACAACACGCAGAGGTGAGGTGATTACAAGTGTTGAGCCAAGAACAAGCAGTCCCCTTGTGAGCGTCGGCATGGAGCAGCGGGGAAAAAACTCACGCTGCACACAGAAACACAGCCATCACACTTTACCATCTGTCCCGATCGTCACACACAATAATTCTACATAATCAAGTTACAATTTAACAAAAAGAACAGTTTACAAAAAAAAAATGATTTGACATTACTTAGACTGGGTTAACAGTGCCATGACTGATGTTATCCATCCTATTCATAACACAATAACAGAAGTACTTTTATGCATGAAAACAGAGCTGCCAGACATTTTGGAAATCATCTCTCTTGTATTGTTTCATGCATTCTAAGCCAAAGACCCTAACCTCCCCTGAACACACAATGAGGGCACTGTAGTGCTGATGTCATGGATTCCTGGTGACTGAGGTAGACAGTAAGCCACCGTCATTTGTAACACGGGACAGCTGTCCTCTCCTCTCTCTATCTCCCATGGCGAGCTTTAGTGGGCTTTAATTGGAAGGGGTTAGGAAGAAATCGACAAAGTTAAAACAGAGACTTAGTTTGACAAATGAGGTGGAGAAAAGCGGTGCGAGCCTGCTGGCTGCAATTAGCTTCCTCAGAACTTAATGTGCCAGGGCACTCTCCACTCAGAGGAGTGAGACGGTCCAACACTGGAGAAAGGAGGAGAGAAAAGCAGGGCCCACTGTAATTACAGGAAGCTGATTTCATGAAAAGTCTGTACACAGGGCGTCTGCAGGTATCCTCTATTTAAATTTAATACCCCAAGGTTTTTCAGTGCCACTTCAAACAGAGTTTAAGACTGCAATGGTTATATCCCACATATAAAACATAAACCACTCTTCAAAATAACACGCACATAAGAAAAAATTGAATGAGCATCATATTTATTATGTATATATACTGTATTTTACCATGTATTGCGTGATAAATTAAATGCAAATTAGATCAATATATAAGTGCTGCTTTTAGAATTACAATCTTTAAATGTAATTTTCTCTTTCCCTTTTTCAATTTTGGGGTAACTTTAAATTTGTTATAACTTTACACCAAATTAGGAATGCTTGTAGCTATTGTATTTAAGGAATTCATAAAATGACATTTGAAATATCATGTAATTTCAAGCAAGACTTTCTACCTGCTGACATCCAGCATACAGAACACAAAAGAGGGCACTGCTTCTAGATATTGCTCTATTTCATACAAATAAATACAAATAGTAAGAAAAGGAACAAACAGTCCACAGTCTGGTAAAACTTTACATTAAGGCTCCCTTAACCGAAATTATTTTGCATGTTAGTTAGAATGAACAAACCATGAACTTCAGCATTAACAAACCCAAAGTAACAAAGCAACGAACACTTATTGATTTATGATTAAAAAATAATAATAATAATAAAATAAACCAATGTTGAATCCAGAAGTGAGTAAAATTAAATGATCAATATGAACTTTAATGGACGTGTTTGCAGTAACTAGCAAAATTTTCATATTTACCCAAACTAAGTAGACCAGAGTTCAGGAAGTTACCAACATTTAGGAACAAGTTTGAATAAACATTATTCAGTGCAGGAGTATTTCATTACCATTTAAACAAATATCAATTAGTCTAACATGTTAAATTACCTTGGTACTTTCTTAACATTATTTTAATGCTGGAGTTTAGCATTTGGTAACGCTGTAAGAATAATGTTAGTTACCACCACCGCTAACTTTACATCTGTAACTGTCATATAAAAATAAAGCTATACATTTGCAAGTGGATACCATCTTGAATTACTGAAGGATTTGGCCTGTCAAAATAGGTTTATATGTTCATGTTGGGATGCAACACCACACAAAACCTTCCAATTGTTTTACTGAGAACTAAGAATAAAGCCGCTGTCTGTCTGCATCAGACTGAACTTTAGGACGAGCTCCAGACATGACCATCAAGTAAAACCAATTAATTCACTGTTTGAGGTAATGTGATTTACTGCACACACACACACACACACACACACACAACAGGGTCGCTTGCCATACAAGCTGCATGTCTGTTTGCCTCAAAGCAGGCACCCTGAAGCTCTGATTGAACATGGCGTCTGTTCATCTTCCTCATAAACAAAACGGAAACAGAAGACAAATGCTGCAGATACAACTTCTCTGGAGGCGGGAAGGATGAGAGTGAGCGATTTGCATAGAAAAGTTCATTGGGACATAAGGATACGGTCGTAAAAATGAAGCAATAAAACTTTAAGTATGACAGAATATTAAAGGAGGCAGTAAATTTAAAGCAGGCGGGTGGAAATGAGACTGTAGAAGCGACAGGCCACGGCTCGGCCTGCTAAAGCAGCTAATGCTCCTGCGCTGAGGGAAAGATGTTCTCTCACTATACACACACTGAATAAACCATTTCTCCATTCAGACCTCTGACACACACGGCTGTTGCTCACTCTGCCATAGCAGGATAGTTAAGATTTAGGATAATGACACGCCGACTTTGGACATTGAGTAAGAGGAGTTAAAAATCGCCCTTTTGCCGGAAACGGCTGTCACGCGTCCAGCTGTGAGGAAGTGGAATGGTGCGTTTCCTCCTCATCACAAGAAACTGTTCATAGCCCTGACTCTCGTACACTCTTTGTCTCAACTCATTTACCCCAACCAAGGTCTACAGATATAAATAAAAGGAAATGTTACTGGGACATTTTAACTCCGTGACCAGCCTTGAGAGCCGTAATGTAACCACATATCATCAAAAGTGCTGAATCTCCTTTTGTCTCTGCGCGTGACACACAATTCCTCCAAAACATATTCACATTATGTCTGAAACTTACAAATAAGCTTACAAATAAAAGGAATTGTGTGTCATGTACCCCGAAAAAGCCAAATTCAGCACTTTAATATGATATGTGGTTACATTCTAACACACACACACAAAAATTAATGATATTAAAATATAATTTAAACAGACCATTCGTTTTTCAGCAGGGATGTTTGTGGGCCTACAAAGTGAAGTGACACTGGTGCAGTTCAACAGGTGGTCCATAGATGGAGCTCTTCTCATTAGAATGCATCCTGCGTGCAATCCAGCTTCAAGATTCAACTTACCTGTCCTTAAGCAAGTGGGAGACGAAATGCAAGCCACATACACCCATTCCACCCCAAACAGTTGTCTTCTTATTCTTTACTTAATACACCAGACTGTCACAAGTGAGAGAACTACAATTGCCCATGATCCCCTGCAGCAGAATGACTTAATTTAGTTATCTAGGGAAATCTAATTATAAAAATACACTGTGTGGACTGGACTGTTCAGTGCTCCATCATATTTCATTTCTTTTCTATATATTTTTCCTTGTGGACAGATGTCTACTTCTCACTGGGTGTCAGAAGGGGAGTTAATACACACCCAAAGGCAGCAGTGACAGTAAAGGCTTTAATTGGAGGGGTTTTAATCAGAATTCACAGGCTTGTAAAGTTACAGAAACAGATGGGACAATATGGGCCCTCAGTTGTGTGAAACATGCTCTGTGATCAATACAATGCTGTGATGGGTATTTTTCAAAACTACTGTGTTAGTATTAGATTTTGTATTGAATACATTTACAGCATTTAGCAGATGCCCTTATCCATAATGACTTATAGATGGGATCTGTAGTGCCCATTGAAAAAAAGTAATACTATTAAGATTTTTAAAAACCCTTTTAGTACAGCAATAAAAATCGTACAAGTTAAAGATTTTGTGTGTGTGTTTGTGGTGCTCAGTCTTTATTTAAAGACAGCCAGTGACTCTCTGTTCGGACAGCCAGAGGAAGTTCATTCCACCACAGGACTCCATCCACCACACTCATCTTTGTATCTTGAGAGACATTGGGACAGAATATATTAAAGATATATATATATACACACACACACACACACACACACACACACTCATCAGTATATAAATATATAAATAATCCAAAGGCAAGTGAATGCAATGGTCTAGTTTCAGACACATGGATGGTGACACTCCAGTGACAGACATAAAACTGCAGTGACTTTGAGAAAAGAAAATCACCTTTGCATTCTCTTTGTTTGTCTAATTGATATTTTCTGGAATAATCTATGCTCCAACCATTCTCAATTAGCTGAGAAGTGACAATGCTAATTCCCCATAAAAGAGCCCCAAAATGCCTGCCGATATGTGAGCTTTAACTACACAAAGCCATTAGGCAGACACAGCAGCTGCAGGAGCCTGGTATTGATCAGTGTGAGGGACAGACAGAGGTATTCTCTGTACCTCTGTATTGTGCCATGGCAGACTGACATTGTAAAAGACACTTTCGACTGCATTCTCCCTTTATAAAGCACAACGAGCCTTCAAATGTCAAAGTAAGTTTTACTGTGATACTAGAGTTGAGGGTTGACCGGCCCGCTTATGTTCTCAATCTTGGTTGGGCTACAAGAGTGGAATATCTTAATAGACTCAGTGTATATGCTTTTTTTTTTTTTTTTTTTTTTGTATATGTGCATGCTTATATTTGCTAGATAATGTCAAATTAAAAAAAAAAAAAATGCATTCATGGGTGTATTTTTATGCACCTTTCCTTATAGCATCCATTTTGACTCTGGGAATGACCTCTCAGACTGACCCAGAATGCATTGCTCCATGCTTTATAGACAGAGAATGGGATTTGGGTGTAGGGGATATGCGCACAGCATAGTGCAGCCTATTTATGAAAGTCTCACTCTCAGAAACAAGGTCGTCGCGGACAGCGAGGAGACAGAAGCAGTGCGCCCAAGGCCATTCCCGTGCAGACGGCGATCATATTGAAATTAGCAAATGGACCGCACACTTCAGCTCTCTGGCCCATTTGTGGGCCCTTCCCTTTCTCAATGATATGCTGACATGAACTGTGACGGAACATCACCATTTGCAGGACATCAGTGTGAGGAAGTGGTGGTGGTGTGTGTGTGTGGGTGGGTGTTAGGGTGTGGGGTGTCTAACCTCCCCCCACATTCTAAAATAAAATGGATTTGACTCTTATTTATTTACAGCATGTTTTGCACTCATCCCATAACACTGTAAATTACCTGCATGGTCAAGGTTCCGTTCTCAGGCAAGGCGAGCGAGAGAGGGGGGGAAACGACATAAACCATGTGATCTATAAGACATTTAATCCAGGAATCACATATGATCTGTCAATTTCCATATATCAAGCTTAATAGGTCGTATTTTAAATACAAAATCACATTTATGAATATAAATGGGTGAATTATGGCTGGTCATATGCATTATACGGCATAAAGTATGTCCATGAGCTCAAGACAAGCAAGCGGGCCAGTATTTATGATTTTTGATCTCTTCTGTAAAAGACAAAGTGCGCCATAGTGTTTGCAGCTTTTCACTGTTAAATAAGGTCAGATTTACAATGACAGTATGTGTCCGGCTCTGTGCATGTTCACCTTTTGATGGATAAAGAAAGCAGCATGGAACAGATTGTGTATTTATATAAAATGCATGCTCCAGCAGTAGATACACAGAGTTGTCTGTGAGTCACTAGATCAGTATAGCTAGAAAGCTGGCGACGTAATGCATACATATACAGACGAAGTTATTTTGACTGATCACATTTATTTGGTGATGAAATTTCTGAAATAATGAGAGTGGTCTCTTCCAGGATGACCCTGGCTCCAACCACAGGGCATGAGAGAACTGTTTGTTGAGGATGAAAATGATGTAAATCAAATCTTGGCCTTCACAGTCACCAGATTGCAGCCCAATTGAACACCTTTATGAGATTTTAGAGCGAGATGTTAGAGAGCACTCTCTACCAATATCATCAAAACATTGAGGGAATTAAAGCATTTGAGGGAATATCTTTTGGAAGAACAGTGTTCATGTCTCCAGTACAGTTCCAGAGACTTGTAGAATCCATTCCAAGGTGCATTGAAGGTGTTTTGGGAGCGTGTAGTGGCTCCTCACCTTACTAAAGCACTTCGGAAGACTTTTTTTTTTTCCCTTTAATTTGTCACCCTTCTATATACATGTATGTGCTTTTGTCATCTATGCAGTGATACTTTAATTATTTAGTTGCTGACCATACTGAAACTAAAATATTGTATTGTTTATTATTGTAGATTATTCAGAAATGTCAAATTCATTGAGTGAAAGTGCAGGAAAGAGACAGAGCAAGAAAGAGGGTTTGTATGCACACCAGAATGTCATGCAGCCTCTCATGGGATTATCCCTAGATTCCTGCTCACTGCAGTTAGGAGGATCTCCAGCGTAATGGCAAACATGTGGATTTCCTTTACGGCCAGTGGAGATTTCTAACCTTTGCTTGACATGCAGAAAAGGTCAGGTCCATCCTGAGCGTCAAGCCCTTAGCGGTCCTCGCCAGTTCTGCTTCAGCAGTGTGTTTGTGCATCTCTCTGCTTCTACTTCCCTTCATCTGGGCACATGTTCTTTCTGCTTAATACATTAAAGAGCAGAACACCTTTTTTTACATGTTGGGAAAATTGTAATGTAAGAGAAAGTAATATATACTCATTTAAAATTACTTTCCTACATGTTTTTTTTTTTTTTTGACCATAATCTTTAATATGAGTCATAGAAAGCTATGTGCATCATGAAAACACTTGGAGGTCTAAACTGTGAATGTGATGTGTTACATGTTTGTTTATGCATGATTTCAGCTGTATGAGTGTTTTTTTAATTGATTTATTGCATTTTGTTGAATATATGCAATTTTAAATTGTGCTATATAAAATGTGTTCTGAGTAATTTTATCCCACCAGTTTTCTTCACTCATTTAGACTAAAACTCCCTTCTGATGCATTTTAATGAGTAATTCCTAATATAGGAATATGGCTTAAACTGGCTTTCCCTGGAATTGTTCTAGAATATATTATGTTTTTCATACTTTCGTATTTTTTATCTTCTTGTAAAGAATTGTAAGGTTCTCTGATTTTATTTTTTTACGTTTGTAAAAATCTTAAATGTAATTAAAATATCATACATGTGGATGTAAGGTCATGTTTGTCCTTTCCTAAGATAGTGTGGCAAATATTACTTTACACTGATATACATTTATACTTACATTTATTCTTTTATTCATCAATTTTCAGTAACTGCTTTCTCCTTTCTCCAGAGCCTATCCTTGGAACACTGGGTGGGAAACAAGCAACACACAAATACACACCTAGGGCAATTTAAAGTAGTCAATCCACCTACCTACATGTTTTTGGGAGGAAACCAGAGAACCCAGAGGAAACCCACATGGACAAAGGGAGAATATGTTAAACATATTCTCAGACAGTAACCTGAGTTCATGATCAAACCAGAGACACTGGAGCTGTGAGGCGGCAATGCTGCCTGCTGTACCACACTGCGGTCTTGGTTGTATCTAACTTACATCCTTACTTTCAGTAAAAATAATAGCATCCTCTTCTCAGTCTACTGGGATTTTACTGTACCAAGCTATTGAAGAAACTATTTAATAGTGCAAATATTAGTACTAATATATTTTATATACTGTGTACAATATACTCAATGTGCTCTGTCACATATTTGTATTCAAGAGCTAATTGTATTCAATTTTAGTACCAATATTTAGTAAAATATAGCAGAGAATGGATAAAAACATTAAAAAGAATAGAAATGTGGCAGGGATGCAGAGATGAGGAGGAGAAAAGCAGGAGACTGATGACGGAGTGAGGCTTATATTTTATTTCTGTGCCACAGGCTCTCAGGGGACGTTCACACGCTCCGTTTTCAATCCTAAGTGTAATTTGAGCCATTGCTTTATGCAAAGTGTATACTGCAGCTCAGTTCAAACCCAATCACTCACACTGACATGCAATTCTTTCTCTGGCCATCATCAACACTGAGAATAATGGAGCTCAGTTAGGAAGTATAAAGGCCTTGAACACATACTGATGGGGACTGCATCCTGATGAATGGTAATCTATGAGTGGAACAGAGGGAAGCCCTAACACTGCAAATGGCTCACACACACACACACACACACACACACATGCGGTATATTACTAGTGAAATATGGTCCCCTTTGATCATCTGATACTTTGCATTTGAGTTTTTGATGTCTTTTTTTTAGACCATATGTTGGATTATTAATTGTGATTCTATAGTACATATCCAAATTCCACAAAATAACCTGATGGATAAGCACATGACTGTTTATTATTAGAACTGCTGCTGTAAAGTGCAAGACACTTAGTACTGTTTGACTTTACAGTATACAGTTGTAGAAGAGTAATGATTTATCATGCTACTACACGGTGTCACCGGAAAGAGGAGAAATCCTCTCAATATTTCTTCTTTATGCCATCTCAGGGAGTTTTTCCTTGGCACTGTCACCTCTGGTTTGTTTAATATCTAAATCTCCATCTGTAAAGCTTTCTGACAACGTCTATTATTAAAAGCACTATACAAATAAAATTGTATTGTATTCTTATTGTTAAGCATGTTGATGAAAGTTGACGAAAGCAAATATCAATATTAAAGAAGGTAAAGATATTAAAGAGATATCATATCAATAGTCATATTAGTAGACAATTGCAGATTAGTTTTGTTATATATATATAAATGTATAAATGTTATAACATTTAATATAAATGTTTTGCCAGACAATGAATTTCAAATAAGCAGGCCACTAACTGAAAAATTTTTATGGTAAAGAAAAAGAAAAAGAATGATATAGTTTAAGAATGAGCTAATACTCCATCAGACACACACAGGGGGTTTGCTGAATTTTTCTCTATATTATGTTGAATATTTTTACTTACTGAATATTTATAATTTCCTGAAATTTTGCAGAGGATTTTAATTACTGGATAAGCCTTATATGTGTGTGTTAAAAATCTTACTATTATAGAACAGCCTTCCCTATACATCAAACACTTCTGGTGACGGATTTTACTGATGGTGACAAATACATTCAAATATAAGATAAGTAAGATTACAAAGAAAAGTAATAATGGCCGTGACAAAATGTATAAACAGTTATTTCCTCCCAAACTGCAATGGTGTCTGGAGATGCAGGTTTTAAGTGGTATACATAATTTACAGTTTCTCACTTCCTATATTTTTTGAACAGAGAGATACAGTAGTGCAGGCCTGCTTAAAAATTAAAAAATAAAAATCTGTGGAAACTCACACTCTTGATCTTCCTCCATCTAAACAGCATCTGAACCTGCAGGTCATGTTCATTCTCAGAGCCTCTAAATTGAACGGACAAGCTAAAGGCCATCTTTGAAAATAGTCAGGCTCTTGTTGATCTCTCAGTACATGCATGGAATGTGAATTTTCAGGAATGCTAGAATGTAGTAAAAAAAGGAAAAAAGTAGGAAAAGTAGGAATCTCTGGACCTGAATCTATGGCCGGGCTGGAGTGAGCTGCTTTAGACAACGGTAACTGCGCTGACATATTCAGCTGTCCCGGGAGAGCCCACTGATGCTTTGAGGACAGTCTCAGGCCTTTCCATTTCACCGAGCTTGTGTTGCGCTATGTACGGTGTCTGGTGTGTGCTCAAAACAACACGAGAGAAACAGCCACAGTACTTTGGGAGTATATCTTTTCTTTGTTCCTTTTTCTCATTTTTTGACATCAAAACAAAAAAAGAAATGTGACACATTCTTAAATGAACAATCAGAGATATTATTGTACAGTGTGACCAAAGTGATATAATACACACAATAAATATATTTTAGGAGAAAATAAAATCCCTTTTCATTTTTGACATTTTGAATACAGTGGACCAATTCTGACTGGAGCATGCTTAAAGGGCTTAGAAGAGTGGGGACTTTTTTTTTGTTTGTTTGTTTTTCACAATAGAATGGTTCATATACAAATAACTGTCTAACGTGAAGGAATAACTGAAGTTTACAGTGAAGGTACAGTGTATATGAAGCTCACACTGGGCTTTCAAAATTGATGTGCTGATAACGTGACTATTCAAAGAGACCTGAATGGTGAGGTGGTTAACTGGATGGTACATGTAATTCAAGTAAGTAGGGTACATACAAATAGACCACAAAAGTGTTTATAGGAATAGCTGTCTTGCCAAACCTGGAAGTGTTAAACACATAGAAAAGTCAAACTGCAGGCTGGAGTCACAAATGCACAACTTATGAACTGCAGTATGGAAAAAAACAAAAAAAACAAAAACAAATCTACAGTACTGAATAATTTAGGAATAGTAACAGCATGATTGTAGTCAGAATTGGTCCTTGTTGTCACCCACATTGTCTGCACAATGAAAAGAAAAATGCCCTGTATTACATTGTCCTTATTTGCTTGGCTGAGTCTCTTCCATACACAGGACTGTGGCCACTTCAAGTTTAAACAGTTTTACTGAACAGGTGCATGCCTATTCTTCATTAAGTAGCCAATGAGTGTACAGCAGAATTCTCCTTGGCCAATGATATAGTGAGTGAGCTGGCCACCATCACCCTTCACTATGTCAGTTCCTTTGATCACAGTATCAAATTGTGACAGCGCCACAATTTACAACATCACATAAAATGACATCAGTAGTATAAGCCATCCCTTTCCATCTAGACTCTCTCAAATGGAGGAAAATAGGGGTGACAGAAATCTACAGTACTGAACTACATTTCCAATCATGCACCACAAAGGTCAAACAAAACAACATGGCGGCTCTCTTTCGAGCACAATTCACACAGTTGCTCCGATGTTGCTCTCAGGCAGGAGTAGAGTGATGCCGGCGGTTTCTAGTCATCCTTCATGGCCACTCACATAGTTGAAAACCTTTGATGGGGGAGGTTTAGGAGGGTAATTAGCTGCTTATGCTCCAAAGCCCTTTTTAGTAATCAATGCGTCAGTGCTGTTGTATCAACATGGGGTCAGGAGCCCTCAATGTGCACACACTATTCTTCAGGCTTCTGCCACCTTTGCAGGCCTAAAAATATCGCTGGTGTGAAAAACCTGCACCTGCTGTTCACCTTCATTTGGATACATTGCTATAAAAGTGCCGCGACTATAAAAAGTCGTGGTCACTTCTAAAACGGGCTGAGCAGATGCTGGGCACCTTTCTTCCTCTGTGCGGGACGGCTTTACCCGCGGCTTAACGCACCCAGAATAGTTCCTTTGACGTATAGACCTCTGATTGTTTGAACATGGAATCTCCTGGACTTATGCCACCTGGCATAAATCATTTAATACCTCCTCCTCCTCTGAACCTCATTCCCCTCTCCACAGCCTGCCCCCTACCAATCCCTCACTCATCTTTCACTCTGCCCAAATCAGGTCTGTTTGTCAGCCTGCCAGCTAACATTTAGCACCAGCTTATGCCGCTGACCAAATTTGGGCTGGAGGAAACATCAGCAATGCTAACGACCATCAGCAAATGGGCACAGTGCAACAGCCAAGTGGTGCGATTTATTGCTGAAATGCACTCACTTGTACACATAATGTATGAAATGTAATATGAAATGTGTTCTAATGGCAGCAGCATTGTGAAGCAGTTCGATTAGATCTGTACCATCAGCTCCCTTTATTGCTGAGTTACTACACAGTAAGACGACTGACTACCTGGCTCAACTAGTTTGTTTAAACATGTTTACCAGTTGTGTCACTTTCTGTACATGGTATGATAAAATCCTTGCTGCAGGTTCACTGTTCTGAAGAGGTATATTCAAGAACATTTAACGTGAAAAAAGCTCACATTTTATGATTTACACATCTTCTCATCCCTTTGAGCAGAGCAAGACAACATGGCTGCCATTTTCCCCCGACGTTTGCCAGTCATTAATTTATCGCCCTGTGATGAATATTTACAAGTCCTGGACGAGTCCTTGGGGCTGAACAATCACATGTGTTTGACATGCGATGCTCCACGTGTTACATACTGGTTCTGATTTAATCATGACATGTATAGAGTTAGATTTTCAAAAACTGAAAATAAAAAAAAAATGCCTGACCACCTCATTGAGAACACTCCGACTTAGAGAGATTTCTTTCTTCGTACATAATCAC
Organism: Pangasius sanitwongsei; assembly: GCA_037576675.1. Lineage (NCBI taxonomy): Eukaryota > Metazoa > Chordata > Actinopteri > Siluriformes > Pangasiidae > Pangasius > Pangasius sanitwongsei. Next base: position 8,951,067 of record CM075012.1, read on the forward strand.
AGACCATAAACAACAAAAAATCATTACTGTACAAGTACATAGGATTTGTTATATATTTTTAAACTCTTCATCATTTATATTTATACTGAGTTTTTCATTTTGCTTATTTTTTTAAGGTTGTTCTTTAAAAACATCTCATGTCCGTGAGAGAGATAGAGGGAGACAGAGATTTGAAAAGACAGAGAGGGAGAGAGGTGAGTCTGTAACCTGCTTGTCAATCAACAGTTTGTCTCTCCTCTTGTCTCTCCTCAGTTAGTGTGTCTCTTAAGGTCCTGGCCGTCGTAGCTCGGCCTGTTCACACCTTGGCCTCCAGCATTTCCAGGAAGAGTTTGTGCATGGGCACTTTGCCCTGCACCTTGATGCTGTAGAAGTGTTGCACAGCCTTGGTGGCGGTCTGCCGCAGCAGGGGCAGGGTCATGAGCAGCTTGCCTGCCCGCCGCGGGTCCTCTGTGTGCTGGCTATTCTCATAGTCCTGCAGCGCTTCATGGAGAGCGTCCTGCAGCTTCTGAACCGCCTCCACATCCTCTATGTGCATGGAGTCTAACGACAGAAAACACACACACATGTTCATTAACACCACTTTCCATACGCAACAGTGATGAATTTCCTCAACATCACAAACATGAAATGACAAATTTAATGTATAAAACAAATAAGTTATATTTATTCATCATAAACAAAAATGACAAAAATATATATACAATTACACTCATTAACTCAACCACAGTATTTTTATGTCACGTGACAAGTTATTATTTTCTACAACAGTTTAGAGGGTTTAAGTCCAATAACAATTTAAATTAAAACACCACATTGCCTCTGCCGATAAACTTCTCCTAATAATCAAGCACTCTCCTCATAAAGAAAATCATAATGATAATCATGATAATCATAAAGATGCTGTGGCACAGGAAATATTGCAATTAACATACAGTATAAAGAGTCTATAAGAATATGTATAATAGACCTGACCTGTGTTTCCAAGTATCGGCTCAAAGGTCATCGTTAAATAAGCATCACATGGAACACTACCTCTACCAATTAAGATTTATTTAGATTATTTTTACAGGAAACTGGGCTCTGAGTAATACATAACCGTTTTATCCAATATTCTCTATTGTTCTGTAAAATGTTTAATTATTTTATAGAACTAAATACACACAGGCAGGATCATCGGCTAAACCCCTCTCTGTATCCCCTCACACACGCACACACACTCTCTCTCTCTCTCTCTCTTGCTCTCTCTCTTGTAGAGAGAGACACACAGAGGGACACCGAGACAGCAGTTGTTAACGGGTGTCTGACACCTCAGATGAGGGATGTGACTGGCTGCCTGGCTGATCTCACCTTGGTGAATATTTCACCATGTGGGACAATAAAAAGGAAAACAGATTTCAAAATTCTAAAATTCATTGAGTGGAACAGCTGCATTCCCAAGACCTTGAGATATTTCTCACTCTGACCATTTGAGACACTTAGTGACTGTTTTTTGAAACAAGAGAACGAGAGGATGACAATCAGTGGGAGAGAAAACCTGTGTGTGAAAGTCTATGAATTACGCAAATGAAAAATAGCTGCTCTGAGAAAATTATTTTATACCGTTACTCTTGCCAAATTTGTATATAACAACGACATTCACTGGCTTTAAATGTGAGAAATAAACACATCTCATATAATACTGAGATAATTGATGCTTGTGCAATTTGCCTTGATATAAATATTTTACAATGTCTTCGGGTTTATCCTCACATGCATTCCCACATGTGCTTTGTTTGTGTGTGTGTGTGTGTCTGTGTGTGTGTGGAGGACAGATAGAAATAAAGGATGGAACATTCGTATATTTGTGCCCAAGAGATAGAGTGTGTATGGGGAGCATTAAAAAAACAACTTTGAAGAAACAATTTCCTTGCAATCCATCAGAGAGGCCGAGTCGATCCGATTGATAAACTGCTAATTACAAAATCAATCGCTATGAATTTTCACAGCTGTCAGACAGAGGCACTCCCATGAGAGCCTTTGCACAGAGCCCTTGTTCGAGCTCTCGGCACGCTCGCCCCCCCCCCCCGATCCTCCCTGCCCCACCTCTCTGCAAAAGGTCTGTCATCCGAAAGTAAAGCAAAGCCCACCCTCAGCATTTTTCATTTTTCCAGCAAACAAAAAGAGAGGAATAGAGAGAGAGAGAGAGAGAGAGAGAGAGGGATGGATGGAGGGAGATAGGGGGATAGAGAGTGCTTGCTCGCGGGCTCTGTCCAGACATTGATCAGAGAGGGACAGACTGTGCCTTCTGAAAAGCATGCTGTCGATACGGGCGCCTCGTCTTCTCCCCCGGAAAACAAACGAGGCCCATCACTCTCTGATACTCATTCCATTCGACTTAACACATTTTATTGACAGCCCCTGTGCTCCTAATGAAATGCTAAATTTATCTCCTGTGGCGGCAGGGCCCCATGGCTACTGTTATGGAGATAGAGAGAGAACGAATGGAGGAATGCCACAACACGGAAGGCGTTCAATTAAAAGCTCGGTGCTCCCTCCTCCCTCGCCCGCTTTCTCTTTCTGTGTGTCCTTCATGTTTATCTCAGCTGTATCAATTTAGAAGGCCACATCAAGATGGAGCAGATTAGAGAACATTCAGGATGGAGTCTATTCTTGGGTTATTTTGTTCAATTTAGTGGATCTCTCAGGGTATTTTTAGAGTTTAAACAACCATTCAACCGCTGTTTTCTCACAGAGAAAACAAACATGAAACAAACATTAACAAAATACATGAATTCACAGAAGTATTATTGTTATAGCCAAGACATATTGACTGCATCAGTCTGAAACTGTAAAATATCCCCATATTTTCTGGATTTCTCTGTAATATTAAAGCTTTCTTATATAATACAATAGTATCTGATGTCATTAGCGTGGCCTCAGCTGTACCTGAGTTGGCGAGAGCAATGGCCTTGAGTGTGACAAACTCCTCCTTCTCAACCTTCAGCTTCTTGTACTTGCGAACGAGCTGTAGGATGGAGACGAAGAGGTCCAGCAAGCCGGTGAGCCGGGAGTGCTCTTCGTCCATCACGTAGTCCTCGGCATAAACCAGCTCGTCCTCGTAGGGCAGCGAGCGGAAGACAATGCTCAGGATCAGAATCTCCATCCAAGCGCTTTGCAGTAGACTCATCTGATCTCCCAGAGACAAGCTGGAAAAACCTGAGGCCCAGAAGAGAGATGGTGTTCATTTTGTCATGCCTGCTCCAACATTACTAACAAGAAAGTTTTAGTCGGCACAGAGAAAAAAAAACAAAATTTTACCACAAAATCCCCTAGCATATATCGGTGGATGAGACGGCCCCATGTTAACAGCATAAATGATAAAATGTACTGCATGAACTGATATTTAGTCATGACTAGATGCAAATGTGCCTTTCTACATCCCTTGTCATTTCCCCTTCTATAATTGAATTTTATTCGCGTTTGGTCTAACTGCTGCAGTAGTTGAGAAAGCGTAAAATCATAGTTTTCATGTGTCTCCCTTATCACTGTAGAAGGGGTCAAAAATTGTGAATGCTACAGCTAAACCATAAATTCTGCTGCTCTGTCATATATTTTTTCTGTTATTATTTTTACATTTAGTTGTTTTTTTTCCATCATGTGATGCTGAGATTATCAGTTCATTTTTCCAAAAAAGCATGTCTGCTATAAGTGGCAGAAAAGGATCAATTTAATGATCTAATAATTTGGAAACAATTGAAAAGAATCGATGCACCAATCAAAAATTGATTCTCTATTATAATTGATTATAAATCAATAAAGGACATACAACTGGTGCGTAAAAAATAATTTATATTTTCAACTGATGTCTAAGTAATTTAAATAGGCTAGCAAGGTGATTTGCCCATACCTCTGATACTTAAATATTAGATCAAATATTGAATCATTCCAGAAGATCTGGAACAGCCAAAATTGGCAATCATTTTGGAAAATCTTTTTTGAAAAGCTATAGTATCTGAGCACTACAATGAACTGTGCAGTTAAAAAAATGAAAACAATGCCTGTGTGAGGCAAATCACTAAGCCCTGGAAAGCTAACTGATCTCAAAGTGGCTAAAGACACAGTGTGTCATGGGGATGCACTGATAACCATCTCATTCCTTTTTTGCTCTGCCCTCACCTGTCGATAAACTCTTCGCAGCCCTCTGACAGCACCGAAACCCCCTCCCTTCTTTTCTTTCCCCTCACTCAGTGCCTGCTAGGCATCTCCATCTTGACAGTATATCAGCGCTGGTTGCAGCATCTGATGATTAAAATGATTGCTTTTACAAGTTTACCATTGCGGTTCTGTCTGCCTCCACGTGATTAGGAAGGCGATAGATTACAATATTGACTGGGTCACATGGCATACCTGCCTCCAATGTTTTCCCTCTTTCATATAAATGATTTGATTGAGGAAGAGTTCAAGTGGGTGATGTTTATCTGCTCGGCATGTGACACTTTAGAGTGGTGGCAGGGTGAGTGAGAGACAGAATGGAGGAGAGAAGAAGAGGCAAAAGGAAAAAAGGGGGTACCTGAGTGTTTAATTTCCCTTATCAGAGGGGCGAACACTGGCTGCGCGTGCTGGGGGATACATTAATTAACAGATTGCGATCAGCGCTGCAGGGACCCTCACAATGTGAAAGGGAATCAATAGGGCCAGAGTGGAGGTGGCAAAGAGAAAAGAGAAAAGACAGAGAGGAAGCCTGACAACAAACTTAACGCATAAATCCGCCCAGCTTACTAAAGACTAATGATTAAACACTTAATACATCTAAGCGGTTGCTAAGCATAATGTATCGTCTGCTCTGCTGTGATATAAAACATCTGTTTATGTGCAGCGTATATGCATATTGGGGATGTAAACAAATGTAAATACATTATTTGAGCTGAACAGATAATCATAGAAACACAGGTAAGAATAGGAAGCACACTATTGTCAGAAAGGATCACAGATGTGTGCATCTAAACTGATTCTATCGCAGACAGGTAGAAACAAAAATATACTACCACTATGTAACACTGTGTAACATAGTGGTGGGCTTCATATTAAAAAAAAAAACTTTGGAGCGCTAAACAAATAGAGATACGGATAGTAGTATTGCATTACACCTCTAATGCATACGCAACACAGATTTATCAGCACATGAACTTTGCATGACAATCGCAAAGACAGCTTATCAGTGAGCCATGCTTCTCTACTTGGACCTGACAGGATAAGGAAGGGTGTGCAATGTTCGACATGCACAAAAACACAACAAAACATCCTCCGAGCACCACACATCCTCCAACTCTACACACCCATTAGACTTGGCTGCCAGCAATTACACACACTGAAAGGCCCCGCATTTAATCGTCTGCTACGGTTTGTTGTGAGATGGTGAAATGCGGAACGGTGCATGTTGCCCACCCAGTCTCTCTCTCTCTCTCTCTCTCTCTATATATATATATATATATATATATATATATATATATATATATCCCCATCTCTCTCTCTCCTGCTCTCTTCCTTCCACAGTACTGAATTATCACTCCAAATGGGATCTTGTGTTTTTCCTCTCGCCTTTTTCCACTCAATTTAATCAAGTAATGAAGTGACTTTCGGACTCTCTAGGTCAAATGGAGCTCGGGCCTTGGCACTTCTGCAGAGCCTTGCTGAAGTGCGCAAGTAGCTGGTGATTCCTGTGCTAATGAAATATCAATATTTACATCTTAATTTCCAACCAACTGCCCCTGAGTGCTTTGACAAAACATGACACAATATTGACCAATCTGGAGAGCCTGGCTGCTGCGTCTACGTCTTCGGTACATTCGCAAATAGAGTGCTTAGTCTCGATGGGCTTTAGCATCATAGACTATACGCAGACATGATGTTCATAATTTTAGCCTTAGTAGCAATTTCATTTTGTAACAAACATTGTCAGGTAAAGTTAAGGAAAAATGTAAAGAAAACAAATGTTTTGTAGCCACCACTACTGAAATTCATTGACAGATATAAATAAAAGTATGCAATGCTTGTTGCATTTTTGTCATGTAATTGAAAGCAAGCCATTATCAAAAAAAAGTATATCTGGAACATTAAAAGAATTCTTGAAGGTTTTATGTGTGTCGGATATTACAGCAGTGTTTACCTATCACAGGGGGCTCAATAAAAAAATTAAAATGTAAAAAAGTTGTGTGACAGCGTGTTTGGTTGAAAATGACTGAACGTGGTCTCAAATGAATGATTAGTCCACGAGGTTTTCTCACTTCAAAACACAACTAACTCCATGTATACTGTTTCTTATATTTGGGTTTTGCATATTTTATTAATAATTAATTTCCTGTGTTAATTATGCATTTATGTGGATCAAAATCAAGTTGATTGTAAGTAGTTCAATTATTTTTGATAAATGTTTTTAATGTTTTTAACTTGATTCCACACAAAGAAAATGATTCACCTCACGCAAACACAGCAAGCAAAATGAATTCAGTCTCTGAGTCTTTCAGTTTGCGAGACCATGTGATCCATCGGTTACACCGACATAGTTGCAAAACCAGTAAACCAGTGAACCAGTAAAATATATACCGTGACCTTATGGTAGATTATGCGTCTGACTTGACCTATTATTATGCCTAGTTAACCATCCTTTATTGTTATATTGAACTGCTGGAAAGCATTTTTTCTAACAGTGTATCTTTGTGTTCAGGTCAGACAGGTGGAGCCATACACCCATACCCATACACTTACCAGCACATTTTCATATCCAGGATGAAATGTTTTTGAAAACTCAATTTATCAAGTCTGTGAACAAATCCCCTGTGTGGTCTGTCTTCAACACTAGTATAAAAAGTAATCAGTTTTTAGCTTGTTTTTATGCAGCTCAATAAAGCTCATCGCTCGAAACAGCCGCTATAACAAAGACAGGCTTGGCTGGCTCTCAGTGACATATTTCATGCCTGCTGACTCAAAGTCAACGTTTCTGAAAAGGGGTAAAAGCCTCAGCTCTGCAAAAGAAGAAGGACTTTTATAGCCCCAGAAGTCCTTTATAAATAAAATAACAGCAAAACAGCAAGTTTTAATCCTAACATGTTTACAAGCTTATATATGAAATTGTATTTCCTCCTTGACCTCATGCCCTCCTGAGTTTATGTGGAATCCAGTACTGCTGATATTTATTTCTTTTCAGGGTGATAGACTTACTAACTACTGTTTAGTACGACAGCCATCCACGGCCATTAACGTAAACACAATGTGCTCTATTACCATGTGGGATACAAAGAATAAACGCTTAGGTGAATCCAAATCTCATCATTCAAACTCCTTGCATCAGATGTAAACGCTCCCAAAGATATAGGAGCCATGATGTGGCATTTGCACATATCTCTCGTCCTGTGATCAATCAGCAGGATGCGTTTTGTCATTTTGTCCACAAGGAGAGGAGCTGAAATTAAGTACTGCACATTCGTGTTGAGCGGAACTTCATATTCATATTAATTTATTATTGTTTCCGTATCCCTGAGGGCCATTAGCAGTGCTCATAAAAAGAGATGTAATTACGAGGTATAGTGGCCCCCTCCAGCTGCACCCCCTCATATTTCACCCTCAATCTGATGAGAGAGTGAGTGTGCGAGCAAGACAGAGAGAGAGAGAGAGACAGAGAGAGAGAGAGAGAGAGAGGGAAATGCACAACACATTTCAAGAGCTTCACCGAAAAAAAAAGGAAAAGCAAAAGAAAAACAAAGCAAACAGATAAATTACAGAGAGGTAGAGTGACAGAAAAGGAGCCATAAAGAAAGAGAAAAAGGCTTCACTTCCAGCACTTTAGACAGAGAACTGCTCTATCATGGCTCCTAATCAGACAAACAAGCCTTACAGACTCTTAGCCAACAGCTATCAAAGGCATAACCAGCCGAGGGCTCTTCTCCGCTGTTGTGTTAGACAGAAGTAGCTGTCTGCTGAGCTTCCCCGGCTTCGTCCGCTTGTCGTTGCTGTGTCGAGCAACTTGTTTATGCTCTGAATCTTTTTTACTTAAACAAGCCTCTGTCATTTCCACTGACCTCGAGTTAAGGTCACATTCTATATAAATGTATATAATATAGGAGCACTGCCTGTCTGTGTCATCGAGCTGGGTAAGAGTAATGTGTAAACAAGGGGAAAAAAGAGACATGAATGATCACAGAAATCCTAAAAACAGAGAAAGAGCATAAATACAAAACATCATCTTAGTACTGTTCACAATGCTTTAGGAATTTGTACGACTGTATCATTAATGGTGCTTGAGATAAATAATTTGACACGAGTCTGTTCGGAGAGTCAGTGGAAGAGCTAGACACACACTAGATTTGATCAAATTGCTGTTCAACTCATATTAAATGCAACACATTCAACTTGATGTTAAGATTTTAAAGTAGTATAAGAACAGCTTCAAAATTATTTGCAATCTGATTACTAAAATGCATAACGTGCCAAAAAAAGATGTTATATTTAAAACTCTCGGTTTTCACTGAGCATTGTAATAAAAAACAAGGCATTGTGCAAATTTCATATTTAGCTTTGACATACGGATCTATTCGAACAGAATAAATTAAAACAGAAAGTCTCTTCAAGCTGAGATCTACAGAATCAATGCTTTAAATGGTAAGAAGCCCATTAGACATGAGCACATGCCAGGATGATGGGTCATTTGGCCAGTGGAGTGTGAACGATATGAAGTTTCGTAATGTTAAATACAGTAATCCCCTTGTCTTAATCTGCTGTTTCTGACCTTCTGACCTGACTCCACTGCTACTTAGTCCTCCCCAGAGAGCCACTGCCTTCACTGGACATTATATATCTCTGTTTAGCTCAGTGACAGGGAAGAGACGAGCCTTAATCAGTCATGTAATTACACTTCATTTATTTCTGCTGCCTAGCAGATTCACTGGTTAATGAGTAGCCATGTCCTATTGACTACTGCATAAAAGGTCTGGCCAAAAAAAAGATCCAATGCAATGTGCTGATGTTTTGTTCTCAATAAAAAGAAGACAAAAATCAAATTGATTTGAAAATGAATTCAAGTTAAGCTTATTTTACAGAACCGCAGGGTCCAGGGTTCGATCCTGAGCTTGGGTTACTATCTGAGTGGAGTTTTGCGTGTTCTTTATACATGTGGGTTTCCTGTGGGTTCACCAGTTTCCTCCCACCTCGAAAAGGCTTACTGGTGACTCTAAATTGCCCCAATGTGTGAATAAGTATGTGAATGCATTTGTTCATAGTACCCTGTGATGGACTGGTGTCCCATCCAATAGGGTATTAATCTACTGATCATAAGGTTGTGAGTTCAAATCCCAGCATTGCCAAGCTGCCACTGTTTGGTCCTTGAGCAAGACTCTTAACCCTCAACTGCTCAGTTTTATCCTGTCTCAACTGTAAGTTGCGTTACATAAAAGGATTAGTAAAATGAGTAAATTTAAGCGACTGATGGATGAGAGAGAAGTGTTTGATTTTGGGAAGGTTTTTACAGGAGGAATGTGTACATACACCCACAGACTCCCCCCCATGCACATAAACAAACTCTGCTTCGACAGCGCTAACACAACAAAAATAGATCTTGCCCTTTCTCTGAGTGTAACCCCGCCCAGAGCAGCAGATGTCCCTTGCATGGTCCCGGAAGCCCCCCTTCAAATCTCCATCCCTGCATGCTGCATCTCAAGTGTGGGGCGTCAGGCCTGGGCCTACACCTGATTGCTCCATCCATCTTGATCTGGGCTGCTAAAGCCTCCGTCAGTGGGTAAATTGAATATACTAAGGCCTGTCTGTTGGTGTCTATATTTAATAAAGGCCTCTGATGAGGTGCTGATTTATCGGCCGGCAGTATTCACACTCCATTACAAGGAGATTACACAGCTTGAGAGGGATCAGCCTCGGCAACACAGTAAGGAGATTTCACAATTTAATGGCAAAGAGAAAACAGCAAGCTTTGGGTGGGTGGGGAGAACGGGGGGTAAGATAGGAGTAATCTTGTGCCATACAGTGTGTGCTGAGATATGATAGCTGTAAGCTTTGAGAGGTGATCATTTTCAATACTTTCGCACATTAGGTCCTCAGCTTTCTATACCTGTGAAGACGGTTAGCTGATTTCACTAGAAATAACCTACGTTTTCTGGAAAGCTTAAAATTTTGCTATGCATTTTAACCAAATTTCCAATTATTTAGAAAGTATGAAGAGTTCAAAAAAATAAAAAGGTTCACTGTGTGTACGCTCATATAAAAGTCTTACAGATGCCGCTCATAAAATGAGAGGCATCACAGGACAAGAATAGCTACTATGTGGCTGCGGCAAGATCATGTGGGAAACAATTCTGCAGACTCTCTCAGCCCAGAATTCCCTAGTGGAAAAATCCTGCCCTCTGAATCTGGGGCTTGGAGGCAGGTGACTAACAGCTGTCTGTGATGAAGCAACTGGGTTGCACAAGATGCGGAGTGTAAAGCTTTATTCCAAACCATGGCATATGACATTAATATTCAGCGTAGCACTCCAGCCACAAAATCTGACTACTGACACTGTGATAAGTTCTTGCAATAACAGCATTGCCACTATTTTCCATTTTCCATGCTTATTATGATCTCCATAGCAGAGCAACGTACTTGTACCTTAGAGTGGTTTTATTTTTTCAGCTGTTGACTTTCTTTGTACTTTCTCCAAATCGGTAATCAGATTGCATTTTATAGTGTGTCAGGCTGTAAGTAACTACAGTAATGCTTCTGTCAGTTGGACACTGTGAAATTTGAGATGGAGAAGAACAAGCAACGACTGTATGTATGTCAAAGGTCTTTAGCACCTCGGGAATAAAAAAGCCATCTGTCAACATTTCCCACACATCGACCTTAATAAGCACAGCCATGCCAGACGTCACTCAAACTATTTACAGAGTGCACTCTCGCATTGCCAGGTCAACCAGTGCTGAGCTGTTCAACTCGGGGATTAATTATCAATTCAATTTGCAGCCGATTGGCTAAGAATTGACAATATATAGAGGCCATCCAGGATGGTTAAATAAACCTATTTATGTAATAAATGTGACAAACATAAAGCACTGTACATAAGCTATGTATGATGTTTAGTAATGAACAATCATTTAATAATTAAGCGCAACATATAAGAGACACGAAAGAGAGAAAGAGTATAAACTTATTTAAAGATGAGGGCAGTCATTTTAAAACAGCTAGCAATTTTAAATTTAAACTAACACAGACCTTCGGTTCAGCTTTTCTATAAAGCCACACCCCAAAACACAGAATACACACTGTGCTAGAACTCCTGAATGACAGGCGAGTTCAGATGCCTCTTTGTCCTAAAGGTTGGTTGCTGGTGAAGCTCCACACTTTTTTTTCCCCTGGTTACACAACCTGGGGCATGACACACACAATTCAGCAGAAATTCACAGAAATTTAGCTGCAACTAGGAAAAAAAAATTCAATTGTTCAGATACCACTGACCCAGTGGTGTAACCAGGAATTTCAGGGAGGGATGAGGAAATATAGAAAATAAAATCACAGCACTCATGTACTTTGGGTGGATGCCAAACAGTAGTAGATGTAGAAAATCAGTTGATCTACTTTCAACTGATTTTGCAATCTTAATATTGTTGCTATAAAATACCTCCACAGATCCACTGAACATGATTAAACTAACGTGTTAATAATAGAGGGAAATGACTTTCTCATTTTTTATGAAAATAATATAAGTTCTTAACTTCTTAATTGGACTTCTTTTTCTCCTGCTGCAGTAAACCTCCAGTACTTCATCAACTGTCATCTTGCTATCCGTATACTCAGAGTGCAGCTGGCTAGTAGTTTTCAGACAGAAATGTTAAAAATGAATGATTCGGATTGGTTAATTCTGTTTCTTGTTTATTGTTGTTGTGAATAGTAATATTGGCAATATTGCAGATCATACTGCATAAACTCTCAGAGCCAGTATATGTGAGGATGATTACACGCTGCTGTTGCCCAAGTGCACTCTAGAGAAATTTGCCGCTTTTTTCATAACCTGTTTTCTCAAACGTTATCCTCACAAAATGGACAATGAAAAATCAATTGGGGAAGTTAAGTGTCAATTTTCTTGACATATAAATTGTTACCTCTGGACATTGGTCAATGGCCATCTGTCAACGTCCTAATCAGTGTTTCCGACTTTATAATGAACTGTTAATCTTTTTTAATTCCATTGCCAAAGGGCTGAAAATCTATCAGAACGTAATCAGTAGCCTCGCAGTGGGGAGGAGCCACCGCCTGCCTGCTCGCTGTTGGGGTTGAATCATAGCGATATAACAGCGATACACAAACTCAATCAGCCTCCATATGCAACATAATGTCACAGGGGAGAAGACTGAAAGTACGATGTAAATTTAACTCTAACCATCTTTTCCTTTTGGCCAATTACTGCAACCATATTACACCAGTTTATGGCTCGCAGAACCTGCATAAGGCTCATTTTCCACTCAAATACATCAAATACTGAATTAAATGCAAAAAGTAGTTATTAGAGATATAGATATAGATAATTTGAATAAAATTCCAATTACCTAGGTATTAATTCCAAAACCTGAGTATCAGTGTGAGGTTGGATTTCTGTGAATCACGCATGAGTGTGTGAAGCCAAGCTCGTGATTCTATGCAGAAAACTGAGTCTTACACCAAGATGTTTGGGTTAAGGCTAGGGTTTTTAGTATGAGATTACTCAGTGAAGACTGAAGACATACTGTATAATAAAACACTTTCACTATATATATATATATATATATATATATATATACAGTACTGTGCAAAAGTCTTAGGCACCCTGCATTTTTTTAGTGCAAACATTGTTATAGATTTTTATTTTATGACTTCTACATTATTGATGCAGTACAAAAACATTTTAGATTTCCAAACATTAGTTTTCCAGCACAAAATTAAATGTTACAGAAAAATGTTTGTATGTCAGTAAGAAAGCAGCAGATTACATAAGGGACCACTTTTCAGACAAAAAACATAATGAAGGCTGCTGGGTTTTGCTGCAAAAATATTTGCTGTGGCTGCTTCTGCAAGATGCTCAGTAACACTTACAGCTCATTTCCTTATAAAACTGCACACATTGTACCTGAGACTGTTTTTTTTTTTTAAAGCAAAATGTCGTCACACCAAATATTGACTTTGTTTCATTTATTACTGTTTACTGCTCTGTGTGTGAACACACTTGGCAATAAAAGCTCATTCTGATTCTGATTCTCTTTATAGTATTTTTTTAAAATGTAAAAACATTTAATTTCATTATTTTTGAAGGCATCTTTGCTCTACAGCATTTCTTTGCATGTGCCTAAGACTTTTGTACAGTACTGTATATATATATATTTCTCTATATATAGTTAAACAAGTAGTTAATATAAAATTATTGATGAGGAGCAATTCTTCTGCATGTATAAGCAAATGGTTAAAGAATTGCAGTTTTGACAGAATAAATAACTTGTGATGAATATGGCAGGAGAAGGGGACTGTGTTATTGGGTCATTAGTGATCTAGATGTGGCTAAGCTTCTTGCTAAAGTCTTTGTACGCTGACACAGCACTGCACTTTGTGTGTATGTGTGTGCATGTGTGTGTGAGAGAGAGGGAGAATGACTGGATGGGTCAAAGTGTTCTTAATCTTCTTACTAGATAACATTTCACTGAGCTTCTGATTACCATCTTCCCCAAAATCGTAATTGAGCTGTGTATTGGGTCTTTCTGTTGGTCAATTTCACATTTTTAAATCTCGCACAGAGAATTAATATTATTGATATGAACTATATATAGCCAGAATGCATAAACGGTAACAGACCCTATTTTAATGTGGATTCCAGGAGATATATCCTTCATATTAAATATATTAAAATTACTTTGGGCAATGTAGACAGGTGCGGAAACATAAAATGTGGTACGAAATATTGGAGCATTCTAACTTCACACAAATTCACTGTAATTCATTCTATCATCATAATGTCATAATGACAAGATACATTGCTAATCTCTTCCTTTCAGAAGTAAAAGAAATAACTGACTCAGTCTGGATGAGGCAGTGTTTAAATTTTATTCCAAAATATGTAGCTAGAATGAGTGGGAGATTGCTAGACCAAAAACCATGCCAGGTGGTACATGCCTTGCTAGCTAACACACTAATACCTAATCATTCGTAGCTGCCAGTGTTTGCAGCAAATTTGGTGTTGATAGTGACATAACGAAATACACAATTATGTCACAACACCTAATATTAGATGGGACAACTAGCCAAGGGTAAAAGTTGATCCCCGGTCAAAGCTAGCTGACATTAGAAAAAGCTGACATTATTTCAGTATGAAAGCAAGCATTTAAACCTTCTTGAAATTCTTTAGTGGCCATCCATAAGGAGCCATTTTCATAAGTTATTTTAAACTGCACAACCACTAAATGCTATTCATATATAGCATGTTCATCTATGTCACTAATTAGGTTAAAGCAATGAAACAAAAGTTCTGCTTGCACATGTGCAGTTGAACTCCATGTAATAGAGCCACATTGACTGTTTACATCCAATCCAAATAAATTAGTTCCTTATTAGGAACTAGTATTATCAGTTACAGCACTGTCACTTTATTTCTATAACTCAGGCACTTCTATGCTGCTAGTGGTGATTATGCCCTACTCACAACACACCACCCAATACCCCATTTTGTTGCGTGTCGTATTTAATGTCCTTTGTTGTATTTATTTGATTGTCCCACTGTTTATATTTATTGCTCTGTCCACCTTATTGTATTTATAGTTTTGTCTATTGTACTGCCACTCTGTCTTCTGTGATCTCTGTAATGTCGCACCGAGGCCATGGAGAACGCTATTTTGCTTATACTTGTACATGGCTAGAATGACAATTAAAAAAATATCTAAACTAAACACTCTAAAATCTAAACTCAGTAATCTTCTGAACCAATGTAACAAGAAGATGCTCAATTCCCAGAGCTAGTAAGTATCCAGTGTAAGTATCCTGCTGCACTGTGCATCAGTATATTAGTTGCATACACATCGTTTAAAATCCTTTAAAATCTGTAACATAATCACTGGTTCCTTATAGGACCAAGTCTTTGCACCAGTCATTTCGTCTCCAGGTCATGATTTAAATGCACTAGAATGTTCTAGAATATATGCGAAGATGCAGAAGTAGAAAGTTACATGACAATAATCCTTCTATTTAACATACTATTAAACGGCTGATCCACCTGTTTTTATTGAACAGAAAGTTTATTCGAATTGACCTCTGACTAACTTTTATAAATAAACGCTTTTAATTCTGATTCATTTATCAGTCTAACTCTTAGCAGATTATTTGTCTGCATGTAAACACAGCTAATGTGAACTCACCTGGGATATGCTTGGCCCAGCCGATGATGACGACCAACTCGCGGTCAGCGAGATCACACAGCGTGGTCAGTGCCTTGATGTCACTCTCGGGCATGGTGGGATCTGGCATGGCATAGATCTTCTCTGGCTCTGCTACCAGCAGATGGGACACGATCTTTGTCACTGAGGAAGAAGAGTAGCAGAGGAGACACAGATGTATACTCTGATTAGCTATTGATCCAAATAATCCTTAAAGGAGCAAAAAAAAAGTGAGCATACATAATCACCTCATATGAAACAGCACTTCGATACATGATCATGTATCTGGAAATTTTATGAACTATACTGCCATCGTGTGTGTTAGTCAGTAATTATGCCAGGAGCTGAATTGTAAATATTAAGGTCAGGTCAATAAATGGAAATGAATTTATTGATTTCAAATGAAAATATTACTTTAATATTATATTAGTGTGATGATTTCTATATTACTCTGTAGAAGTCTCAACAGGTTATTAGTTTAAATCCAATCCAGGCAGCACAAAGAGAATGAAAAAACAGCAGCAACAACTGAGTATTGATTCAGGAGACTTGTAAATATGGAACAATGTTTGGGCCTGTGAGCTTTCCCTGATGAGAAAAGAGGCAGTCAAACAGAAAAATATCACCTACTTCCATGTCTGTGTTGTGCTGTTGTGAAAAAATGTGCATTTGTCAGTATTACCAGGTCTGTGTAATGGAGTTTTTCTGAGTGTGGACTGTGTGTATATGAGACATTCACATTTATTCTTTATTCAGATGAAAATCGGGTGTGTGTGCATATATTTATCTCTTTGTAAGGACCAAAAAAGACTAAATATCCTCATAATGAAAGGACAGTGTCAAATGTCCTTGTAATGACCCAGTCCTTACAAAATTACAATGTTTTTGCAGCTTTTATTTTGAAAGAGCCTGAAGATATCCTTCTAGTTACTGAGGTTAAGGTATGAAGTGTGTGTGTGTAGAGAAATCCTACATGGTTTCTTTGCTGGGGGTGGTAGGGTGAGGCCGAGGTAGGCGCTGTTCTCTGTGTCAATCCTCCTCTTATACTTTTGTCTGCCTCCTCGGACACGATCCAGACGAACACCTGGATAAGCACAGAATAGCAGGTTATACACCGATCAGCCATAACATTAAAACCATTGACAGGTGAAGTGAATAACATTGATTATCTCATTACAATGGCACCTGTCAAGGGGTGGGATATATTAGGCAGCAAGTGAACAGTCAGTTCTCGAACTTGCAAGCAGGAAAAATTGTGATGGCTAGTCGACTGGGTCAGAGCATTTCCAAAACAGCGGGTCTTGTGAAGTGTTCCCAGTACGCAGTGGTTAGCACCTACCAAAAATGGTCCAAGGAAGGACAACCAGTGAACTGGCAACAGGGTCATGGGCACCCAAGGCTCATTGATGCATGTGGGGATGCGAAGGCTAACCTGTCTGGTCTGACCCCACAGAAGTGCTACTGTAGCACAAATTGCTGGAAATGTTAATGCGGGCTATGATAGAAAGGTGTCAGAACACACAGTGCATCGCGGCTTGCTGCATATGGGGCTGTGTAGCTGCAGACCCGTCAGAGTACCCATGCTGAGTCCTGTGCACTGCTGAAAACGCCTACAATGGGCACGTGAGCATCAGAACTGGACCATGGAGCAATGGAAGAAGGTGGCCTGGTCTGATGAATTTTACTTTTACACCATGTGGATGGCCGTGTGCATGTGCATTGCTTACCTGGGGAAGAGATGGCATGTAAGCCAGCGGAGGCAGTGTGATGCTCTGGGCAATGTTCTGCTGGGAAACCTTGGGTCCTGGCATTCATGTGGATGTTACTTTGACAAGTACCACCTACCTAAACATTGTTGCAGACTAAGTTCACCCCTTCATGGCAACAGTATTCCTCAATGGCAGTGGCCACTTAAAATCCCAAGATCTCAATCTGATCGAGCATCTGTGGGATGTGCTGGACAAACAAGGTCCATGGAGGCCCCACCTTGCAACCCACAGGATTTAAAGGATCTGCTGCTAACGTCTTGGTGCCAAGTACCACAGCACACCTTCAGAGGTCTTGTGGAGTCCATACCTCGACAGGTCAGAGATGTTTTGGCAGCACAATGGGGACCCACCCAATATTAGGCAGGTGGTTTTAATATTATGGCTGATTGGTGTACACACACACACACACACACACACACACACACACACACACACACTATCTTTCATACACACAATAAATTCACTCAGAATGTCTACAAAGCACAAAATTGTATGCACGATGATTGTAATGATAAAATGTTATATTACCAGACTAAATTCATGAATAAATTCATGAAAGATTGACAATTTATTTAAAATATCTTCATTTTAATCCTATTTGCAGGGAATTTAGAGACAGTTTGTGTGATTCAACAGTTTTGTGAATCCAGAATTCTCTCTGCACACATTCTTTCTCACACACACATGCAAACACACTTAAAATCCTCTTAGGTAACACGATCAGAGTGTAAATAAATAATTTCATCTCCTTAACAGTCATTTAAAACCAAAGAAAGACAGAGAAAGCAGAAGTACAACAAACACACGCAAACAAACCCTGACCCGTGTGTGTGTGACAAGTAGAGAGGGATGGAGGAAGAGAGAGGCAGTGTGCAGAGGCAGGCTGGTGCTTGTTTTAGTGGAGTGTGTCACAGGAGTGGCAGTGCTCCATATGTGAGAGCAGTCTGCTGCTTCTGCTCCACTGTCCACTGCACAACAAACACATGAATATTTAAACGAAGGTCAATGATCTCACAGACCGGCCTTCTAATTATTTAGCTTTTCTGCAGAGCCGCTGAGCATGCTAACCATGGAGCTGAGACACTTACTCATTTCATATACACACAGCTCGGCCAGCACCTATACACCCGAGCACACATTACTATGCTGTGCTGTATACATATACACACACACATACACACACACACGGTCCAATAAATCAGCCTGGTTTTATTTAACTAACTCTAGCAGGATGAATGTAGAAGCTTATCAGTGCATTTCCCCTGCTTCCCTACTGGAGTCACTTCAGAGCTAATGTAGTGCAGTAAATGCCACAATACTCATCACAACATCTGTTATTTATTAGTCAATTATTTGATAAGAATGTTAATACACTTTTATATTTCACACCATGCAAATCCATATCTCTGTCATTCATGTAAATGCATACTGTTCCAAAAAAAAATCAGTTCTATTTATTTCAGATGAATTATTAACTTGAAAGTCAAAATTACAAATGCTTAGGATGAAAATAAAAGCATTGCAATGTTCTCCTGAGTTTAAAGCACGGTTTAAAGCTCACTGGTTTGAAGCATGTCCAACTACTTGAGCTGTCGAATGGGGGAGCACTTGCTAAATGATTTCATCATATTAGAATCGCAGAGCTATGGGAAATGAGACTGGAGTGTTACTACTGAAAATTATGCTAATGTCATCCCACCATTGCCTTGAAAAAAAAAAAATCAACACAATAATCACGAACATCTCGGAGAACGACCTCAGACAAGGATGGGTGGGGAGAAATAGAGCTGGAGGAAAGAGAGAGAGAGAGAGAGCAGATAAAATGTTTGACTCTATTACGCTAACAGTGAAATCCACAGCAGAGTATAGTAAGGTGAATGATGTACAGTTAACCTCTAGAGATTTTTGTTTTAACAAAATGTGCAGAAAAAAAAAATTACAAGATCAAAAACATCTATTTGTTCTCCAGAATATTTATAGTCCCTCTAAAATTGCATCCTAGACATTTTCCAACGTGGCCTGATATTCAGCAATCATTTAATTTCCCTTTGAGGGCCAGTTTCACTTAAAATAATCACATACACAACAAAGGACAGCTGAAACAAACTGCATTATTGTTTTACCAGAGGAACGAGCTGATTTCTGCTACTTATATAAATTATTTGATTCCCTAGAAACAGGAATCTGATTAGGATTGTCTTTCAATTTCCTGACACTGACAACCCACTAACCTAATTACCCACTGGTCCCTATGGTACCTCCCTTCATAGCAAACACTGGGAAATCATTTGACGGTTGCTAAATCGCAGTAAAAATCTCATTTCTCCTAACTGAAACTTTAATTTCACTATGATAATCGTGAAGATGAGCATTGCAGCAGAGAGCAAAGAGTAAATTACAATTTACAAAGTAGATAATTACACTATTCATGACATCAACATCTGACATCTAACACACTGCACTCATTCTATATTAAATCCGAATTCTAAGCTTTTATACATAACCTACATAAAATGCATTTAGGTGATCTGTCAAAGCACTGAAGTGACATATTTTGCACATGCTATGCTTTCTTGTTAAGCATGTGGCCCAGTGTGAGTCCAGCCCTCTGAAACATCCCATGTTCATCTCTATGTCACATGTTAGTGTCAGCCATGGCAAAGCCGGTGTGAAGATTCCGAGGTACATGGGTGCCTGTTTTAATTAGAACAGTGCCCGCCATAATTAACAGATGCTGACAGGAATTAAAGCTTGGCACTAGCCAGTCTCTCTTACACTCAGAGAGGGTCAGAGTGAGAGAGTGAGTTAAAAACAGTGAGAGAGAGAGAGTTCTCTAATGGAAAATTAGTGGCTTATCATAGGACTATTGTGATCTCACTGATACTTCTTTGAAGTGATACAAGAGATAGAAGGTAAAGGCAACTGGGCACTTGACTGTCAATACTCCATTTTGAGTAGGTGTTTGACCAAATAAAATAAAAAAACAGAATAAAATGAGATATATTACTGAATAAAACATAATAACCTCATAGAGTATCATAAGTGACTATAATTAATATGATTAATACAATTGATTAATACTGAATACCAAGTTTAACAAAGTCAACCAAGTCCACTACAATTGTAGTGAAAAAAAAAAGTGTGGCAGAAAACAAATTTGGAAAGTTGTCATTCAAGAGCAATGCAATAAAGGAAGTGATGAGGTAAACACTCTTGACACCAAAGATTACAACCGCAATGCCATAATGTGACTTTAGCCAATTCCCAGTAGTTATCACAACCGAAAAAAGCGCAGACAGCCAGGTCATTGATGACATGCAGAAATGCAAATGAGGAACTGAGCAGGTCACTCTTTTCTTGTTCTTCAAGCATTGCTTCACTCAGATGAGACTACAGACACACCAGCTGTAAGCTTAATCAACAAACACGTGCATGTATACGTGTGTGTTGTACAGCTCTGACCACTGCTGCTGGTGCAGTGCAGATAGCGCTTGGCTCTTGGGTGTCAGTTCTTCAAAGCAAGCGGGGTGCCAGTGGAGAGAAGAAGGACTCAGTGCCAAAGCGTTTGGCATTTGCATGGGGATTATCCCCGTGCTTGGGGCCGGACAAGGGCCAGCTGACCCTAGGCTCCTCTTTCTTACAAAAACAATAATAATCCCTCTCCAAGCACAGCCCCTGCAAAAGGGCCTGTCCCCACTCACTTTGTGTGGGCTGGACCGAGAAGGCCAGTGAGGGATGGTGGGGAACCTTATTTTTGGGTCTATCACCTGTTCTGGGTGCCTGTCCCTTGGGAGAGGGGAAAGTGTCAGCATGGCTGGGATGGTTGGCAGTGCCAAGAGGAGCTTAGGCAGACTTGTTTTTAGCTGGGAAAAGCACAGGGCCATGTCCCAGGGCCAAACAAACCCTGCCTTTCATGGTTGCCGCCGCTAACCCCCTCGTCAGCACTATTTCACACAGCCCCTGACTGGCAGCTCCTGATGCCTGCAAGCATGTCATGGCATTCATTCTCATGAGTGACGATGAGAAGGAACTGGAGGTAATGGACAGACTGACAGTCTGAAAGAATAACCACTGAATCTTAAAGGTGTAAGACACAGCAGGTTCCCCATACTCTAGCAGGTTAGGTGGCACTACGATGGCTTTTGTCCAAACTGGAGGTGTGTTCTTCTGCCAGTGCTTCAGATGTTTGAGAGCATTTCCATTCAGGATGACTGATCACCTTAACATCTAACAGGTTTGGTAAACAATGAGCACACAGTATGATCCTGCCCAGAATCCATGCAGTTTCTCTGCAAGTTAACAACCTGTCAGCCTGAAATCTTTCAGAATCACAAACTGAGATGCACAAATGCATCACAAATTCACAGTCATTACTCATGCAAATGCTTATGTCAATGCATTTGTGATGCCCACTGTATCAATTTCCATTAGGAATGGAATACAACAGGCACTTTTAAACTGAAAAAGATCACACCTACAAATGATGTACCAACCACCAGCTGGGTGGATGAGGTCATGGGCTGCCGGTGATCTGAAGTACCCACTGAAGACTTTTAGCCACTCTTGAGCACCCATTTGAATCCCAAAATGAGAAAACTGACACCCTGTGGCTTAGTGGCCCTCACAGGCATGAGCAAATAAGAACCACAAGACCACAATTGCACCATTTGGGACAGTGGCTATCTCACCACATGGCACAATTTTGCTGCTCTCTGAATTCCTGTTTATGTTCCTTGATTATTCTCTACTGAATTTAAGAGTGCCTGTGTTTTGTCTCTCTAGGGCATGCATGAGTGTATGTGAATCATGCAAAGCTGCTTTCAGTTGTGGTTGGGCAGTCATTCATATGTCTGTCTTCCAGTAGAGATGATATATAACGTTTAAGGCCTCATGAAGAAGTGGGTCACACTGCCCGCTCCCTCCCAACCCTCTCTGGTGGAAAACATGTGTTATCGCCTGCTGTAATCCTCTCACCTGTTAGGCTGTGTAACTGGCCAACTTCAGGGGAACTGGCAGCCAGACAGTTGACAGACTCATACACCTCTTTACACTGGGGGGAATGAACTGCTGAGGGTACTGGAAATCTTTTGCAAATATATCAGGTCATTTAATTCAGACTACATACTGGCACAATTTAGGTAATTAGAAAATGCAATTTCAGTCTGAACTAGGAATGTAACCGAATACGTATACATTATTCGGAATAAATAGGTAATGTCTTCTAAACAAACACAAATACAGATATGAATAGGAGGTGCACTATTAAGAAAGCCTGCCAGTTGTGCAAGACATTAGGTTGGAACTAGAGGTGTGCAACAGGGGACACAACAAAAATGTCATGGGAGCGTGATGAATGAACAATAGGTGAAGGCAGCGCAGTCCTGGATAAGACCCACAATGTTGAAAAAAAAAAGAGGCCGGTAAAGGAACAACACCTCCTAGGCTTTATTATGGGCTTCAGTATGGTGGTAGCTTCCATCAGTACCCCTCTTAAAGTTGCTTACATTTGCTTACATTTACTGTGCCTACTGACCCTTGTCAGATCAATGCTCCTGTGATGGACGAGTGGTTACATCTGCTGGCAGTTTGCCATTTGTAGGTCCAGGCCAATCACCACCGGAAACTGCAAATTATCCACCCATGCTTATCTTACCATGGACTGAGTTTATGATTAACCGAGTGCTCTTCTTGATCCTTAGGAGAATCCGTTAGAAAATGAATGCTATTATATACTATGAAGTTCTCATGAGTCTTTTTAGGCTTGTCGTTCCTGGTCTACTTTATGAGGCAAGCTCTCTTTGCAGATCTTCTAAGAATGCTGGACGCTGAGGATTCTCCAGCATACATCTTCTTTAACTCTTTGAATAGCTGTTGAATTCAGTATCTGTGCCCTGGGAGATTTGCGGTATTGGGGAGCCATCTTAAGCACTAGCCACAGACATTCAGGACGCTGCTCTGGTGTCAGTGTATCTCTGAGATCATCAAACAGACCTGCCTGTTTCTCAGCCATGGGTCACCATGTGGCTGGGGAAGACTATCCCCACATCAGTGCCCAGCTTCCTCAACCTCTGTAAGTGCATCACTTCGCTTTAGCTGTTATACTGCATATGTATCTTTTTTGTTATCAGTTTGGATTCTGTCTAGGATTTACTTGCCTGCATATGTTTACTAAATTACTAAACTGGTGACTAAACTCTACCTACATGTACAATCCTGTTTCCTTACCTTTTTTTGCAGCATGTTCAGCATCTTCTACTCTAAATATCACATTCCATGTATGGATAAGAGACTTGTATGGATCTGCTAGTCAGTTAAAGGACTGTAGCCATTGGATTACATCAGTGTAATCTCTCAACAGAATCTTTTCCTATCATCTCAGCTCTGATCCTCTTCCATTGATCAGAGGAAAAAACTGTAGTCCTTGACATTTGAGTAGATCCATTGATCACTTCCTCTTTTATACAGACGGGAGGAAATGAAGCAATTTCACAGGAGTTTCAGGCAGACTTCTGTTGCATATTTCTAAGAACAGCCGCCGCATTACACTGTCTGACCACGCACCAAAACACAACCAAATATTGTCACATCATATGATTACGTGACTATTTTCTCATTTTGAATAGGATAGATTTTTATAATGTTTAGTGACTTCATGCAAACAGAAGATCAAATTGTGCATGTAAACTTGGAATCTTTCAGAAATTTACATTTGTCTGAGCCTATGACAATCCCTGGAATCTCAGAGGCTTAAAGACAGTGCAAGAACAATTAAGTGCCATTGGAGGTTTATGGTCTACGCTGCACTTTCTACAAGCTGTATAGTTATAATTAGGCTTGATAGTATCCATTCACTGCATGACCTTTCCACTTCTAACCTACTAAAAGAGCCCAGACTGGAGGCAGCCTTCTCCTCAGTGGTTACCAAGCGACAGGAAGAGTTTCAGAGAGATGGACACGGGTCTCTGTATTGTTCTTGTCTCCTTGAAATGCCTGATTGATTTCGCGCTCACGTAGCGTAGGCAGGAAGACAGACGCACGACCTTGCATTGAGGAGAGATACCAAATGCACAGTAAGATGCCTTTCACGTCTTCATATTCATTTGCAAAATGTATTTACTTATTTTGATAGTGTTTGGAAATTATAGGTGAAGGTGGGAGTGTGGGTACACGGTGACTGGCCTGGCACTGACGTGGATGGAGCTTAAGAGCTTCGTGTTAAGTGCTACAAGTTACTTGTTCATAAGTAATAAGGGGCATGCTGAGGACAGAAGTAGAGTCACATTGAAGAAGAATGTAGGTATCTGCAAGCAGAAAGAGTAAGGACAGGAGATATGACCTTTTCTAAATAATAGAGGACTAGAGGAAAATTAGAGAAGGTGTGCTGTGTTCTCCACACTGCACTGTTCTCTGGCACAGCATCTATCCGGTATAAATCACCTACCTAAAAAGCTTCTATTAGCTCATGTGGTAATGTTTGACACATTTAGACATCTGGGTCCTGTGAGCAATAAACTATTTTGAGTACTGTTTAGGGTTCATTTATAGACTACTCTTATTGAGAAATATCCCAGGGGCAAAAATAGTCTAAACAACAGAGATGATATAGGTTGATATCATATGTTTGTTCACTCTTTCATTCATATGCAAAAGAGAACCACCAATTCTATATTTTAACAACTGTTAAATATAAGAAAAAGAAGGAATGCAATGTGCAAGGGAGAG
This sequence comes from Pangasius sanitwongsei, assembly GCA_037576675.1. NCBI lineage: Eukaryota > Metazoa > Chordata > Actinopteri > Siluriformes > Pangasiidae > Pangasius > Pangasius sanitwongsei. Next base: position 8,975,965 of record CM075012.1, read on the forward strand.
ACTACCATTTCAATCACTTCTACAATCATAATTTCATAGTCTAAGAATTATTTGAATTCTTTATGATTTTTCTCTCAGTGCATTATCCACTGCTAGAGCATCCGCTGAGAGAAATGTCTGCTCGTCATTCCATCTCTACCGGCCGCCTACTGTCATGTGTGGTACATGACTATGGGCATGTAGTCGACTGGCTCTTGTTTAAGCTAAGCTTCATTTTTTGCACTGACACTGGTGATTCATTTATGACCATCTCTCCCTATTTTCTAGTCTCTTATTCCTCTAGATAATATATTTCCATTAATTTTTCATCAGCTAGTAATGCGATTACTCCCTCATTCTCTCTCTCTCGCTCTCTCTTGCTCTCCCTCCCTCTATCTCAATATGCAGTTGAGAGATTTCGTTACCTCACTTAGGTCCATATAGATTGCTCTGTGCTGCTTTGAGGAAGAGCCATTTACAGACACTAAGTGGATGGATTGGGTGTATTACACCAACACAACAGATATTCTATTCACCTGTTCTCAATGTATGCATGCAATATTGCCTACATATGTATGACTGTTTCGTAAAGCACATTATATAACATTCCTCTTGCATTTCATTAAAGTTAAGACATAAATATGCAAAATATATTATTGAACCTGCATATGATCTCTGCATTAATTTTCACTTCTGTTTTCCATTCAAAAGAAATTTTACTTTATTAAAAAAATACAAATTTTACTTCATAAAAAAAAAATACACATTGCTGGTCAGGCAGAGACAAACTAGCAAACACAGGCCCTCCAGAGAGCTGAACTGGAGGAAGAGAGAAACCTGTCCAAGATAAAAAAAAAAATCCATGACCAGCATGTTTAATTGTCACTGAATTCCCAAGTGGCATGACTTTAAAAAAGCATCCACAGGAAGGGAGCTGAGATGTTCGGAAAACATTTAGTGGATCAATATGCCGGGGAGAGCTGAGAGCGGCTGGAGTGTGTGCTCAGGGACCGCGCTGAAGCCCTTCCAGTCGGAATACTGTTACACTTCTATTAGTCAGATGCAGGGATCGACCTATTCAGCATATTTCTGTCTCTCTGTCCAACAGGCGCATTATTTACTGCTCTGTGGCTGGGACATAGGGGGCGGAGAGCTGGGCCATGCCAACAGGGCCCTTTAACTGCGTTCTGGCCTGGCATTTGCCCAGTGGCAAATCAGCCAACTACTTTTTTTTACACCAGCATCAGAACTGTGTCTTGTTCTGTGTCTGCAAAATATCTTCACGACAGCTTTTTTAAATGCCAGCATGTTGTATTATTAAGTGAAAATTAGATACTAAGGCTTTGCTACCAGTAGGTTGGTAAAGCTGTCAAGGGGATAACTTTAAGCTTCATTTAATTTCAGAACAGCAACAAAAATAGCATCCCAAGTGTCAAGGATTACTCTGATTCAGAATTCCAAAATGCTAGGATAGTATGTTCGGACCCAAGTCATGTGATACACTTCTGGTCATATTGTTGTTATGAAGTTGTCCTGGAATAAAGCATTCGATTCAAGGAGCCTGCACGAGTTAATCAGGAAAATGTCTGTCAGATGGACAGGGGGAAAAAAACTAGAACATGATTTCCAGGTAGAAATGTCTAAGAAGCTCATTACCTTCTTTTAGCATGCCGACTTTTAGACACTTCATGAAGCGGCAGGCTTGACAGGACTTGCGTCTTCGCTTGGTGATCTCACACTCGTTGGTGGCCGGACAGCTGTACTCTATGTTACCTGAGCAGAAGAAGAGATAAAGAAATATCACATCTGTCTCCTTTTATACATGCTTTTCTTGGAGATCACATAAATACATCCTTAATGTAGAACAGTTCTTGGGAAATGTATTGCTTATTATGGCACTGAGATGCATCTATTCAGACATTACATCAGTATGTTCATCAGGTCAGATATTATTCATCATTCATAATTCATACATAAATCTGTAGAATGATCTCTTATTTTCTTCACTAAATTGATTTAGCCTTAAGAGATGACAGAAAGCAGACAGAAGAACATGGACGTAAGCAGAAAGGCCAAATCAAACAACACACTAAAACAAACCCACTGACCTACCATAGATGTCCTTTACTGGACAAGTCCGATTTGACAGAAACACACCGTCACTGCTCTGTGTTTTGTTAATCCTGGTTCACTCTGACTTGCCCCGTAAATGTACATCTGAAGTTTAACAGCTTGTATACATCCGCAAGAGTTATTTGTACTTCATCTTCAAAAAGACATTAAAACTTTCACTCTGAACAGAATCTAGACACTGCATGATCATCAGAAAAGATGATGAACGTTTTTCATTTCATTCAAATATCTTTGTGAGCAAAAGATAGCAGAGTGGCAAAAAGTGACCTGACAGTCAATGTCTCGAAATTCTGAGCAGTCATGAGCCTGAGATCATGCCATGACATCCCTCTGCACTCTCCAAACCCCTCCACCCATCAGCAACCAGGATCAGACTTACATGCACCACCCTAAGCACTTTATATTATGTTCCACCAAATCTGAACCTGCTCCCACTGTGGCACACACACCCCCACTATTTACATATAGTGTGTCTACTGCACTGATGCATTATTCAAGTCAAGCACTACAGCGCTTGATACAAATGAATAGGAGTTTCATTGGTACACAATAAAAGAGCTGTTTCTGCTGTATTGTACGACTAACAATAGCTAGGGTGCTTGATATACGATCCCATTCTACGTGTGTCCATGTAGGTACACTTAACTAGAGGAAAGCATTTCAATTAGGATGTGTATGGGTAATGGCAAGGGAGAGCTCTGAATGCAGAATAACAGTCCGCTATAATATCATGCAGGAATGATACGAACGCACACCTACAATACCACACTGATGTAGTATGGGCGTGCTTTGAATATCTTCGGAAAAACCTGTATGAACTGCATGTGGTCATCGTGTAAATCTTGAGTTTTTATTCAAAACCTGCAAAACCATCCAAATATATATGGACTACAAGTTTCATACATTATACTCTAAACGTACTCTTTCACTCATACTCTAAACCTACTGAATTTGCTAAAAAAAAAAAAATTACATAAAATGTAATGTGATATATTCAGTTGATAGCACCATGTTTACATTTCGTTCCTTCAGCTTTGGTGCTATTTTCCACGTAGGAATAGCAATGCTATACGCTACCATCTTTTTCTCTGCTTCCCTCCATTTCCCATTCCTCGGTCTGGCAATTATGTTAACATTATTGCACAGATCAAGTGGAAGGTCCCTAGATATATTAAATAATTAGAAATTCCACCTCTTATCTGGGTTATACAAATCAGTATGCAAATTCCACAGATCTCTTTGGGTTTGGAGTAAATAAAGGTGTGAAAATCAGTGTGATGAAGAAGGATTGCTCCTCTTCCTGTTTTCCCTTTTGTTGATGTGAAAAAAAAACAGTTATAATCAAATATATTTCCGATGTGCTTCTTTGCTAGAAAAAGGATGGGTAGATGCTTTCAACACATCTGTGCCCAGATTTGTTTTTTTCATTTCCAGTTTTCAGAGAATGGCTTAATCCAGTGTACTCGATCTAAACTTCTGTGACATATATACAAATCTATGGTACAGTCTTTAGCACTGTCTTGGATTGGTCTACCTACATTAGGTAAGTGAAGTCAAAAGTTCAAAGTCAATTCACATCTTTGTGGCCTTCAAGGATTCCTTCTGCAACACCAGACTAAAATGTTGCATGAAAAATTGCATTTTCTATTGTTTTGCATCTGTTCCTTATTGTTGAATGCATCTTGCATTTCACTGTTGGTAAATGGAGCCCATATCCTGGCTGCCTGACTGGCACCATTTATCAGCACAGCAGGAAGTCCTACGAGTCCCTTAGGATGTCCAGATTGCTCCAGTTTACCTGTTACACCCATGGACTCACCAAATGCAGCTCTGCTAAAATACATTAATCCATTAAAATCCACTGGCCAAGCATGTACACCCAAAGTGTACTTAATCCATGTTCAATAAAATAACAGAGCTGAAGATTTGAGCACAATATTAATATGTTTTCTACAGGGTCAAAAAAGCAGACAAAGCTGTTTTGTTCCCAAACACTTGTCTATAGCTAGAGATACAGGGGAAGCTGCATAAGAATGGAAACAATAAAGCAATGTTTAGTGTTTATCATCCAGTCAGTCATTTAAGCTAAAAAAAAAAAAAAAGTTAAATATACAGCTTTTTTTTTTTTTTTTAATCTCCAGCATTTTCAGTTGATTTGGTTTCATATTAAGTGTTATTTTATTAAGCATAAAAATAACTGGAGTGGAAAAAAGATTTAATGCAAAGAGTTTTATCTTCTCAATATTTATCTGTCTCAATTTCTTTTATGGCTTTTCAGGACCTGTGCCAGGGCGTGGTGTGGGGCAGACTCAGGGCGAGTAAGTAAATTACAGTAAAATGGCAGGTATTTCTCATCAAAATCTAAACTGACTTTTACAGGCTTACTGTCAAGCTCTATTACTGGAGAGAAGAAAGAGTGGGCCAGTTGATATGGTTTTCATCCTATACTAGTGTTCAAAGTGAGTAGGAAATTAGAAGTAGAAGATGTACAGTGTTTGATTGGTGGTCTGCACCAGGTGTCTGGGGCGGGGGGTCAAGACGGCGGTGGTCGTGGATGGATGGTGATCAGAGATGACGTTAATTTGGGGCTTGGCTTTGACTGATGTAACTATCTCAATGTGCAGGTTCAAAAGCGCCTTACACTGGTTGAATAGGTGACAGGAGATGGATTTGCTGTCCACCTTTGTGTTGAAAAGGTAAGGCCAGAGGAGTCTTTGTCTGTAGGGAGGTTGAGGGTTGGGATGAAGTGAACTGAAAAAAAGCTAAATGAAGCTAGGAAAAAGGGAGAACGAGAGAAATAAAGAATGAAAAGAAATTTCTGTTGAACTTTATGACAAGGTATTCTTCTCTTCTCTCAACGTGATAACACGTGCTAGGAGATACCATCCTACATCAATAATTAGACAAAAATACTCCAACTTATTGCCAGATTATATTTCCTTTGACCTTATTTCAGCTTGGTATTAAACTACACTGGTTTATAGAAAAGTGGTGGCTCAGTTCAGGAAGGTGTAGAAAGAGATAAAGCACATGAAACATGGAACAATAAAAAGTTTATTCTAGGTTTGGATATACAACATGTATCATGTCTTTACTCGCAGGCAGAGTGATGTTTGGGGGAGAAAGCACACAGCGTACTGTATATATTGAATATGCTCAGGTATGACTTCTGGAGAGTTTAAATGCCTGCAGTTTACCTGCTATTCACTGTGAGGCTTTAGATCACTCTCTTTTAACAATACTGTCTTGGTGATAAAGAGGCAAAAGCAGCATGTGCAGCTGTGACAACTCATTTTTCAATAAGACTCGTGAATGTGGAGAAGGTATTACATGTTTGGCAGTAAAAAAGCCATTTTGCTGTGGCGTTAAGGCTGAATGGAATTGATTAAAATGACAAGGCAAATTAAACGCCACCTCTCCTGCTTTGTCCTCATTAAAGGGACGCTGGCTCACACTTACAACCCTCGTCAGCTTCATTATTTACTTAATTAATCACGTCTAATTCACATCACTTACCCTGTTTTTTCCTTTAAGTGCTCTTTGTCTGCCCATTCTCTTCCCCACTCATCCTTCCAGTTGCCCTCTGTGCTCTCTTTTCTTTTTTTACTTTATTTTACCCCCAAAATCCTCCCATGTTCAGTCTGGGACCATGTCTGCTTATTATGCCATTAGCCCGCCTCTATCCCGCTCTCTCAAAAGAGGAGCAGTGTCCCTCTCCTATATAAAGAAAGTCCACAGGTTTTTTTTTTCTCTTTCCTCTTTTTTCATCCCTTCTTCCTTCCCCTTCACTGAAATTACCCAGCGACGCGTGCCTGCGTTTCTAATTGCGGCGGTCGTCCCCAGAGACAGCCCCCTCCCTTTGGCCTAATGAAAAGCCTCGGCCTTAATTACTCCTTCTGAACGCTGATTGTTATTGACAAAACTCCTGTGGCTCGGACAAACGGCACAAGATTAGGTCCATTACAGGCAGCCCTCCAAGAGGAAGAAAGGAGCAAAAGAGAGGGAGAGACAGAGAAGAAAATTTCAACTTGACATAGAGAGGAGGAATAAGCAGAAAGGTCTTTGACATTTTCTTTCTTTTCTTTCATGGAACGCTCCTCTTCTTAATTGTTTAGGCCATCACTCCACTTAAAATGGCTCGTTCTTTCAAGAGTCTTTTTTTTGTCTCTCCAGTGTAATAGCTTTTTGTACCTCGCTGTAGCAGACTAAAAAGCCTGTTTCTAAATATGTGACTTGAGGGAAAATACTCATCTTTTGTCAATAGAGGAGACTGCTGTGGAAGTGAGTGCAAATAGAAGGATTTGGATGAAGGCTGTTTGTCTGCAAAACGGTACATAGACTGTTTAAAGCTGATAGGACCACTGGGCCAATTTCAACATCGCGGACAGAACGGAAATCAAACACCTGAATAAAAACTGTAACTTTTCCCATTTGTAAATGCACATAGAATCTCTTTCCACTATCTAACAGTGATATTTAGAACATTAAATCACAGCCAATATCCTTCTGTGTAATAAGGCCACTCAGTCCTTCAGATACGCATTAGCGTTACCATGTTGTTAAAAGTTTACAATGGCAGAGCAGTGAGATCAGGCTGTAATTATGGGTAGTCATGCTTTATTCTTACTCTCTCTCTTTTCCTTATACACACATACACACCTATGTGACTTCGACTGATTAATATCTGGGTCACAACATGACATACAGTCAACTGACTGTACTGCCTGTGCCAAACCAGTGTGACCCCACTGCTGGCTGTTAGTACCTACACTGTGCACATGGATCATATATATATATATATAGCTCAACATGTGCAAGTGATGGACAACACTCACACAAATTAAACCGTAGTTACAAAAAAGTCTCACGGATAAACACAGAGCTTCAAGACACATGGAAAAACGCAACTCTGACTTATCCAGAAAAATCAAATCAGCAAAAATATTAAACTGGATTGACTGGATTAAGACTTGTCAATGGACAGTCTTACCAAGGCTAGGCAATATGTACAAAAATAGCATATTATGTTTATATTGCTGCATCCTGAGATTCTGATATGCTTTATATATAAAAACAAATTGTTGTACCTGTCTCATGTGTCAAATGTTTTTTCTTTTTTCAATCACTATAATGACCCAATTTATTAAAACACCCACTAAAAGATTATCTGAATCATTTTTTTAATTTTGTTTATTAGAATGATTATTTGGAAACTGCAGTGCTCTGCAATATCAGTATTGTAATCTTCTGAAAACACGTTAATATATATGGTGCATTTAGTTCTAACTCGTTTCAGAATTTTTAGACTTTATGCTATTTGAAGCAGCAAAGGCTAGAGAGCAGTGAAAAATGTACCGTCTTTGATTTCTATTCATGTCCGGTCAAAGTGGTCATCTGATCATGTGTCAGTGTAATAATACACGCCTTGCAGACAAGCTACTGAATTGATTATGTTGATGATGTCACCAGTGTTGCCAAATGGGACACTATCCACTGTGTGTGTAACACTGGCTGAATGGAGTTGCATCATTCAGAGATCTGAAATCTGCTTATTATTTTAAATAATAACTATTTATTTATTTATTTATTTACCTTGTATGGTCCTTTTGAAGAAGGCTTTGCAGGCCTCGCAGGAGGCCACGCCATAGTGGTAGCCAGAAGCGATGTCTCCACATACCAGACACAGCCGTTTGGGGATGGAATTGAGCATGTACTCGCACTTGATTGGGCCCGAGTCGTCGAGCAACGTACTGGAGCAGTCGTCATAGCGCTTGCGGCAGCCGCTGCCCGCTGCACCGAGGGGTCCTGCTGGCGTGAACATGGGCGGAGAGTCAAGGCCGTTGGAGTGGCTGTGGATGGCACTGCCGTAGCCGCCGCTGGCGTCTGAGTGTGCCCCGGGACTTGGGTGGCTGGCCGTGTCCACCAGTGAGGACGGACTGGATGGCTCTGTCTTTATGTATGAGCCACAGCTGGAGGGCAGGTGCCGCTCCTCAGCGGCCATCCTGTTCAACAGCCTGAGAGAAAAAGAGAATAAAAACGAGGAAATTCAATATCCAGAATTCTAATATTCCAAATGAATTGTCCAGATCTGCATATTATTAAAGTGTACAGAAGACTTTACTGTCACAAGCATTGCTAGAAAGTGATAAGGAGGTGTATTTCATTTTATATTACTCAAGCCTAAAAAGAACTACACTACTGTTAAATTGCATCAGAAAGAGATGCTTTCATTCAGCTTTGAAATGGACATATATTATTAATATTATGAAGAACATCAGTGTTTGTGTGCACAAGCTTGTCCAGACATTTCCCTTTCTAAGAGACTTGCTGTCACAGTAATCTAATCATCAAGCTCGGATTCTGGGACAAATGACAGCATGCTTATAGATTAAATGTTTAAAGAAAAAAAAAAAAATAAGAGAAGAGAAAAAATCCACCCATTGTAAGCTTGCCATAGAACTACACCAGCTGAGGAATGGAAAATTCAAACTGAGTAGGAAGAAAACAGAAACACAGAGATGTGGAAGGTTCAAGGTGTTTCCTGGGTTAAGAGAAGTGGAGCGTTGTTTAAACACAAGCAAATCCTGCATATTTACTGATTAACTGATGAAAATAAAAAATGTGATCACACATCTTGTTGCACATGTATGCCACACAGAAGTAAAAATTTTCATTCTTATCATAATAAGAAAAGGGAGGCTCTGCACTGTATTACGCCTACGTTACTCATACGTTAGTATTAGGTGCAGACAGCGGGGTGAGAGGTCAGTATTTGCTCACATTATTGAAATTGAGCTTCACTTAGCTTTATGCAAATCAGGTTGCTGGGGTTAGTTTTTGAGTGGCAGGCCCACACCCCAAGCATTTTGTTTTAGTGTATTAGCATAATTAGCATACTGCTAACTAATGGCAAATATTGACACACAGGAGCTTACATGTCACTGTCAGGATTCCCCATCATCAGCAAAACAAAGTGTTTCTCTCAGGCAATATATAAACAAAGAAAATGCAAAGAAACAGAAGAGCTTTGAAGAAAAGAAACAGAAGAGGAAATGAATGTGGATATAGGATAGAAAAGAAACCTATATCCCTTTTCTGTCCCTTGGCTGTCACTCTCTCCCTCCTTGGCTGATTTAATTGTAAGTGTGGGTTACTGTAGGGTTCAAGGCCTGGGGTCATGGGGTCACCCTTACTTTCTCATCCCGGTTTCCCATGTCTGCGGATACAGGGTCAACGTGTCAAATTAAATCATTGCTAGGCCTTTCCTCTCTCCCACCATGTATATTCATCACAGCCACAGCTGCCGCCACCTCTGGAAATTCACAAAAAGGTTAACTGCTAAAATAAATAATAAAAAACTGCCTCCTGTTAAAACCGTTGACCTTGCAGAATAAGGCCTTTGAGAACTCAAAAGCTTTTTCTGGGCCAATATAGTAAGTTAATTTTTTATTATCGTTAATTTTTTATCAAAAACAAAAAAAAAGTTTAGCGCTAAAACCATAAACCTTAAGTCATATTTTTTGAATTCTGTCATTTTTATGACAAAAGACTGACAAAAATATAAAACCTCAGCACATTTTTGGGATTCTCAACGCCAATACAATTCTCATTCATCACTGATTTAGCAGTTTCTGAATACAGATATGCGTGTGTGCGTGAGAGAGAGAGAGAGAGGGAGATCACCTTTTCACACATTCACTATTAAAAGCTATATATTTAAAATGTCAGAATACATGACATTTCCATTTAGCCTTTATTTCTCAAATTCAGGGGGGCTTCAGGGAGGTTCAAAGGCCAAGGGTTAGTGCGGAGGTGCACTTAACATAATTGCATAAGTGTTTTAACTCCCAGCACTGGGTTCATAATGAAAATATTGCTCTAGATCAATGCACCATTCTCGCACCACTACCATCACACCTTAAATAATCAAAATCTTTTGCCATTGATTTTTAAACTTAATTCATGTTTTAAGCACATCGAAAATGTTTTGCAACAGATTATACCAACCTTAAAGAAAGTCCAGCATTTATGTTTAAAGTTCACTCTTCCCTGTGCTTTACCTCACCATGCTCTGAGTGTCGAAGACCTTTTTTCCTCTTTTTTCTCCACACACAACACCCCCCCCCCCCCCCCCCGTGTTTCTGATCCCCTGTACCCCCATCAAAATTCATGCTGAGTGGTGGCCACAAAAGCATAATGTTGAGTTTGAGGATAATCTGATTCCTTGCGGCGGCCCTAACAGAATTTTAGCTGCTGTAATGTCACTGTGCCACGGCGGCGGCGCTGGAGATTAGCTGCTCTAATGATCCCGTGCCCTCCGTGTTCCTGTAGGCCACGGACAAACGCTGAGTCTCTCACCCTCAGTGGCATCTTGTTTCTCTAACCTCACCATGCCATGGCAATCCTTACACCTCTTACAAAAAAAAAAGTGCCCACCCATGGCCACTTGTACTACCTCAGTACAGTTAATGCAGTTCATACAAAAATTCACAAAATAATTCTGAATTTATGTATGTGCGTTCTGTATGCAGTTCCTTCGCATTCAAGTGAGCAGAATGGACTCCATCGAGCTCTTTCTGTCTTCCTTTCTCTCTCTCTCTCTCTCTCTCACACACACACACACACACACAGTTAGAGCGGGAAGTCCTCTGCAGACAGGGCGCTATCAGATGGCCCTCTGAGGAGGCAGGGGGATCAGTCAGAGGACCCCAGGCGATGTGCCTGATAAGGGTCTGGCCTGGGAGCAGCCACTAGAGGAGGAACTCAATTAACTCCTGACAGGCACTCACACTCCTCTGGGCTCGCAGGCAACAGTCAAGCCTTGCGGGCAGCTGCCACACTGCTACGTTGCCCTTTTCCTCTGGAGGCAGAGAATGGTGCAGAGAGCTCACACTGAGGCAAGGCAACATTTACAGCAGGGGCGAATTTACTAAACAGTGAGTGTAGAGCAACTGACTCTGTTTTCACAGTAAAGTGTATTTGACAAATACTACAAAGTGCATTTTGTGCTTTAGTCATTGTGTCTGTGTCTGTAGACAATATTTAGTTTCAACACAAGACCATGCAAATGAAACTAATTTTTTTTTTTTTGATGAAGTGCATTCTCTAGAGGGAGGAAGGGGGGAGGTATGAGCCAGCCTGGCCCAGTGAGGACCATTAGGAAATATGGAGAATGCCTCTGCCTAGCCACATAAATGCTTTGGGTTAACAGCTACCAAGGGAATATTGGGGCCCCAGACCTAGGGGGCAATTTTTAAAATTGCGCGTGTGTGTTTGTGTGTGTTTGAGACAGAGAGTGAAAAGCAAGTGCACACTGAAAACATCGATACGAAATCAAGGCAGTAAAGATAACCACACTTCCCGTGTTCCACCCGGATCTGTCTGTATCCCTAAACAAGATTTCATTTTGGAGATGCTCATTCATTACAATTTTCTAAGCAGCGAGGCACAGAAATTGAGAAAAGAAAACACAGCAGCCACACAAAGATTTACAAGGCCAATAAAATATAAAAACCAAAGGATTAAAAAAAACAAAAAAGATGAGTGAGTGAGTAGTGAACACACTGAAAGAGAAACTAAAATAAGAAGAGCAGACGGCGCACCGCAGAAGTGGAGAATAATCTGGATGATGGAGCAGAGGAGCAGAGCAGGCCAAATAAGAGAATGAGAGAAACGAGAGAACGAGAGAAAAAAGAAAGAGAGATAGGGCAGTGGATCAATAGTCCGTGTGGGCTACTCGCAGTGGCGGCTGGTGCTGGGTTACCACAAGGGGGACTGGCCCGGCCCAGCAGCCTAGCAATTAAACTCGCGCGTCTGCAGCCCAGGATTAAATTTAGCCCCTCTGCCCGGCTTCTCCACTGCAGTCTTTATAAAACTATGAGCTCACTCACGACAACATGAGCCCTGGCCATGCTCACTGCCCCAGCCTGGTCTGATAGCCCCGGCCCAGACGCAGATCACATTTATTGATCTTTTCCTTCCTTCCTGTTCTGAGGGGAGGGGTGAGGGGGTCGTCTTCAGACAGGAACACTCCATACACTGACGTAAACCTTTGCACATATGAGAAGAGAGAATTGTAGACAATTCCACAGATAGCTGAAGTCACTGATCAGCTGGGAGACTTGCATCATGTCGCAGAATTACACAAATGGCGGGAAATGGTAACGCTTTAGTATCCGTGTCACCTGTTAGACTTTAATATATATCTAATAAGTGTGTATCTAAATAGTGAAAACAGCAACAATAACAGCCTAACAGTGCTTTATTCAACACACCTATATTTTTACACCTTATAGATTCTTTCCTGCTTCCCCTTAATAAGTTTTTAGTGAAGTATGTAACAAATGTATGTCTTAATACTTATATGAAGTTGAAATATATTTGTACTGGACACATACATCTCTCTTCCGCACAGACTGAGAGCACAACGCTAGGTTTACAATGATTTGACAAATCATTTACTGCTGCACATTTAGAGAAACAGTAGTTATTAAAATGAAGAAGATAACATCAAACCAAATCAAGAATATGAAAACACTAGATAAAGCACTATTAAGCAATCCATGTTGCCAGATACCTGCTTTATTCACTATCTACTATATACGCATAGTTATTAGCTATAAATTAATAATGTCTAATAAGTGACCCCTATACTGCACTGTTTGTGACTGTGATTTTTCTACGTACAGTTTATTTTGATTAGGCCTAATTTGTTTACCTTTACACTGTTAATGGTGCATACATGCAATGCAAAAAACCTGCATCTTATAAAGTGTGTGTGCAGTACATACGGCTCTGTTCATTCTGTGGCAGTGAATGGGTTAACCTGAAACTGTGCAAGCCCAGTGGTAAAGCTCCCTATTGAATTGAACAGCTCATCATATGGAAAAAGTAGTTCAGTCCTCGCTTGGCACACACTAGGGAGGGTTTTTTAAATCGCTCCCCTTTTTTCGTTTTACACTATAAATTATGTATAATGGTGCTTTTCCTGCTAAATAATTAGCTGACATCAAATATATTCCGGTCCTCTGAAACGGAGTGAAATGAGTATGTGGGTGTCCCTTTGTAGAAATCGTTCAGGGTGTCTTTGGTTTACTAAAAAAAAAAAAAAGTCTGTTTGACATAAATCACTGTGAATAGCTTCAACATCACTCACCATACGGACATCAAAATCTCAGGTGGGGCATGAGGCCCTGGTATGAATTTGTTCTTCATGCAGCCTTCTTTGCAGGCCCATTTCCCATTTTACTCAGTATCACTATTCCTGATGGTGATGTCTGACTTTTCAGAAATATGCTAACCTGATTTCTGATCAGACTCCCAAATCCTAAACACTGTGACAGAAGTCATCAGATTGATGTTACAGAAGCACAAAAGCGCACTGCACATTCAAAAATAACTCCTCCAGATACCAAAAAACTAATTCTGCCATACTGGTCACAAAGGAAACCTCATTTCCTAATCAAATTTAACATCCACCGCAGTCAATTCAAGATAACTAAACATGCATTAAATGAATACGAGGCTCTTTGAGAGTTAATGCATGTGTACATAACTCTGAGCCCATCCATTTCCAATCCCAACAGATGGAATTATTATTATTATAAAGGCACACCATTATGTGTATATTACAGGTCTGAGTGCATAAGCTGGAAATAGACAAAGACAGAAGCAAGGAACGATGCATGAAATTAGTTCATTAATCTTCCTCTCGTAGGCTGTCCTTGTTTAGAGGGGAACTCTGCCTGCTATGAACAAAGAGCCCATCGCTCCATAGTCATCAATTACTCTCTTCATCACAGGGAATGCCCAGTGGAAAATGCAACACACATACATATACTGCGGGAGAGATGAACGCATGCACCTGACTCGCCCCCGTGCAATTACTGAACAATCAACTGTGGGAATGTTTGCACCTTCACTCATGCTCAGTCATGAAGAAACAGAGCTAAAGGAAAACACAATAACGACTGCATGAGAAGAAGCTGTCCATTACACACTGACACTAATGTCAACTAGATACACAGATTCTGGACAGTTAAAAAAAAATAGCTTTCAGTTAAATCCTGAAACTCTAAATAGAGCAGCGTTTTCTAACTTTTAGTTATATTAAATAGTTTTAAAGGAGAATTTGTGGTGGTACATACGCCTTTCAGATATTGTGTAAATGTGTGCTCAAGTATTGTGATATGTTTAGCAGTCTTTTTCCTATTAAGTGCTTCTTACTCATACTATAAACATTTCTGGAAAATTCTCTCTATTGTTCTACATAATGCACATATTTTATTCCCATAAATAGTGAAGTGAACAGTGTATACTTGTTGTCCTGCTGAATCAAAAAACTAAACTCCAGTCAAACTTAAACAGATTGAGGGTTTTTTTTTTTTTAATTTTTATTTTAACTAAAGCAATTTAAGAGAAAACTCAGGCATACATCTCACTCAGTTTACGCAGTGAAGGCTCAAATCAAATTAAACCTTCTTACCTCACCGTAGGAGTGAACAATATGTCAAAAAATATCATATTGCAATACTTGAACACAACCTTACAATATACAATATGTATCAACCTATTTAATTTAGCTATATGATAGAAAATAAAAAAATATAACAGGATTTTTTACTCAATATTTTCTTTTTTTTTCCCAACAAAAATACATTTTACACTAACCTCCACAACTATACCCGATACTTAACTATATCTCAATATCTATATCATACTGTCTCCCAGGCCTAAACACATTAAGTTCCTATGTTTTTTTAAAACTATAATAAAGTTTCCCTTAAACAACTTAAGCACTTAAACTTAAGAGAGTTATTTGACAGATAATCACAATTACACGCCATCTTGACACACTGTTTGAACCTTAATAGTAAATATCTTTATAGCACTGCTACAGAAATGTATCTACATACTGAAGCTCAAATAAGAACACATGAGAGCTACAGCTGGGGCGGCTGTAAACCAGAGCTCTCATCCAAGCACTCCCTCACTGCCTCACTGCCTCAAGCTGGCTGGCAGTTTAACCCAAATGCATTTGCCAAAAAGTTTCCAGTGCAGCGCCCAGCGTGACTCCCCTCTCTGACATGCGTCAGATACAGGAGCAGTACAGCTCGCATAATGCTGGTGTAGGATAAGAATTACATTATAATACACTCTGCTTCACCGCTTGCCATTGGCAGGTCAGCACCAGAAGAACAAATGCACCTGTATAATGGACTAAGATTTACATGCTTGAGATAACATGCTGACATTGAATTAAAATAAACAGACTTGTTAACTTTTCTAGAAGTTTGAAAAGTTAGAAGAGTAAGATGCCTAGGTGATAACTCTCAGTGGGAACTCTCCCGAAGCCCTTCATTTTTCATAGGACACTGTTCTGTTGTCATGTCTAGTTAACGTATCCTGTGTATTTGCTTTCCTGTGTATTTATGGTATTTTTCTATGTATTTGCACTTTACATAGTCCTGTGTACCATGCTACCATGTCCTGAAGAAATAATGAAATATGAGATATATGGTGGAATAAATTGACAATATGGATTTAGTGCCATTAACTTGACTTGTAGCTGGTTTAAATGGGTATGAAGCATTTTGCTAAACAAAAATGTATAAAATAATAGGAACAATTAAATAAAGGCTGAAGAAAAGTTTCCACACATCCTGACTCAGTACATCAACACATATAACAACATTCATCACTGTATACATTCATTTTTACAGTACAGGATTAATTACATTAATGGAGTTTATGGATAATAAATTAATAATTAAGTAATGGATACTACAAAATGTAAGAGATTTTAGTCTACTCATTCTCAGTCATTTCCGACACGCTATCACAACTCAAACTACACTACTGAAACCACTGTGAACTTTCACTGCAAAGTTTCCATTCTCTTGTTGTCTCTCTGACTCTGTGTGTGTGTGTGCGTGTGAAGAGACAGGACAATGTGGGCTGTACAGGCCGTGTTGCTGGGGCTGAACGGGCTGCAGGAGCCGGGTGCAATGTAATGCTGTCAGGAAGAATCAGAGCCTGTATTGTGACGGACCATTTCAATATTGATTTCATAAATAAACAGAGCTAACCATCGATCCTAATGTTATTTTGCATTTCAATTACTGCTCAGAAACGTAACCTTCAAACGACTGAGCGTTCAATACCAATAACATTCTCTGATAAATGCTCGCACAGCCACCCAACACACGTTGTGGTTCGTCCCCCTCATCCTCACAAAGTGTAAATTAGCGGACTTAGCATTTTCCCCTCCATAAACATTTAATTAGGGAGCAAATCAGAAAGCAGGGCGAGGATCGTTTTCGTGATGTCTGTGGGATTGACAGTGTCACTTATGCAAACAGAGACAGAGGGGTTTGCACAGATCCGCGCTATAGCAGTGAAACCCATACATACATTAAACGGTACGCACAGCACTGACTGTTACACTGTTGTCAGTTTTTAGTCGATTTAATCTTGGACGCAGTGGAATTTATTTTCTATTACATTCGTTTGAAAATAAAGTATTTATAAATCTCCTTTAAACTCATCATTATTTTAAAGTCATTTACACAGTTGTTTTTCCTGTGTATTAGAACGTGTGTGTGAATCGTGACTGCCCTGTTGGTGTTGGAGCAACAGGAAGATGTGCTGACGCACGGTGTCAGTGATAGCAGTTGCTTGCGGGTGGGTGGAGGCAGGCGGATGCGAGGCCCCCAGACTGCGCTGTGATCTGGCCCCAGCTCAGGCAGACGTTATCCTCAGCGCGCTAATGGACCCCACTTTATTTTTAAACACACTGTCACAGCGAGGCTCGGATGCCAAGGTAACCTTCGAGAGAATGAGAGGGGACGATGACGAGGGCTTCTTTGGTTGCTGCCGCAAGGTGTGAGAGTGCTGAATGAGGGAGTGAGACTGCAGAGCTCTCAACCAGAAGAAGCTCAACAAGGTCACGTTATAACCAACTAACCCTTAGTGCATAAACACAGACATGAGATGTCTATGAGACGTTCAGAAAACAAATACTGGCTGTATCAATCCGTGAATAAATTTCATAGGACTATAAAAACGCTTGTATGTATGTGAAAGAGTAAGAGACAAAAACTCTCATTGAAACATGTGCAACACAAAATGCAGGCGTGCAACGGTCAATACAGAGCGCATCCCAAATCACCTCGGGGAGGCAAAGCTCCCATGTGGGCCACACTGGTGCACAACCACTAAGTCAATTCATTTACAGTGCAAGGAATGAGCGTGCTGTGCACGGCTTACCAGAAGCGAGAGGGCTCCTTCTGAGTGGCCAGAGAATGGGACAAGGAGGCCCTGTTGGTAAAGGAGATGTGTTTAGAATCAGAGTGACAGCAATGCATAAAAAAAAAACAAACAAAAAAAACAGTTGTCATTTTGTCTGTTAAAAAAAAGACATCTTGCACATGTCCTTTCATAGCACCGCTCCACTGAGGGTGTAAATTGTACAGTGTGTGAGAAAGAGATTTGTGATGAGACACGTGCCATAGGTCAGTCAGACGGCTGTGGGCTCGTACACATGCGGCCTGGAGTTGTCAAGCCCCTCGGTTTAGGGGAAAGGTAGGTCGAGCGCAGCCACAGGCCCGTGTGGGTAATGTATTCTGAAACCAAATTACCGTAAGCCGATCCCATCTGGATAGTGTCGGAGTGGGGGGCTGCTCTGCTTAGCCACGATAGCATCTCCACGCAGACAGCAAAAATCTGATTAACCCAATAGCACTGA
Source organism: Pangasius sanitwongsei (assembly GCA_037576675.1). Lineage (NCBI taxonomy): Eukaryota > Metazoa > Chordata > Actinopteri > Siluriformes > Pangasiidae > Pangasius > Pangasius sanitwongsei. The sequence goes on from CM075012.1 coordinate 8,993,822, forward strand.
AACACTTGGTCAAAGAGCAAGGAGCTTTTAACTTAAGATACACTAATATAATTCCGTTGCCTTGTTTTCTCTACAGCTAATACAATAAAAAGGAGCCAAAGGGCGGGAAAAAAAAGAGCTAAAGCAGTGGGAAGGATGTGCATTTTAAGCATTCAATGCGCCAACTCGGGAATGAAGTCAAACAAATTTAAGTGTAATTCATCATTGAGTGCTTATGGAGGTTCGCCACAGAAATACATAATCGGACTGTCATTCGGCTATAGACTAACACTGGAGGGGGACTGGTGTGAATGAGAAAACAGGATAGGCTTGTCAGTAAGTGAGGAACACACAGAAAAGTCTTGTCTCTTTTCATTCTTGCTCATTGTGAATGCTAAGAGCGAGGAAAAACTCAAAGTGACAAGGCACAATATTGCCAGATTTTGGAGTGGTAAAGAATCGCCACAACAACTCAAGAGGGGCAATAAACAGAGACATATCCCCCCAGCTGCTGCCTGCACTCTGGCATGCAAACTTAACAAAGAAGACACTATAAAAATAAGCGTAACAGACAAACACGATCTCCACATGGGCCAAACACAACTGTTACATTTAGCAGAAAACCAGATCCACAAACATTTCACGCTCATTGGTGTCGTCTCTCTAAAAATGTCATGAGTAATCATCAATGATACCTCTACATCTGATACTAATGAATGTATTATTTACATTATCAGTGTGAATAAAGCGATGGGTTACTGTATAAGATCTATACTGAAGTCACCAATATCACACTAATAACCTACTCAACACACTCACACTGAACAACAGCGTTTCAGTGTAGATCAACCTCTGCAGTTAAAGACGATTTATTAGACGATTATATATTTCAAAACCTAAACTGAAACAATTACTCTATTTTTCCTAATCTTAATTTCCTACTAAGTGAATTATTATTAGCCTATTTTTCCAGTTTTACAATTAGCTAGTGTTTTTCATTTTTTCTAGTTGTTAGTTTTACTACTACAGCAGTAGCACAATATACAGACTGAACATAGAAATAAATCGCTCTGAGGTGTGCTTTGGAACGACATCAGACACGGGCACCTAAAAACCCTATCGACACAAATCTATACACAAAAAGCATATTATTATAAAAAAAAAAAATTATAATAAAATTAACTAATTAATTTCACCCCTAAATAACTTGCAGGCTTCGCACAAGCGCACACACCAAACACAAATTGAGCATTGATGTCGAGCTCGCTCATTGATTTAGCACAAAACAGAAACCTAAGTGTAATATTTATATTTGCTTCAAATTTTCTCTCCTCCTTGTAAGAAAATTTCACTTCACTATTTCACTGTTGCATGTTATTATCACATGTTTTAATAACGTCTGTGTGAGCCAGTGATTACACACCACCTCGATCCTGCATTACTTTACTGTAGTGTGTGTAAGCCAATAATACAACATCTCAATTTTTATAAAATGGGATATGAAATTATGGATTCGGTCTATGACTTGGCTTTATCTGTAGCAAACTGTTTCAGTGTACACACACATGTTTGAGCAGTCACTGTCGTGTAGGAAAACGTATACCTAAAAATATGCATGTAACAATTCAAAAAAAATTGTTCCCTCTGTAGTTGTGAGCATGTTATAAAATTAAAATATGATTAACATCATAAAAATAAATACATGAACAAATTAACATTAACAATAAAATATACAAAAGTAGACAGACAGCATAAGATTGTAAAATGGTATAAAGTGTATATAGGTTGTATATAAATTACAGCATAAATAGAATGATAGGGTAAGAAACAATATTTATTTACATTTAAATGTAGCAGTCTTTGCAAATTTCAAGGCAGCTGTTCCACAAAATATGCAAATTAAACATTTTCCTCTCATTACTTAGAAGTTTTGAAAAACGTAGACATCAAAATAAATGAATTAAATATGAACATGGCAAATACATTAAATATTAACATTAATTTGTATTCAGATAGACACACTTGTTAATGAAACATAAATATATACATATGAATTTTTAAATTCGAGAATTCATATAATTCAATGAAAAACAATTGTTGTGTTCCACCGGCATACAGGGGGAAAAAAACACAACACCAAACTATACCTACATGCACATTCGGACATATTTTCTACCATTTTAACATGCAGAACACTCTCAGTTTTATGAGTCATTTTAAAAAGTGTGTGAGTGTGTACGTTTGAGTCGAGGCTGTCCTGTGTGTGCCTAGAAAAGAGCTCTACTGAACCTTTCTAATCCTGCTTAGTGCTACAAAGAAGATTAAAATATGCGTGGCTAAGGAGTTAACGAGCTCGGCCGGGGCACAGCGTGGTCAGCGGCTGGGCAGACACACTTCCCCAAACACATACACACACACACACACACACACACACACACCATCCTGCAGCACTGTCAATTTAGCCCTGTTTCATTCCATTCCTTCGGTGTCTCTGTAATCCTACACATCGCAGAAAGCAAAATAAATAAATAAATAAATCTATACAGCTGAGCTACTTGCCATTATTCTTTTCAATCATATCAATCTTTCAGGCTGCCATGGTGTGTATCATTTTATGATAATCCAGCCACAACAACACACACATTTGGCTGATTGGATTTTTAGCATGAAAAGAGTTATCGTCTTAAATTATGAGTGCTTTCAATATGGCTTATGATTATTCTTTCAACATGATATATATCCGTACATGTAGAGATTACTTGGTGAGCACAGGAATAAAGAAATAAATTAACTTCCGACAGCTATAAATTGTGAGAAATATTGCACAAGGAAAGGAGAAAGAAATTAAAATGCTTTTAATTTAATATTTATATGGAGGTATTTATACATGTGATTAGGTATTAAGCATTTAAAAAGAAAAGATGAAAGCAAATATTTTTAAAAAAATAAGACTTTCCAAAAAATATGTGCAGAAAAAATACTACAAACAAAATTTTGTTAAGTTAAAGTATGGGAATGAGAATGCGCCGGGGGCTGAAAAGCAGAAGTTTAAAAAGCGCCGTAGCGGGACAGACGTGAGAGTGTGTGAGTGTGACAGCAAGTCCTGAGCAGCACCGCAGTGAGCCCTTCTCCCCGCTATCATCCTCTCTCCCGCTCCACCAACAAATAATCCCAGCCGAGCCAGTCTCCATGGGATCTGTTTAACCTTGTCTCTTTCCTTTTATTTCCACGTCTTTAACAGCATGCATGACTCTAAGTGCCACTTTCCGGGTTCTTTACTCACTCCTTTTGTCCTGCATGAACAAGTACCTTCAGAATTGTTTTATTTTTTTTCTTTTAATGCACACACACTTACATAAAAATAAAAGGAAATCACATTAAGGAGCCTCTAATTGATTGGCTACGCACTTAATGCAATGTGCAAAGAGTGCCACACACAGCTAACAACTGGCTTCTGGAGACGGATTTCTTTGCGTCCTACACAGAACAAGCTCAGAGCACCTGCTATCCTGTAGTTAATAATGTCTTCAAGCCTCATTTACCCCAAAACAGAAAGACTGAGAATATGTGTGTGTGTGTGTGTGTGTGATACAAGTACAAAGCCTCCACAATAACAGTCAAAAGTTGTTCCCAAACAAATACTTCTACAAAGTAGAAGAAAAGCTGAGAAATAAAAAGAGAGGTAAAGGAAACGCAGTGAGTGAGGTGGGTAAGCAGAAATGAAAGAGAGGAAAGATGCACCTACTGGTTATGATAGCTGAGAGGATCAGGGATGCAAAGTTCTGAAACGTCCATCAGTCCAGTTTTAGCATTCCAGGAAGCAGAAAAGGAGGAAAGAGGAAACAAGTGACACTTCTCCTCCCCAAAAAAAAGGAGAGGCAGACACCTTCAGAGGAAAAGGCAAAAAAAAAGAAGCGCCCAGCAGCACGGCACCCCCCAGTCTGCACAGGTACAAGTGTGTGTGCCTGTGGGTGAGTGCACGTGTGTGTGTGTGTGTAAGTTAGTAGTGTGTGTGCACGTGTGTATGTGTCTGTATGTGGATGAGGATGTGCGAGATTTGGGGGGGGGCGAGAGCTAAAGGGGGGGGTGAGAACGAGAAAAAGCGAGAGAGAGAGAGAGGCAGCAGCAGAGGTGGGTGAGAGCAGTAAGATGGAGTGGCTGTGAGAGAGCGAGAGAGAGAAATGACTCTTTCCATGCTCGGGATAGGGCTCTTTAAGACTGAAGGGCTTGATGAATATGGAACAGCTGCTGTTGGCTGGCTCCGGGGGGCAGGACTTAAAGCGACAGAGAGCGCTGGTGGAACACATGGGAGGGGGTGGGGAGAAGGGCCAGGAGAGGGGGGGTCTTAAATGCTCCCACAGACAATCACATAGCCCACTACACACACACACACACACATCTGAGATCTTGCTGCAAGTCATAAGATATTGTATGATTACAAATTAATGCTAAACCTAACCCTAAAAACAAATTATTTTTAAAAGTGTTATTTCTGTCAAATAAACACATGAACTTTTGAAAACCAGAAAAGTCATTTTCACATTTCTATACATATTGTATTGCACTATATAGTTTATTTTTGTTGAAATACAATTAAAGCAACTTGTTTTAATATCACAAATGACCAGACTGAACAAAAGGGCTGTTGTTCCCCGTAATTACAAAAACATGTACTATTTATTTCATAAATATTGTCGTTTTTTTTTTTTCATTTTGCCCCACATTTAACCAAAGAGTTATAGTTTATAACTGAACAGCACTTCTGTATATTCTGTCTATTTTTGAACTGAGTATTACATTTTATTACTAGTATTTATTTATTATTTATTTTAGTCATTTATTTCTATTTATTCCAACATTCGTTTCTGAATTTCACCAAAATAAGTAAAATAGAAAACAGATCTTTTTTTTTTTTTAAATCCACACACTGGACATTAAAAAACAACAACTGCCAAATCAATAATCAGTGTATTTCAGCTCTGGTCATAAATCAGAGAGTCTGTGAAGTTTTTCATGCACAACATGATACAGTGACCATCTTGTGGAAGTTTCAGAGCAAGTGTGAGAAATGTTTCGAGTAATAACTCAAGCTGGACACCCATCAGCTTCTAAGGCGGCAGAAAATCCTTGCCTGTCTTCAGTGTCCCGCGGCTTCAAAAACACCAGTGTCTCACTGTTGATCAAGCCATGGAAATATGCAGGGAATGCAGATACCATTTCACAGTTGATGAGCGTCTCCATGTTACTGTATCCCATTTTATAAAAGCAATGGCACACCGTATCATCCAAAAAGGAGCTTTAGCAAAGCCAGTGGGTAATATGGACAGATGTAACTGTCTGCGTCCCACAAAACCAAACCAAATAAATCATATAAAGCATTCGCCGTGACATCACAGCAGATTCGGAAACTGTTCACCTATCTATTTCATAATCATACTAAATGACTAAAGCGCTGCATGTTTTCTGTTTGTTTGTGCTCACTTTCTGCTGGAATATACCAGAAGGCTCTGAGTGAAGGGGGGTCACTGTCTTGTTATTAGACGGTTCAGCATAACCTTAAGAGAAACCAGTCCTCTCCTATTCATCTGCTCACGTTTCCATAATCAATACTAAGGCATCATGCAATCCCTATTGATCATCACAGGCCCCACTGATGCTCTACTGCAGGCCTTCACATGTACTTTGCATAAAAAACACCACTTATTCAGGTAGACATCACAGCTAGTTTCAAGCGCACGATAGGTTGGTATAACATGACAGCCAGGGATCAAAAATATTAATAAAGTGTAAATCAAAGTCTTTAACGGCATCTGAGAATCTGAAACAGCACCCAGACTAAATATTCTAATAAAATGATTACATGTATCCAGATAAAATCAATAGCGAAGACATTTTTTTTTCCTTTTCCGGTAAATATTCTCAAAACTGCACAGAATAACTACACATTTACAATGCAATACTTTTACATGTCCTCGTATTTTATATGTACATATATATATGTGCTATAAGATCAAACGTTGACACCAAACACTCATCTGCTCCAGTATGCATGTGAAATTGCTTACAAAACCCCCGAAAATAGTGCGAATAGTGCTATTTTTAAACACATCAACATCGTGGTTCATATGGAGTAGGTGACTGATGTTTCAGAAATTCAGGAACATACTGTAATTTAATTGCAAAACATGGGATTAAAGGTCATTCATCCGAGATTTTAATCCACCTGATTTGGTTTAAAGGGAGGGAAGAATCCCTCTGGAATGTTTATTAAGTGGCAGGTGTTTGAAAAAAGCGCTGCCTCATGCATTTTTTTATACACTTTGCCTTACACATGTACTCGACACTATTCACTAATATAGTAATTGATAAATAAAGAGATGAGTTGCTTTTAGGCAGCATTACAGATCCTTGTTTCAGTCAAACAGAGATAACTGGGTATTGATTTATCCCTGATTTAGTAAGAAATTGCATGGTTTTGTTGAAATCTGACAGAAATCCAAATGCAGGAAAATTTCATGACATTCCCAACATATATAATGTGTGGCAAATTACAGAATTGACAAAAAAAAAAAAGTGATTTATTGTCATAGAGTGATTAAACGAATAGCAATTTTGTGTATTTAATCAGCTATCTGCTGTGCTGTAGTGTGATCGATCTGTTCATTTTTTTTGTTGGTACACTACACGAATTTAGTCAAGAATTAATCAGGAATAAAAATGATGTACTGAATATAAAACAGGAAACTAAAAATCCAGAATGTACAGATGTAGAAATTGGATGATGAACTGTTTCAGTGTAACTGGGGTCACAGCAAAGTGTTTACTGTATGGGTCTGTACAATATAAAATCAGGTCAATTGTGTAAAGCCACACAGGCCACTCCAGTAGCCAGGAACACTTAGCCATCTAGTGCACTGGAGCTTCCTAATGAAGTGAGCACACAAAAGCGGAGGGAACAGACAGGGGTCAGTGTACAGTCACATTCTGACTAAAATCAATTCCTCTTCCTTTGTGCTCTTAAATGATGTCAATGCTACATCACAACTATACCTGAGGTCCCGAGCAAGTAAGGTAACTTCTGTAGACTACTACAAGTGAGGGAGAGAGAGAGAGAAAGAGAGAGAGAGAGAGAATTGCCCTGCTTGATGCGACATGACATTGATCATTAACGCGCCTTATTTTATTTCTGAATAGATATTTAGATCTAATAGCGTCATTTCCGTTCCTTTCAAAGTTTACATTTTCCACGTCATGCGCACGTGACGCGCATATTTTAAAAACCCGTTAAGAAATATTGAATAAAAAAAAATTAAGACTGTTTCTATGAATTAAATTAGACACTTAATTACAAGCCTCGTGTCCGAAATTGCACCCTACTCCCTATTTCCTTAGGAAACTCCCTGTAAAGTGCATTATGGGTGTATTAAGTGCATTATGAGTGTATTAAGTGCATTATGAGTGCTCAGCATCCCCTAGACTTCATCGTTTAGACACTAGAGTTTAATAAGAGCTGTAATAAGTGCGCTGGACACTCTACATTATTGATTCAGACATGTGAAATGCTCTATAGTGCACTAGGAAGAAGACGCTGTTTTCTGATGCGCGCAGAACTAGAAAACTTTTCGCGGCGCGTCACCGCGGCTCTGCGCGCGCACGAGCTGCCAAGCTGAGCTAATTCAATAAGAGAAAAAAAACGCATCTTTTTAAAAAATGAGCCGGTTTGGTAAATAACTTAGCAAAGTACACAGAGAGAAAATAAGAGAAAGGTGGAGGGAAATTACTCTACCTTCTCCCACATACAGGCCATTTTCGAGCTCCCCATGCAGGTGTGAGTGCGTAAAGAGAGATGTCTTCCTCCTGTCCAGGCTGCGCTTACCTTTTCAAACTGACTCCTCGTGCTGTTCATGTGTGTGTGTGTGTGTGTGTGTGTGAACCCCTCCTCCAGCTCCGACTCACTGCATCCCAGCACACACTCACCATGAGCACACTTTTCTCACACCTTAATTGCTCGAGTAGTTTAAACTAAGCACTAACCTTCAGCATTAACTTCAAGCGCGTTCCGCCGACTTTCTTCCACAAAAAAAAAATCCTTTTCTCCTGCTTCTTTCCTAATAGTTACGTTGGTCGTTCGTGTAGTTTGACCAAAAGGAAAAGGCAATTCGAGTTGACAGGGCGACAGGCTGTGCCCATCTTGAACCGTGTCGTAGTTCTGGGGGAAAAAAGAGCGGGCTTTGACGCCGCCGTCGATGAATAAATAACGAGAGAACTGTTAGCGTCGCGTCTGAGGCCAGGTGAGCTAAGAGTTTGGCAAAGGTGTCGTGTATCACTCGTCTAAACTTCTGGACTTTACTCCAAAGTAAAATAGATAAATAACTTTTTTTTTTTTTTTTTTAATGTCAGGAGGCTCAGTTTTTGGTGTAGAAAGTTAGCATTTGCTAACAGAAAACACTCCAGTATGCTGAGGTAAAGTGTGCGCGCGCAGGTTCCAGTTCCACACGGCGCGAGGTCCAGAATGATCTGTATTTATATCAGGAGTGAAATCATTTCTTTGGTATTTCTTATTCTACTTTTATATTTGCTTAACTAGCCAATTTTATTTATTTATTTGACTGTATTTACTTCTTCAAGTGCACTAGCATGAATGACGGTCTGCTCAGTTGGCAGACTGACCTAAAGGAGAAACATTGTTATTATTATCATTACACATGTGATTTCATTCAAAGCCACCATGTGGATAAAACAGCTTATAAACTGATTATAGCGTCCCAGAATCAAAGGGAATCATTTGATTAGCTCCACTAGAGGGAGCACTATTTCACAAGAATCAAAAGGAGTTCAAAAGAGGGCTTTGTTTATGAAAGCAATTTCTTATATTTGCAGCTGTCTAATGAAACCCCAAAACCCAGTGTTTGCATTTACATAAAGCAAAGATTTTGTGATTGTACAAAGAAATAATGCAGTGATTTCACAGACATTTACATTTTTATTTGATTTTCATTTCACTATTTGATGTTCATGTAGAAATCATGCAATAACAAATAACAAATAATAATAATAATATTAACAATAAGTAGTAGTAGTAGTAGTAGTATACACTCTCAGATATAAAGGTACCAAACTGTACTTTTCCTTCTCACTGACATTCCCAGGTAAAAGATACACACTAAAGGTACATAAGATCCCAAGGCAAAGAACAAAGCAAAGAACAGCTTGGTACCTTTAGTCCTGCACATGTATTTAAACTGCACACCATCATCATCATCTTCAGTTACCACTTTATCCTGGTCAGGATTGCGGTGGATGCAGAGCCTATCCCAGGAACACTGGATGTGAAGAGGGAACAGAAGAGGGAACCCTGAATATGACACCAGTCCATTTCAGGGCACCATGCATACACACATTCACACACTCATTCACACATTGGGACAATTTTAGCATAATCAACCCACCTTCTGGCATGTTTTTAGACAGGGGGAGGAAACTGGACAACCCAGAGTAAACCTACGCGGACACAGAGAACATGCACTGAAGCTCCATACAGACAGAAACCCGAGCTCAGGATTGAACTGTGCTACCCTTAAATTGCACATTTTTATAGAAACTTATCTATAATTACTAGTTGTATATCAATACTGATAGGCTATGAAGTGGGACTGTTAGACAGAGTTTACTATTAATTAACAACACAAATTTGCTGTCTCAGTTAAAGACAGATTATTTTATACTATTAATCTCAGTGACTCATATTTGACTGAAGACTACACACACAATTTTGAGAGGTCTGGTATGGCTCTTATTTATAGTTGCTTTACAAAGGAGTATCTAGCTATTTTTCCTCTGCGGTTGTAAGCTGCTCCCTAAATGAATTACAGCATCATGGCAAACCGAGTTAAAGTCACTCACATTTGGAGTGGATAGATGGGTAAAATATGTTCTCGGATCAAAAGGAATCAAGCATTCATCTAAACTTGCTCCTTTGAAAATTGCATAATTCAAAACCCGAGCATTTTTCTTTGCAGCGCTCAAACAGAATCAGACACCAGGCTCTCCTCTAAAGTCAGTCCTCTGTCCACTCCTCTCAGTCCTCTGCATCTCCAAATTTCATTTGGAAGACGCTCTCGCTCACCAGGCTTGCTCCATGGTGGTATCTGGCTTCACTTCACCTCATCCTGTAGAGTTACTTGGTTAACAAAAATGGACAGCAGACTCTAAGTGGTTTTTGAAATCTTTGAATGGACTTTGGAGTAGATGTGTAGTGCAGCCATGGTACATAACCTCCTCCTCCTTTATACATCCTTGATCCTCTCGTTTTCTTTCTTTCTTTCACTCTCTCTCACTCACTCTATCATTCTCTCTGTCCGTTCTGAAATGAGGCTGTTTCACACGAGAGGTGGGGTTCCAAGGCGAAATGAGGATGTCTACCTCATGGGATCTGACAGGAAATCCATACACTGCAATGTTTATCATTGAGCCATTACCACACAGCCAAATGAAAGGACAATAATCCAATTATTTAAAGCAGATTTACCTGAGGAACATTCACAGCTTTTTTTTTAAACAGTGAAGCATCAAGTAATGCACTGAAGAAAACAGTGTTAGTTCATTACAGAAGTCTGTAGTGAGTCCTGGCTCTTGGAGACACTGAGTGTTAGGACACCATGAAGGATCCATAGGCAAAGTGTTCAGACATACTCTAAATAAAATGTGCTTTTCAACTCAACTGCAATTATTATGCATATGGCAATATGGGCAACAATATGGTGCAATACACTATTTTGAATGATTGCAATGACAGTGTGATAACATTGGTGTTCATCAGAGGCTGGAGGTTGCAAACAAACAATCTGATTAAAATCCCTATAACTTCACAAGAGTTTCTGTACACTCAACTTTTTTGGCAAATGCGCTGCAGTATGTTAATGACACATTAACAAGACATTGTGGCACATAGTCCTCCCTCAGTAAACATCAGTATGTCATGTGTCAGGCACAATGAATGTATTTGCTTGCAAGTGTGGTCACAAGTAACATGTTCTAATCAGCTTAGAAGATAAAGAAGAGAAAATAGTTCTGCTAATGTGTAGGACGTGACTCAGTTATGATATTATATAGCTATCATTAGGGAAAAGATTGCTTTTCTTTTTTGGGTTCACCGGTTTCCTCCCACCTCCCAAAAAACATCCTGGTAGGTGGATTGCTGATCCTAAATTACCCCTAAGTGTGAATGTGTGTGTGTGCATATGTTGCCCTGTGATGGACTCGCATGTATCCCAAGTTGGTTTCTTTAATGTTTTGCCAAAATGCTGGACTGAGTAATTGCCAACTGTTTGTTTAAGGTGCATTTAACACTGTATCCAAGCTGCGTTTGATCTATAAGTAGCGCCTGGTGTTAAAACCATTTATTCAGCACTAACAAGCTACTCATTATGAAGTCTTTCATGGACAGTAAGCATGGTGGCCTCTGAGCATGGAAGAGAGGCAAAATAGAAGGTTTATCTTATTTGGGAAAGTGAAGGGGGCCTGGCCTTATCTGTCAATAAACAGTAATTAGATTTTGTGGCCGATAGTGTCGATTGGTTTCTAATCTAGCTGTCGGCTGGGATGTGTATAATTAAAATCCTGATTGATAAAGGGGCTCGAGACCGCCTACACCACCACATAGTTACCCCCTTCTCCTCCACTCGTCAGTGCCCTAACGGACGCACATACCCCAACCTGACCCCTTATGGATGCAAGAAAGCATGGAGATATGAAAGAGGGCCAGGGAGAAAAGTGGGAAAGTGCACCTCTTATTGATCAGAGCTATCTGCTTTCCAATCAGTGGCTTTTTTTTTCTTCTAGCAGAGAGTCCTGAACAAAGGGTTCATTTGCAGTTGCAGCTCGAGGGGACCTTTATCCACTCCCAATGTGCCAGAGAAATGCAGCTGATTCAGTTCAGCATAATAGCAATGGTCAATCAAATTCTTCCAGCTCCTTTTGATTGTGATTTTGCAATTATTGCCTACTATTGGAAGTTGATAGTTCCTTTATCGCCAGTAAGATCGTGGGAGTTAAAACCATGCCTCTACAAAACACATTTATAGTATTGATTAAGTTGTAAATTTCACTTTGAATGTGTCTGTGTGTAGAGAGATGGAGAAAAAAGGGGAAAACAGAGAGAGAAATCCTCAGATCAACTCTCAAACACGGGGATGAAACAGTGGCAAAACTAATTAGGGGACGTTTCAGTAGGTTTCACGCAGACAGAGAGAAGACAGCCCTGAGGGCACAGAGAGAAAGAGACAGGATGAAAACCGAGCAACACACCTTCATCTGCTCCAGTGGCAGCTCAGAGGCCTGAAAATGCACACATGCAGAGGAGCCAGCTAAACTCCAAATAACTCATGTAACAAGATTCCTGAGAAGTATGTGGAAAAAGTGTTAAAAGTATTTATACCAGAGTGCTGTTGAACTCAAATCGGATTGGTCAGAAAGTGTTGATTAATTGATAGGATTAATAATGTTGATTAAGTCTAGCAGCTCTGACACTAGGTTAACTGCAAGGTTTATATTATATTATTATATTATATAATATTTATATTATTACGCTCGTCCTAATACATTACTATTTCTATAGTAATCACTAGGACTTGTATGGCAGACAGTCATGTAAATGGATATGATAATGAAGTTTTCTCTGAGGAGATGTTTATTTTCGGAAGGAATCTCTAGTGTCAGTGCATTGTAAGAGTCAGAGGTAAAGTTGTAACTTTAAGTTTTCACATGACACATGAAAGACTTCAGGATGGAGAGCTCTGAGGGTTCTCAGTATCATGACAAGCTGCTTATCTTATTTAAAAAGATGCTGATGAACAACATTAAGCATAACTATAAATGGGTAAAAAATGTGATGTGAAATTCTTTAATAATAAAAAAAATGTTCTTGGAAAAATACTGCGGTATAAGAGGAATTAAGCATTTCTAGATATGTTGTTATTAAAAAATAATCAAATTCACTGTGGTGTGATGCCACCCGGCTGTTGATTATTTTTCTGTACCAATACACCCCATCATGTTTTACTCCTTATGTAAAATGCAGTGAATGAACCATGTCTTCTTCTTTTATTTAAATAATCTACACTTGCATTTTCACTGGTAGGAATGAAAATAATATAACATGGTCTTTCAGGCCATAACAATTTGCACAACTAAATTTGTAGAAGAAGTGTATAAGCAAAATCCAACCATGTCACATTTGCTCATTTGAACTTGAATCTCTTGTGATTCAGCTGAAATACTCTATATTTAGTTCTCACTTATTAGTTGAAGAGACAAATATGGGTAGAAAACTGGATGGGCAGAGGGACTGCTGGTCTGTGACCTTTGCTGTCTGCTTCTGGTCACCGAACTCTGCACTTTTTTCTTATTTTAACTCTCATGTTCTGCACATGTCTGCATATGCACACATTAAGTCTTGTGTTACTATCTTTATGGGGTGTTTCCATTGACTTTTATATTAGTATGCTTGAATAACATTATATGTATTCAGTATGTAATCTTTCAAATGAAAGCAAAAAAGGGACCACCGTAATGTGTCCACAATGTCAAATCTGTATTCCTATCATTTGGACATTTGCTTCCCACAAAGGAGCTCTCTCTCTCTCTCTCCCTCCATCATGCCAATCCTGTTGTTACTGGAACTTAATAAATCACAAATTAATCATGTGTGTGTAAGTGTGTGTGAGAGAATGAGAAGAGGTCCTGGAAGGGGGGTTAATAGAAGTTGGAGCAGTGGCCCAGTACTTAATTTGCTTCTTAATGGAATGCAAAGTTTCCAAAGGAAAACTTCCATTGGGCACAAAATGCCTTTTTTAGTTTTTAATTTGTGTGGCTTTGAGATGGATTGAGATTGATACGTGCTTACAGAAGCTTCTCAAGCATCCCTTCCTTTAGAATTTACCTAATTTAACCGATTTGCATCATTTCCCCTCCAAACAATGTGATCCTTTAGACTTAATCTGATGTGAAAGCTGAATTTGCACTGACTCTACATTGTCCTTCGACAAGCTCACCGTAAATTTGAACAAAAATGAAACTGATTCCTGTGATTGACATGTTTAAACATTTATTATTTATCAGTGCCAGTTGGTATAATGAAAATTCATATTGTATAGTAACTCAAACATTGTTTCATTCTCTCTATTCCGGTCTGGATCCAGAGCCAACCCTGGAACATGGAGCGTTTGGTGGGCATACACTCTGCATGGGATGCCAGTCCATCACAGGGCACTATCCATACCCACATTCAGAACGAGAGGCAGTTTAGATTCGTCAGTCCACCAATCCATGCTTTAGGGGTTATAGGAAACTGGAGAACCTGGAGGAAACTGACAGTTTGGAACAGTCCAAATTAATTTGTCTATTAAAGAGAAATATAGACCACAAGAAAATTCCACTGGTCAAATTCTGGTCTTGGAGGGCCATAAACGTCCTTCTTCTAACACACCAAATCTGATTCATTAAGTTTATGTGGTGCTTTATATGATGTAGAATGCTAAACTCTATAGTGTCAGGATGGAGCGCAGACACCTCTGCACTAGACAACGGTACCAATTCTACCTCTGACTATCTGCTTGAAGTTACACAGGTTGTGCTTGACAGATCTTCCAGTGCACAAATTCTTCAAGAGAATGCACACACACAGCTAACACAATCAGCGTACCAGTCTTTGAGGTATTCAGAAGCATCAGTGGTGGACTCAAAGGAGTGTTAAACACACGGAATTAAATCTCCCCGCTGATTAAAAATGGATGTTACCATGCAGAGCCTCTGGTGTGGGACTTGGCGGAAAAGGAACTCGTTAATATTCCCCCCCATGTCTTGCTAATGTCTTAAAGTGATAAATAGCGGGGGGTAGGGGGCTGTTTGATTGTTCTTCACAGGCAGTCTGTGTGTCACAGAGCATGGACTGGAATTGCAGGGATTTTCTCTGAATTGTGGATGAAACATTAATACGGTCATTGTATATGGACATGTAAATTGTAGATGTAGGAAAATGTCAGTCATGTTACAGGAGTTCTAGAGATGAGCCTGCTGTTTCTATTCACTAGCATAGTGATTCCTATAAGCGCTCTGTTATGCATCTTGATGCCTTGTCCATGTCAAAATATCACCTAGCTGTAGGTCGTGCAAACAAGCCGTTCATGCATAAGTAAATCCGGACCTGCATTCATACATAATATGTAAATCCTGACAGTGCTGGATGGAAATTGAGCTGTGAAAGCACTGAATAATTTGTCTCATCATTAATTTCAAATGATTGAACTTTGAACAGCATTAGCATTGAACAGCATTTTTTCCCTTTTTTTTTGTAGCTTATATAGAGGAAATCTTATGTGTGGTACGTAAGGAATAAAATACGATGGTGTCTGTTGTTTTAGGAAAATAATCAAGGACAGGTGGTGTGATGCATCCTGGGATGAAATGAAGTTACTCTTAACAATCAGAAATTGATTATTTTTCCAATAACAGCATATTATTATATGTATATATATTTTATTCTTCTTATACCACAGCAATTATCAAAAGATTACAATTAAAGATCAACATATTGTATTTTTTTTTTTTTTTTATCATTTATAGTTATATTTAATGTTGTGGAATGTTCTGTTGTGATGAAGTTCCTCTTATCACTTACATTATAGCAGGTATAAACAGTTGTTCCCTTACCAGCCTCTTTTTTCTTATCTTTGAAGATAATAAAACAAAACAAAAATGCAGCTTGTCATGTTACATCAAATTTGCTTTGTCTGCTTTAGATAGAGAAATCTCATTCAATAAACCATAATGGGGAGTGTTGTTTTAGGAAAATAATCAATGACAGGGTTATGTGGTACAGCCCAACACAAACCAGAGTTACTCTTACTACCCATTTTTACGGCCATTTACCTCTGATCTCTCTTATCAGCAAGGCATTTCCACTGGCACTACCAACCGTGCCACAGTCAAAGTCACAGATTTCACACTTTTTCTTCATTCTGATGTTTGATGTGAACATTAACTGAAGCTTGTATTAACATGGAGCTGCATGATGTTTTGCATTACGCTGCTGTCACATGATTGGCCGCTTAGATAACTGCATGAACGTGCAGTTGTACAGGTGTTCCTAATAAAGTGGATGGTAGGTGTATATGCCCATAAATACAATAGCGCATTCTGGGACATTTACTGTATATTACTGGTTGGACCTTTACAAGGCACAAAACAGTGCAACACTTCATGATTCTCCACTTCTCCAACTTCCATACAGGACAAGGTGAACACAGCCTTCAAAACTTCTGCTTGTGTTGACATTAGAGGATGAGAACTCTGGTTTGTTCATTCAGTGTCAAATGTGTGATACGTTTTGTATTTGTAACCATTAATAGATGTATATATGTCATAGTGTGCAGCATGACCCTTTTATCAGTGTTGCTACTGGCCTACTTCACTCGTCACTTAGTCTTGCCTGACTTTCTTAGACCGATATCCCTCTCACCTTCAAGGGCTAGGAAGACAAACCATTCAGTACTGAGGCCTTCACTCAGGCTCGGACAGCAAGCCTAGCTTTAACACAGCGTTTCATGAAGCGCCCTTTGGAAGGACATTCCATGAAGCATTGTACAAATACAATTGAGTTGAATTGAATTGAGTTGAGCCCATCAGAGAGCTACGGTGGAGTCCTTAAGGACTTATTTCAGTCACAGCATAGAAGTTACTACCATGATAAAGCACATATGGTACACAAGGGAGATTTAACCATTTTGTGACATTTTGAGAATGGAGGCTGTAGGCTACTCACACACACATATGTATGTGTTCATACAGCCATTTATGCTCAAACATGCACTCAGACACAAATACTGTGTGTTCACTTAAAGGATTTTTTTTTCTGGTTATGTCTAGAGCGTGACATTATTCAGGTTTTTTTTTTTCCCCACATCTGTCCGTTTCTCTTTCTCACTCTGCTTCATTTCCTTCCAGTTGCAGGTTTTGATATGTCAGTCTTTCATCAATGCCAATGTACAAGGCATTCCTGAGTTTCATCAAAATATAATATGACAAAATTCATTACATTTGGGCCATGGATGGCGTTTAGGGACTCCCTTAGTGTCAGCTCCTGTTGAGACAAGGTTCTACTCGACACCCAGAACCGTTCCTCTGTGAGAACAAGCTGAAGAAGCACTTTGTAAGAGTCTCCAGGGACAGTGTTCTCCCTCTGCTTCATGCAATAACTCCCCCTTTCTCTTGTCCTGCTGTTGTATCTCACACTCCTCTGCTTTCTCTCAATGCTTCTGTTTCACTGTTCCGTTGTGGGCCTGTGTTATGGCTGAAGTAAAGGGCTGCCCGCAGTGGGAGAGATCCTAATTAACAGCCTTTCTCGTTGGAGTGTGGCTTTCTACTGCTGCTCTGTGCGAGCGCTTGTTTTATGGCTGTGCCGGGGAGCCCCGTCCGGGGATTTGGAGAGGGATAATTGCCTTTGCCGCAGGCTGCAGTAATCTGCTGGGCTAATTCATTATTTTAATAAGTTAGCTTCTCCTAGGGGGCGAGCGGTTCGGCGACGCGCCTCACGGCCCTGACAGCGGGCCCTCGTTACCGTGGTGCTCTTTCTCCACGGCGACGCCCGCGCGGGGTTAATAACAGTTATTAGCCCCTCTCCGCGGCCCGTAATTTCTCCTTTAACTGGGAGCATTCAGACCGCAGCCTCCGTCAGCGGCTCATCATCAGCCCCACCGACTCAACCTGGAGTAATCCTCCTCCTGGAGCTTTGAGAGGGGGACTGATGCGCCTCCACCTCCCTCCCTGTGCCCACCATCCTCCTTCTAATCCAAACCCCCACCCACCCACATTACCCCGGCTTGTCCTCACTGTTGTTTGTTTTGCTGTTTTTTTCCTCTCCATGCGTTTAAATTTCATTTTGGCTAAAATATCCATCCAGCGCGAGAGGCAGATCAATCCGATTTATCCAAACAAGCACTTGGTCGTGGGCTTTGCGTAACTAATGACTTCATTTTAGAGACAATCTTCTGTCTGGCCTGCTAATGGACTGCTCAGCGTGTGTGTCCAGGTTTGATGAGTGCAATTCATATGGACATTTTACACAGCCCCTGATTAAAAAGCATGTCATTTGAACAGGGAGAGGAATACAGACGAGGACCTGATGCATAAAAGTATTGGAAGAATCCAGTACTGGAGATGGTCACTGCGGGCATTTGATAGGTTTTGCAGTTAAAATCCAATTACAGAGCCAGCTCTAAAGTGGTTAAATGGCTTTCAGTGCAACTGGAGATACATTATTTCTACTGTAAGGAGCGTAAATGCTCAAATGAAACAGTTAACGGACATTGTGCGGTGCAATATCTGTTGAACGCAGTGCAAGAACCAAACAGATATTATTGTCTAATCAATACAAAAACCACATTATATTTATATAAAAGGATTATTTAGGCCATGTACCGTTGCCTGACTGTAGTAAAACATTTGGTGCAGAAATATAACTAGCACATATTCACTATACAAGTAATTACAGACTTCACATAGATCTTGATGGCATAACTGACACAAAGCAGGCCTCAGTCTGAACTGCACTCCTCCTCATGGCATTTTACTTTTTTTGAATGCAGTAGTTATGAGTGAGCTGGTAGTGTTCAGCATGGTGAATGGAGTGTGGCAGGCGGAGTGTGCCGTGCCCAGGGCTCGGGGTCATGTTCTCCTCTGTAGGCTCAGCAGTCTTGCTGTCATCATTCAGCATTCTGCCAGCTTGCGTATTAGAGAAGGAGCTGCTGGATATTAAAGCTGCTCTATCTCTCTATCTGAGTTCCACTCTGACTGGTATGGCCAGTGCTGGGCCTTCAATCCGGGATTAAAGAGCCTCAGATAAAATGAAATGATGAAATATTACAGGCAGAAAGCATCTGGTTAAACCAGTAATACAGTAACGTCTGTAAATCTACTGTATATCATTATTATGAGTGCACAAATATACTTAAAACCTGATGAAAATAAATCAGTCCTAAATTCATTCTCTTTTTTTATTTGGAGTTATAGTTAATGCATACAAAAAGTTGCTCAAAACACTGAAAATTTTCAAATACTTATTCTGCTGTCATTGTAATCCATATTTGATTTATTAATCATAACTATAAAGCATTTGCAAATAACTATTAAAGGTCTTGTCAGTATTTCTTTTTCTTCTTAAGGTCAGGCATTTTTTTTTTACAAGCATTCTGCTTCACTTTGATACAGTCCATCTTTGGTGAGTTAGCAATTCAGTTAGAGGCAACCACAAACAGAAAAATGAGTAAGGAAAAGTACATGGAGACAGAAGATCATGAAAAAAGTTTACTGTGACAGCTTAAGTGTACAAGGCTTTATGGCTTTATGAAACTGATGATAAATGTATAACTATTATAATTCTATTTAAAATATGTTTAAGGAAATAATGTTAGTACCTCGCCTCTGTTCGTGAACTGAATATTTGATGAAGGCCCAAGGGTTGAAATAGTGTATAAAGTTAAATAAATAACCTGGGAACACATGATATTTGACAGAGAAATAAATGCTACACCTGTGTTAATGTGGAAAGTTTTTTCCTAATGAGCTCATACAGGCCCAGGTTATTCTCATGACTCATTACTCAATGTTTGGTCAAGCCTTAAAAAGTGTATGAATGTGTTTACACTGGCTCAAATGTGAATGTGGAAGTTCAGCCATTCACTTGAAAAAAAGTGGATGTGCTCCATAAAACTCCACGTGTGATATCAATAAGCTAGTACACCATTAACTAGATAATGTCTGCGGTGGGCAGCCACATGTGCAGGGGGAGGGGGTTAGTGCACAGACCTCTGGGATAGCCTGAGGCACGTTGGAGGCCATCGTTTTTCAAATCCACATGATGCCATCTGCTATTACTGCTGCTTGTTGACATGACTGCTATTTGCTAGAACTGTCGACTACTGACTAATCACGTGCATGATCTTAGGTAAAATGCACAAAATTTTCAGTATGAAACTGTATGAAAAGTATTTTAACTGTCTAAACTAGGTGTGGTATCATATACCCATTTTATAAATAGGGAAAATAAATGCTTTTTTCCTGTCTGCATGGTGCACTGATCCATGCATGGCTTTTTAGAGAAGCGTATACCCTATCAAGCCCATAACCCACAATTCCACACACATTAACCACACCCTCTCGCCTTAATCCATTTTCATTAAGCAAAATCATTACATGCAGCACAAACTTTTGGCTAAATATTCATCATTGTCAACCACCAGGCACAATGTGAGGACAAATATATTGAGATTTGTAGTTTTAAGCCTACAAGGTTGTTTCCGTATTTTAAAAAAAGTAATCAATTATTTTTCTCCTTACCACAGCATTGTTGAATTCTCAACTATGATTGGTCAGAAGGTGTTGATTAATTTTCTATAATAGTATGGCTCTGACAAATTTAAATTTAAAAGATAGGTTCATATTAATGCATATTAATCGTTCTAATAGTAAGAGCTTATATGCAGGGACTTGTATGGCGGACATGCCATGTAATCTAAGTCTATTTATAAACAGATTGAAAAAAAAACATGCAATTTAACAAAGAAAACATATAATCGTTGCTATCATGAAGGTTTCTGTTAGGAGACATTTATGGAAGGAGTCTCAGGTGTCAGTGCTTCGTAACAGACAATAAGTTTACCACCACAGGAGAGTCTTTAGAGTCATTACCCTGTTGTTGCTTATTGTCCTGTCATGGTTTATTCTTTATTTAACATCAATACTTTAAAATTGCCAATTTTTGAGCCAACAATACACAATAAGCAGAATATAATGCAAATTCAGAAAATGCATACGTACTCACTACGGCTGACAGTTGATAAGAGTTAGTACAGCTCACAGTTAATGGCATGCATATAAGAATATGCCATATATAGCAATGGCTGACTAGGGGTACTGCTTACTCTGCTGGCTAAGGCTTGTATAAATAGATGAAGAATATAGCCATCTTTCATTCACAACACCAGGGCAAAGGTAGCTGTTATTTTGGATCAGCAGGTACAGAGGTCATGTGAAAAGGCAGCCATGTTGTTTCAGTGCCAATATCAAAAGCTATGTTCAGGAGCTTATCTACGTCATAATGCATAATGCACTCAAAGACAACGAATTCCCCTCTACTACCAAAATAGCTTGTGGTGCATCATTCTCATCCAGGCCAAAGGATCAATACCTTCA
This sequence comes from Pangasius sanitwongsei, assembly GCA_037576675.1. Classification (NCBI taxonomy): domain Eukaryota; kingdom Metazoa; phylum Chordata; class Actinopteri; order Siluriformes; family Pangasiidae; genus Pangasius; species Pangasius sanitwongsei. The sequence continues at coordinate 9,015,047 of CM075012.1, forward strand.
TTCCCATTTCAGCCTGTCTGCCCTGTCCCAGAATAGGACAGCTTGCAAAACCCACATACCGTGTCAGCTAATCACATCTGTGCCATGAAGGCCAACTCCAGCAGTCTTGCCAAAAGGTCACCAGAGGTCTAAGAGGTCTAAAATCTACTCATCTTGCCATTTTGGTCTAAAGGATGTCCTCCAATTTGGCTTAGAGTATGTGGCTTTGTTTCAGCCAATAAGCCAAGATGTTAAGATTTGTGAAATATGGGGCATTAACAACAATTATAAACCAGCTACATATACTGTAGTTACATAATTATGACATGTTATTATGTGCTTTACAATCATTCTGGTCCCACTTTACCATGTGTTACAAACCATTAAAATATATACTAGGTAATTGTAGTTGAATTGTAGTTACAATGTACTAACTGCACAAATAATACTATTCAAGATGTTGGAATTAAAAGATTCAGAAAATTCAGTGGTTTTAGGATACTGAGCCAATAAGTTCAAAGCAGATGAAACTTAGTGATAATTTATATTTATAGTTATATTATTAATATTATTTATATATTTATATTTTTAATTAATATTTTGTTGTAAAAATCTTCAGTTTACATAAATAACCTCTTTATGACATTTTGTGCCTTAACATCAGTTATAACGTGTAGTTATGAGTGTTTATTCTGAGTTATACTATATCAAATCATTTCACCAAAAATGCAGCAGTGAAAAATGTGAAAAGAAAAGTTTAGCATAAATTGATTACTACACAAACAAAAAGGCATTGAAGGCTTTAAAAAAAAACACCTCCATACCCAAGTGCTAGTCCTAAATGTAATATTTCATTTCAATTCAATGTTACTTGTAAAGCGCTTTTAACAATAGACAATGTCACAAAGCAGCTTTACAGAAATCTGTATGTAGCTTTAGCTGCCTAATGAGCAAACCACAGGCGACAGTGTCAAGGAAAAACTCCCTGAGATGACATAATGACACAAACAACAAGACTCAAAAGAAAACCCCTCCTCTTGTGGGTGACACCGGATAGTGGGATTATAAATCATCATACTTCTACAACTGTACACTGTACTGATACTAGAGATTCGGTTCTAATTGTGTTGAAAGGATGCTCACAATAAGCATATTGTGTATAAGAGTCCTGGAATGAGCACAGGACAGTCTTTATGACTACAGCAGCAGTTCTTAGGTGCAAATCTACAGTATTCACATGAGATTATCCAATGAAGAAAGCATGAGTCATGAGCATAAACTGCAGAAAGAAAATTCGTGTGTTGTCTGTGTGCTTTTTATACTATGTTACCTCCCGAGCAGAGTTTTTAGACTGATAGGACTCTTAGTCTGTGACCTAGTGAACCAGTGTCAGGATGTATTTATTGATAGAGACTTTAAAGCATTTCTGTAAGTTGCTCTGGATAAGGGAGTCTGCCAAATGCCATAAATGTAAATGTAAACATCAGCTCCAAGCAGATGTAGATCATGAGGATGTATCAGCATCAATCTGCACTTGTGTTGATTTGTGCTTATTTCTACACACTTGTGCAGGTGATATCTTCTGTGTCAGATTAATAGTCATGGTATTAAGATATTTATTAATATGATTTCATACTTTTAATTTGATAAAAAGATAATTTTTTAAATGTTAATTTCTTTTAATTTATTTCTTTACAACCAGTTAAAATCTAGTGAGTAGTTAAGTACTTTGGAACTACTCTTTATTTACTAGTTGGGACATTGTCATACGTGCTATGTAAAAAGCAATACGGTTTATGTGCATGTGTTCAGACTTTGACATCAGGGCATTACTGAGTATGTCAGGACTGAGGATAATGGACAACATAAATCATGCTTGTCTAAATCTATAAGCTCTTATTTTGTGTAAATGTAAAAATATTTCTTCTATAAATCACCAGAGATGGCCAACTGGCATGTCTTTAATTTAATTCAAGAGAAAACATCCAATTGTCAAACAATACAGAGTATGAGTTGACTCAAAACAATTCTTGCATGGTCACGTACTGAAACACAACGACATCCTCAACCCCCCAGCAGAACGTATTCACACTACACGTGTGTGTGATTCTCCAGCAGGAAGCACAGCATAAACAATGCTTACTAGTGCAGCATGAGTGTATAGTCATGAGTGTATAGTCATGAGTGTATAGTCAGAGAAACTGCACTAAGTTGTCTCTCAGGAGGTATACTGGTGGAACTAACAAATCTGTGTCTTAAGGAAGACCAGTTGTACTTGATGCAAGGGAAGATAAACATGCTGTGACACACACACACACACAGACACACACACACACATACACAATTCAGGTCAAGAGCCATAGCGGGCAGCATATGATGCCCTGAGGCTATAGAAGAGTGGAGTATGCATCAGTCAGTGCCCTGAAGGCTCACACACACACACACACACACACACACACACACAATACAAACACAAGGTGAACTGAGCACAATGAGTTTATTCCAATAACAGCACAGCATTTCTCTTAACTGACAGTATAGTAGATCTCTGTATCTCTGTTCCTGAAAAGAGGTTATACTTCTTGTAAAAACGTGCTAAATACATTTACAATTTATGATTTATGTAAAAATTTAATTTGAATTCTGATTGATTATAGTTCTACGTATTAAAACTACGCCTTCACAGATCCATGCATGATTTGTGTTGTAAGGGAAACGTTCTACCAGCTGTGGACATCTGTGGAAACCTCCATCACACACTATTATCTCTTATACTGTTGAAGTCTCAAATCTGATTGGTCAGAAGGTGTTGATTAATTTTCCATAACAACAACTCTGGCAATGTAGTGCTGGCTATAATTAAAATGACAAGTTTATATTAATGTGTTCATTCAAGTATGTTAGAGTTTCTATAGTCATAGCGTACACAGAAATGTGTAGGGTAGACACTCCATAAAAACATATCATCTTTGATAAGCTGAAGCTTATCAAAGATGGTGTGGAGACATTATTTTGGAAGGAGTCTCCAGTATCAGCTATTTGTAACAGTCAGTAAGTTTTTTGCCATGGGACAGTCTTCAGGACAGAGGAGTGTGAATTTATGGTTTCTCAGTAACATGACAAGATACATTTTTTCTGATTAATGTCAAGAGAGAGAGAGACAGAGAGAGAGAGAGAGAGAGAGAGAGAGAGAGACTGGCGACAGAATGACTGTTTGTAGCTGTTGTAACATTAATGATAACACAAACTTCCACAACATTAAATGTAACTATAACCTGTTAAAAAAAAGTATGACATGTTGTTCTTTAATTCATTAAAAAAAAATTAATCACTGGCAAAATGCTGTAGTACAATAGTAATAAAAAGTAATAAAGCAATAAAACACTTCAGGATGTGCTGCTGTGGATTATTTTCCTGTAACAGCATGCCCCATTGGGTTTTATTCCTTACATAACAAAGTCTCAGGTCATGCTGTTGGAATTTATGTATCCCGCACTCTGGCCGAAGTGCACGTCTGTCTTCCTGGTGATCAAACCAGCTGGATTGCTCTTTCTTTTACCTGGTTCCTAGATCCAGAGAATTCCCCCAGGCAGGGGTGATTAAACTGGAGCAAACATAAGTCACAAGTGCTACAGTAGCCCCATTCACAGTACAGCAATGATGAAGAGAAATGACTGGAGTTGGATGGTGTTTTAAAAATCTCAGTCCCAGTTTTTGACAAGGCATGCTTCCTCTCCATGCGAATGCGATAATTAATTTGTGCTCTGATCTTATCATGAAGTCACATTCCCTTCAGTGAGATACCATCTGACCATCCAAACACCATTAAATGAAAAAGATTTGAATCATTTTTAAGGTTTACATTTATCAAGCAATTTACACTGATAGCGACTCATTAACTGCTTTAATTCAACCTGTCTCCAGCTTCACATTCGTTTTTTTTTTTTTTTTTTTTTAACTTTACCCCAGGCCCCCCTCCCCTACGGGGACATTAACTCTTTCAGGAGTATAATTTTAATCGGATGCTTTTTGTTAAATGTTTAACTTAAATTGGAGCCCTCATAAATATTCCAAATCACTCGCCTAGTGTTTGATGAGGAAATGAGACTCCTACCCACTGAGATTCCCCAGGCTACGAGATGAAAAAGAGAAAAAATCCTACAACTTAACACTTAGAAGTAGTCATTCAGGCCATATTCTGATGCAGAGAGCCTACTCAACACAGTAAGGGATGCCCGTGCACATAAATGATGATTGAATTTTTCTTCCGTAGTGCCAGCATGTATTGACCGATTGAGACATCACTTTGAGCTTTGTAAAGAAAGAGTAGGTGTGAACATTTTATATCCAACTAATTGAGTGCACTTTAAATAAGTGTTACCTGTTACCTGGAATTTTTTCAGTCAAGCTCTTCTGGTATTTTATATCTTATATCTATATTCACTTCCAAACTGTCATGTGAATACTCATCATAGGACTTCTGAGATTTATTTCCAATTGTCTGTGTTTATGTTTCATTATGCTTTGGAACAATGCATATACAGTACATGTTAAAAATCACAAAAGATAATGCAGGACCTTCTCATACCAAGACTTTTCCCCTTTTCTCTCTCTCCTATCAGTAACAAGTGAAAATAAGTAAAACAACTCTTCCTCCCATCATTTCTCCCCCCTCCCTCCTTGTCTCTTTTCCGACTCCTCTCAGCAGACAGGCAGACAGGACCGTGAGCCTGTGCCATGTTCTGGGGTCGTGACCTCAGTGTGGCAACCACACCAGGAAGTCTCAGTTACACGCTGCAGGAAGCCTTCAGTCAGCAAGCCGGGAGATTGTGCCACCTCGCACAGCCCACACCATTTACATATGCAACACTCAACGCTCTCAGCCTCGACAGCCGCCGCAGCCACGTGGCCAGTCAGAATACAAATGTCACTCAGGGCACAAAGAGGGCAGACCAAGACATGTGGGGAAACTCTTAATGTCGTCCCGTGGTGAGCTGAGAGGACTAACAATGTAGTGAGTTTCCATCAGTGCTACATATGAACTGAGGTGAGGATTATCATGTAAATTACCTGCATGTATAAACCAAATAAACACCATCTGAAAGACTCTACACGCTGAAAAAATAACTGTTAATTAACCACTTTTTTTAAAAAAGAAAGAAATAACTACCCCAGTGTCCACCACTTGATGTTTTTGCACAATGTTAACTTGCCCTCACACATAAAATACTGCTTATAGATTTTTTTTTTTGTGAGAATGATGCAGTCAGAAGAGTATAAAGAGGTCAATTAGGCTCTCTACTATTTATTCTTTAAGATTCTACAACTGTTTGCTTTGCATGGAAATTATATTAAAATTGAATCCCAGGTTTCAAACCTAGCTAACAATGAAAAGTAACTTAAGCTACCTTTAGCTTCCAGTGTCAAGAAAGAAAAGCTACATAGCGAGACCTATCTACACAATTCTGATGTAAGTCCAAGATCGAGCACTAATGCTACGTAATGTTAGTGAAGTCTGAAACTCTGTTTGAAACTGCACCCTCACTTACTTATTCAGTAGATACTGTACAGAGCACTATATCCTTATATTTCCTCTGACATCATACTGTGGAATCGCTGCCATTTTGAGGACCAAAAGGGGACTGAGTGCATCAGTGTCATTGTGTCTGTGGACAAGATTTATTTTCATTCATCCTGATAATTGACTGCCCTAATACTCTTGAATACATACATCCTCCCTGTCTTGTAGCTACAGTATGTTAGCTAGCTAGCTGGATTATAGGACAACTGGGTATCCTGGCAGCAGTACTAACATCAGCAAATAATAATCAGCTGATATCAAATTACCCTCCCTATAATGACAAAGAGGTTTTTTCTCCTGATGAAACACTCAGACATGAAGAGCTGGTAGGCTTCTGTGCTCTTAGATGATTTGAGGAACGCTCCAAAAAAAGGGAGAGGGGTTGGGTATGAGAAAACACAACAAAAAAGTGGAATCAGCAGTTCAGGGGAAAGTACATAAGGATCACAGTCTATTTACCATTTATTCTCTTACAATGTAAAGTGAGTAATTTCACCCCTAGTTACATTCGTGCTGTGCGGTAAAGCCAGAAATTTGGTCTACATACTGAATCTTAAAATCTCTCTCTTCCAATCCATTGCAAAATATTTTAAATATATTAAATTTCCATGTCTGTTTTTTTTTTCTTCATCCAGAGCCTCATATTATTACATATATTTTGTCCCAGATAAACAATGTCTATAAGAATGAAAACAATTTACCAGGACCTATGTATTAGGGGTGTGTTTTTAATGATTTTGAGAGCATATATGGCCATAAGAAAATTATTTATTTTGAATGGAAGTGTTTTAATATATAGACATAATTAATCGAATGTATGTGACTATATTACTCCAAATTGGTTCTTACCAAAACAGTGCACAGTAGATAAGTATCCAAGAGAAGTTCACTGACAAGTGTGAAGTGTCCTTAGGTGATGTTTGTTTTCTCTAATGAGAATTAAATGAACACATATTTTTAACACAAATCTTTCAAAATTGATGAAAACTGTAGTCATTTTCATATGTTATTGAATGAAACTGTTCAGTGAAACCGCTCAGTGAAACATTTCCTTACATTACAGATCTAATGGTTTAATAAGAACAGAAGAGATGTGTTAGTTACCTATGACTCCACTGTATACAGGGTATGAAGATGCTTCTCTCTCTCTCTCTCTCTCTCTCTCAGGTCACCCCCGCTGGTATCGCAAGCACAGCAGTCACATTGTAGCACAACACAGACAGATTGCTTATAATAACCATTAGAGACCTTTCATTTTTTATTGTCAGCAATTTACAGGATAATTTTGGCACACTTTAAGGATACAACTCTACTAAGAAGAGGATAAAAATAAACACGCTAGTTGTGAAAGCTCTATATCAGGACAGACTAATCCTGTTTACAAGTCTGAATGCATCTCTGCCAGTGATACAGAACGACACCAACATGCTTAGATATGACAATTTTCACTATTTTTAAAAGCAAGGTTCGCTTGACCCAAAAGCTTTTCGGTGCCAGAGAGGATAAGAGGATCAAATGTCATGATTCAATTTTCATTATAAAAGGCAAGCTAAGAAGAAGCAATTCACCTAATAGTGAAATACAGCCACCTCTGTTTGCAGTCAACCATATCATCAGCTGTTTTTTTTTTTTTTTTCGTTTTTGCTATTATTGATCAGTCATGCAAGGTAATTCAATGAAATGCCCTTACAGTCCCTCAACCAATAGCAATTTACAACATGATTGTGAACTGGAGTCCAGAGAAAGTTTTATAAGACCATCAAAATATCAAAAATGAAAAACATAGTAGTACAATATGTAACTGGATAATTTATTCATGGACTATGCTCTCATCAGCCATATTATTGGGAAAACCTGTACACTTGCTGATTCATGTATTTTTCCAAACAAATAATCATGTGGCAGCAGCGCAAAGCATAAAATCATGCAGATACAGGTCAAGAGCTTCAGTTAATGTTCACATCAAACATCAGAACGGGGAAAGTGTGATCTCAGTGGCTTTGATTGTGTGTGGCATGGTTGTTGGTGCCAGACAGGCTGGTTTGAATATCTCAGAAACTGCTGATCTGAGAGTTTCATACATAGCAGCTTCTAGAGTTTACAAAGAATGGTGCGAAAAACAAAACATCCTGTGAGTAGCAGTTCTGTGGGCAGAAATGCCTTTTTGATGAGAGAAGTAAGAGGAGAATGGCCAGAATGGTTCGAGCTGACAGGAAGGCTACGGTAATAGAAATAACCACTCTTATAGCAAGAGCATGAATCCATGGACATAACCTGCCTTGTGTTGACAGTTCAGGTTGGTGGTGGTGGTGTAATGCTGTGGGGAATGTTTTCTTGGCACACATTGGGCCTATTAATCCAAACCAAGCATTGTTTGAATTCCGCAACCTGGATATTGTTGCTGACCACATGCATTCCTTTATGGGCACAATAAAACCTGGTATTTGTCTGTTGTTCCTAATAAAGTGGCTGGTAAGTGTATGTATGATTTTATCATTTTTGTTCAGCAAATAGTGTGTGATGTGTAAGAGGCGAAACACTGTATACAGCTATTCATTATTTTAATGAAACTTTTGAAATATCCAAACACTAAATCAATAAAAATCACTGTTCTTTAGGATTAATATCAAGTTACTTTGCAACATTATTGATGCTTTGCTGTTTTCTTTTCTGTGATTGCCTTATGTCATTTATTTAACAATCTGTTGTGCTTTTGCCTGTGCCTTCAGTTTAGACTGACAGTATTCAAACTCTAATGTGTATAAACTGTCACACACCAGTTTTTCCCAGGACATACTGTATCTTTACTGAAACGAAACGAAATAAAAACAAATGACATTCATTTGTGTGGGTTATACACTTCCATTCCTGCACTTTCTTTTATGTATCTAATATTTCTAATTTACCACCGGCCAGAAAAAGCGACACAAGAAGCCATAAATTCCCTCCTAATTCCAAATAATTCCGATTACATGGACGAGTAGTTTTCAATCAGAAAGATAATCTTGGTGATAGATGGTGGGATAATTGGCTGTCTCGGCGACGTAAATATTGTGTCGTTCTATTAATCTTGCCGAATGAGGTGTCAACCTGTCACTCATTCGTCAAACTGAATTAGGAAATATAACGAATAAATAAATGCATGCAAGTCAGGCTTCTGGAGGAAGAGCAAGTGTGTGTACGTGTGTTTGTCTGTGAGAAAGAGAGAGTGATAGTTACTAATAAGAGAAAGCATCTGCGAGGTGGTGTAATCAAATGTCCGAAGAATCTTCTGTGAAAGAGGTTTCCCTTCAAAAAAGATCACGACTTCTCAAACTCAGCCTTGAAATTCTTCAAGTTCTCTAAGTTATCTTTAAATAATGTGACTGTCATCTAGAAATATATAAATATGCATATGCTTATGCTACATGCATAATAAATTGGTTTGAGAAATATTCCCTTCCCACATTGTGAGCCTCAAAATTTTTATTTAAGAAATTTTTCTCATTTGCGCTCATTTACTTAAAGTAGAGTATACCTGTACTAACACGTTAATTTCTAAATGATTACTTTAATATCAGATTAAATCTGGGTTTGGGGAAGTCTCTCTCATCCCAGTATAGACTCTGCATGCTACTGGAAATATCTGGCCACTCACTAACTTGTGAGCAAAAAAAAAAAAAAAAAAAAGCACTGACATCTTCTTAATTTAATTTATAAAGATCATAATTAATGACCTCCAGGCAGAAGAGCAGCCCATTTTAATGTGACAACTAAAAAGGCCTGTGCTATAAGAATAAAAATGAAGTTTTCATTGAATTCAGAATGAAATCTCAAATATCAGTAATGTAAAGGAAAAGGTCAGCCCTAATAGAGTCCCTCCCTGCTTCTTAATGGCCCATAATTCTCTTTAAGGAGCTCAACTGGCACGGCTATGCTGAGAGCTAATTGTAAGCGATTAATGAATTCAGCATCAGGTGTTGGTAAAGGCAAACAAAGGCTGCGGAGAGACGAGCAGCGCCACTGCCCTTCGACATCATCATTAGCCACCATCAGGTGAGCGAGTGCGGGGCTGACGCGTGACAGATTACATTTTCTCGGACGACAGGCTGCAGATTTATCTGCGTTATAAAGTAAGAGCAACGAGCGGCCTTCAATCACCAGAAAGGGAAATTGGATTAACGAGCTAATGATCACAACAAGACACAGAGAGAAACCAATGTGATGGCTATTAATGCATGCTGGCTGCTCTGCCGCAATTGAAGAAAGTCCTTGTGTTCATATTTGTGTTCAGATATTTGATTTTTTTTTCCAATACAGCTAAGACTTATGAAAATGGAAACATTTAATTCTAAAAGTACATGCAGAGGTAAACTAGGTATGCTCTCAGTCAAATGAATCTTCTGTTTTAGAGGCAGATTCATTTATCCTATTTTCATTCCGTCTGCATATGTTATGGCCCCCTCTTCCCTCCTTATTAAATCACTAAAGCAAAAAGCCTAAATGTAGACTCAGGCTGTCATTCCATGGGGCCACCTCCCCAAATTTACAGTGAGTGTCAGAAGCTTCTGTGTGCACCAACCCCCAACTGATATGCCTCAACACCCCCAAACATGGGTCACGCCCTTCTGCTCACACTCACACACACACACACACTCACACATCACCAGTGCGTGCAGGCTGTGTGGCCCAGGCCTCATAAAGCTGACATCTTCACTAAACTATGCTAACAAGGCTTGGTGATTTGTATATGCACAGCCAGGTGGCACGGCTATGCTGGAGGTGTGGAGAGCCACGGGAAGGTTCGGGAAGCATGCTGGAAGTGTGGGGAAGCACGTGCTGAGGAGATTAAGAAGAGAATCCGCTACACAGGGGGCCAGCCATGATCAAAGCACTGTGTCCCTGCATACTAGTCCATCCTGTGGTACAGGGCACAGTGCGCAACCCTGTGGGATCTCGCCTCTGAAGCACGGAACATTCCAGCACTGATTTAACACACTGAGCAGAATTTATGATGCATCTTGCCTTGTAGTGAATGCAGGTGGAAAAGCAGACAGCTGCTCTCTTCAATAAGGGTCTGGATCTTATTTTAGGACTGTCTTGTTGAGGATTTAACAGTATATTATTAATGTATATATTTATAATATTTCATGGGAAACATTTTTTAAAATGGACTCTTATACTTTCTTATTGTAAGAAAGTACATTTTGTACATTTATACTTTTAACTTGAGTAAAAAAAATTAAAGCTGTATTTCAACTATTACCAAAGCACGTTTAAATGCATATTTGCGCTTTTGTGTATTTCTGTAACCTTTTCACTGTACTACACTGACCTGGACAGAACAAATTGCAGTTTATAGTATGTAAAGTCTCACTGTAGCCCCATCTCCAGTCACATCATTTACATAACCAATTCTGATCCTCATTCCATTGGTACAATTTTCTCTCCTATTATCATTTTCCTTCTTTTTCATCCACATTACTCTCCCCATCACTGCCTATGCTGCACAGGTGCAATTAAGCCACAAGCCCAAGCACCATCCACCTTCCGAACTCGCTGCTAGATTCTGGAGGTCCATGATCTCAGCGCTGGTGACTGTCAGCAGCTGTGGAGTGAAGCCATGCAGCGCCGTTGTCAGACGGTGTCACGTTTCCAGCCCTGACACTGTCCTCCTGTGTGCTGCCCATGGCTCTGCCTGAATGGAGCTTTTGATGAGGCTAGCCCGGGGTCTTTCATCACCTCCTGCCTGCCCTGGAGCACAGGGGTGCGGGTCACGGCACACAACACCTGGCAGGTATACCACACCACGTGCCACGAGCCTGAAACAAAAGCTGCTCTGTACTGGACGTTTATTGCAAATTAATTTCCTCTCTTGCTTGCCGTCTTCTCATCGTTTTCACATTCATAAAATGTGCCAGGGGAAAGGCAGATCACATAAAGTGAATCAGTGCAGGATTAACTGTGACAGGAAGCTACCGTTATGAGGAGTTCATCTTGACTCCATGCTGTATTCTGACCTAATGCAGAGAAATTGGCCTATCTAGACAGTTTAGATGTAGTTATTTTTGCCAAATTCCTCAGAGCTAAATAACACAAAAGGGAAATCTTTATGTCCAGCACCTGTTGTTAACATATATAGAATCATGCCTGTGCAAGTGAACACACAGACATACAAAGGAGCATCACTGGACCCATCCTATAACATGCTTATCTGTGGTTCAAAGCCTGATGACTGAATTATCTCTGGCTGGGCTGGGGAGGAAGCGGATATCGGTATCCTCTCAGTGTGGTGGGCAGCTCAGTGCTCCCTCTGCTCCTGCTTAACCCAGCCTTGATGAATAATCCACATGAAGAGAGATTGCTGAGGGAAGGGGATGAGTAGAGGCTACCGGTGGCAGAGGCATGATCACAGGGTCTATTTTCTCTATCTATTTCTTTCTGTCTTCCTGTTTCAATCTCTGCCTCACTTTCATTTCCTCTGAACTTGAATGTTTTTGAAAAAGGTGTGCGAGCTATGAGTGGATGGAGGGAATGAAAGCTTCATCTCATGTTTGAACAGAGAAATTTCAGCTGCTGAAAGACAGGCGATTATCACAATCTGAGCACCTGCTCAAGAGACACACTGTCCTGAGCCTCAGCTGCATTCTAAGCTCTTGGAGAGTAAGAAAGTAGATACTAAATATAATATAAATATAAACAGCATGTTCTTTTCAGGGAAATACACATGACTTAGTCCATCCTAGTGCATCTTCACAATCCTACCTGAACCACTCACAAATCTCCATCAGCCATTAGCATCACCTCTGACACGCAAGGTCACCTGCCAACGAGTCTCCACTCTCCAATTAACAGCCCTGATGGACACTGCTAATTGAGAGGATTTATGGCTCTCTTTTATTGGACTTTATGAGGAAGGCAAGTGGAGGGCATTAGCATTTATGGGCCCCAGGGTCCACATTGAGAGTGTGGTGCTGTACGCTACTCCTTAGCCTGGTGAAGATCCGGCCCATTACTTACTGAGGGAGAGGAGCCAAGAGTACAGCACTCAGTAGCTGTTGGAAAGAGAAGACCAGAGAAGAAAAGAAAAGATGAGACATGCATGTAGATAATATATAGAGAAAAATCAAATGTGGAGAAGAAAGAAGTAGTGGATGAGTGTGGATGAGGGGAACTGTATATGAGACAGAGAGAGAGAGAGAGAGGTCATGTAATGTGTGTGTGGTTATTGATTGTATTGTCAGCAGGGTTATGCAGGGTCTTGAGTGGCGTGGACTCCAGTCCATCTGTGGACAATAGTCAGTTACAGCTCACTGCTCTGTCTAATAAAGCACAGACAGATTCATATCACACTGTTGTGTGTATGTGTGTGTGTGTGTGTGTGTGTGGTGGAATACTGTGCACCTCAGGATGGGGACAAGAGTAAAGGTGAGAGATTTCATTTCTAAAATGTCATTGGCCTGTGTTTTAAAACGTGGGGCTCTTGTTGTGAAGGGATTCCTCACTGGCTATAAAAACCAGAAAAATTTCATTATGGGATGGAAAGTGGAAATGGACAATACACTTAATTACAGCTCAGCATTCCATTTAATAAAGCACAAATATAGCAGAGGCCATGGTGACAATTTGCTTGGATACTCTATGTAATGTTGTCTGACTGATACACACACGCAGACACATGCACACACACACACACACACACAGGGCAACTAAGGTGAGGCCTGAGAACACTGTCAGTACAGTACCTTTTTTGTGGCCTAGTGGAAAGATGAGAACATAATTGTCCATTCAAGCTGAGAGAAGAGCTGAGTCCTTAATGGAGCATAAAACAACTTCCTGTTTACCACAGTGAAACCCAAAGCTTATACAGGCATGCACATTCAATGCACATTTTTTTCTTCCACTGTGAAAATGTGTGAACAGCTGTAGTAATGTGTGTGTGTATTGAAACCCTGTGTATTTATTGAAACCAATAAGGAAAGGTTTTATATATGGCAATTAGCCATTTTCCGGATGGTACCATAGTCCCAGAGATGTTGGCGCAAAAGTATCCTATGTGTGGTCTTGGACTGAGTGATGAACCTAAATGGCATGAGTGATTGCCCATGAGCAGCCAGCCAAAACCAAAAAATCAATAAACAATCTCAATGTTTCTGAGGATCTCATGTCCAGCCTTATAAATGTCTCCATTCACTGTTATGACTTCATTTCTCCTTAACGTCTTCTTTATGTGTATTCCACACTGATCAGTTATGAAAAAGGGGTTGTTCTGTATCATGACACCATACCTGGTATTTCTCTCTCACTTAAACACACACATTTTTTATTCATATATAGATTCTCCAGGCACTTCTTTACTGCTATAACATCAAACATATCCACATACCTTCAGCCATTGATAAGAAAAGACATTATCCAACCTGCATCTGACATATCTTGGTTTGAAAAGAGAAATACTTGTGACAAGCTAATCCCTAAAAAGGCTCATACAGAGAAGGATGGGTTGTTCTCATAGCGATCACTGAGGAATGCAATAGGATATATTTTTAAAAAGCCTGATATGTTAAATTCTACATGTCATCTAGAGGTAATGCTTTCAGCTAAAAAAACTGACAATAACAATCAAGAACCAGTCTTTAATCATCTTGAAAATGAACTTCTAGTGTTTTAGAAGTCATGGATACTTGTACACATGGTTAGTGGTAACAATAATAAAGTTTATTTGAGAAATCTACCAAGAAATGAATGCACATTTTGGATTCTGAATCTAAAATGCATTAATATCCATGGCTATATCCAAAAATTACATACTACTGTACCTACTGTAGCAAAACAAATTAGTCTCTTGGTTTTGATCATTTAGTAAGATAGTATTTGGTTTTAGTGTTACTTTTTGACATCATGTTGTTGCATCCTTTTTAGAATATTTTCAAACAGTAGCTAGTGGAAGCCCAGAATTTGTTGCATCCATAGTTGTCAACTTTCCAAAAATTGTATAAAAAATTTAATGAAAATTGTAATGAAAAAATGGATGGACACAGGCATAGTAAAAGACAAACCTTCTCTTCTAGCATGTGTCCCCTATTACCTGTGCTGTCTCAAAGAGAAATAAGAACAGCCAGGTTGAGTGACAGATACATCAGAGACTTCCTCCTATACCTCATTCACAGGCCAAAGCAAGCTTTCAATCGCTGTTCCGCTGGTAAGAACAGAACACACACTAGAGTGCATTCTTTCTCTTTTCTCCCATTGATCCTGCCACTACCAATTACTGTCAATCAAGCCCATAGCATCAGAGAGAAGGGGCCCAAACAAGCCTGGATGCAAAGAAGCAGTGAGCTGTTAGGAGTCCAAATCACAATGTTAAACAAGATAAACTTTCAACCACCACACCACTGCAGCATTACACTTCCCAGCCACTGTGCCTATACACCTCCCAACAGCCACAGCACTGCAATTTCACACCTCCCAGTCATCACACTACTGCACCTTCACATGTCCAAACCACATCACTTCACCTTCATGCCTCCCAATCACCACTCCATTACACCTTCACATGCCCAAACCATCACATCACTTCCCAACCACCATACCAGTGCACCTTCACATGGACAAATCACCACCTCACTGCAATTCCACATCTCCCAACCACCACACCAGTGCAATCCTATGCATGCAAACCACCACACCTACTGCAATTCTATGTGTCCAATCCAAAAACACCACTGTACCCTCATACCTCCTTGCCATCCTACCCTTACACTTCCACACCTCTCAGTAATCACACTCCTGTGCTTCTACACCTCACAACCATCCCACCACTGCACCTCCACATCTCCCCACGTCTAAATCACCACACCATACCACACCTCTAAACCACCATACCACTGCACCTCCAAACTACCAAATCACCATAACACTGTACCTTCACACTTCCAAATCATAATACCACTGTATACCCATTTCTGGAATTTTATTATAAATCTGTCACATATTGTATGTAGAGTAATTATTTAAAATGGGGCAGAACTCCACTTTAGTTTAATCTTATAAGCATTGTGCTTAATGACTTAGGCATAATGCTTATGATAATATTAAAGTGCATAGTGTGCTGACTGTGTACATGTATGCATACTGCATGTGGGAGATTCTAAGAAAGAGAAAGAAAGAAAGATTTTTTTTAAGCTAAATGGTTTATATTTACCCCCCTTGCAAGGTACTTGCAATGTACTCATGTCCCTGGTGTGTCCCCTGGTTGTGTGTGTGCGTGCATGTGTGTGCGGTAGGATGGTGTGCTGGGCTTCTGCTCCACCGACAGCCGTAAGTGCAGGAGATTGATGGACGTGCAGCTCACCCTCCCCACGCTGTAAAAGATTATGCGCTTGCCCGCTGGAAACAAAGCTATGATGGAAATTCGTCGCGCATCATCAGCAACAAAATATCTACACGCCAAGACAGGAGTCTCTCATTTTTCATGGGCTATATATTAAATAAAAAAGGGCATTAATGAAAGAAGGGAGAGAGAAGGAAATGACAGAACATAGAAGTGGAAGCTGAGTGATGGCACTAGTTAGTGTTTTTTTTTAAATGAGGCCACTTGAATTGAGGAGATTATGGGGTTTTTATTGGCTGTCAGAGAGCACAACTTCCTGCATACCTCATATTCTCACATACCGTGGTCTGATTAGAATGCCAAAAAGAATGAAAAGGGATGGGAATCTGATAGAAAAAGGTGATGTGAGAAAGCAAAAGCAAGAACAAAATGTGTACGCAAGTGAAGGGGTGGACAAACCAGTAGGCTAAATATTCGCAGTTCTTGTGAGTAATCAATAGAATAAAAATTTGACTCATTTAGGTAATTCACAAGAACTCAACTGCATAATTTAAATGTAAAGTGCTGAATTATTTAAAGAGTGAATCACCACAAACCTCCAAATGCAGTGTCTACTGCTACGCACATCAGTGTGTTTGAAAACAATAACTGACCCCAGTGGACCCTGTCACCCAACTAGCCCGATTCACCCCCACCACCGATACTGTGGTAAACCTGCCCACTTAAAACTGCCAACCACTAAAGACAGGAGAGAGCAAGACTAAAGACAAAGGTTAAGGGTGTCAGAGAAAGAGAGACAGATCCAGAGATTAAAGTGAAGCAAAGCTAACCACTCTGTCATGTCTGTTTCTCCATGCCACTTTCACTCGGCAGCTTTAAAGAAGTAGCGCAGCAGAGGAGAGTCAGGAAAAAGCCGCTCCTACACATCAGGTACTCTTAAACATGACAAAGCTCACTCACTGCCACTGCAGCAAAGCATTGATTTTTCTTCCATCTCTCCATCAATCTTTCAAGGGAGAAAAGCCAAGCGGGGAGAGAGAAGAGCCGGAGTGAGAGACAGACAGCTGAAAATGTGATTTGTAACTCTGAACCAGTGGTAAGCAGAGAATCGCCAGTCTCTTCCAGCAAAAGTAAAAGGGGTGGAAGGCATCCTTAGTGGCTGTCCAAGATATGATATTAACCACATGCCACCTAATGATTGAGCTTAGGCCCCAAGCTTGGAGTCATTTGTCTGTCAGGGCAATTTAGGAGGCACAGAAAATGTACTTGCACCTTATAACAGAAGCATGCACTGTAGAGCACCAAGTGATCTGACATCACATGGATGGAGTATGACTTATAGCTCACGTGTACTGTAGGTCCAAGTTTTCAGAAATACTTAATGGTTAAGATCCTGCAAGGCCACAGCATACTGGGACGCTTTCAAAAGTCTGACACAAAGCCAAAAAAAAAAAAAAAAAAGTGAGAAATATGCTGCAGCAAAATGTACATATTATATGAGAGAATGTACAAGGACTCCGCACGACTGGTTAAAACAAAATAAGGTAATCACATATCAGATGTTTTATTTTTCATTACAATCCTTCCATTCATTCCAAAACTACTGACAAGCTCTCACTGATATACAATGACAAGTGCACTGAGATTTATATGCATGCTTTCTCATCCATAATACACTTATACTGTAGTAACATGTTAGCTTTGTGCTATATTTAATATACAAAGAAACAGCTGCCCAGATGACACTGACTGGATTCGCTCATGTGTGCCATACAACATTCCATCAATAAAAGAAATGTTTATACTGCAAGGGCTGTATTCAGAGTCAGTGAATTATGTCCGGCAGTTATGTGGACATTTACACAGGGGAATTTGTGGAGTTCGGTTATGCACCTCCTTAAGTCGATTTTCTGGGTGTAGTGTCATAATTATGTATTTAACATTTGCATGGCAGAATTTTCTGAGTGTATTTACAGCCCAAAACATGAATTACCATGACATATTGTGATTATATCAAACTGTCAGACAGTGGCGCTGGACTTATATCAAACACTGCTCCTCACTCAATCCGATATTGTGCTTAAATTTAAGGTCAGAATCGCCCGTATCTGAGACACATCTCTGGTTTACTCAAACTCCACCCAGCATGTGTAACTCTCACATCACTTGAGAATAGCATTTAAATCTGGATTACGTCTGAAGTCTTAGAATACCAATTTTGGGATTAAACCTTCACTAAGCGTGTATAACTCAATTCTGAATACAGCCCAAATTCATATATTTCATATCCAATTCTTAATACATGACCAATGGGTCTTATACCATTAACAAGATCAGTTAAATATTTACTTGAAATTTGATAGTGAAGATGGCTTGCAGAATTTCAAAATAGTTATTCAAACGAGCAAGCATTAAACATGTAAGATTATTACAGTACAGCATTGTATACACTGCTATACAATACATTCATAGCAGGACATGCAATAGTATTTTTTTTAATCAGTAATGGTACCATCATCTTTCTCTACAGAAAGTCCTTAAACAAGTTTAAAATAATAGAAAGTATTTTTTTAAAGGTTTTATAATGTTAAGCATGATATTTCATAACCTACATCACTGAATACTGTACCATTTATGGACCAGAAGCAGTAACTACTCAGATATTTTCTTTTTTTTTTCTTTTTTTTTTTACCATTATCAGTCTTTTTTAAACACATCCTATCACAACTCCATTCAGCATCATTACCTTTTTATGTCAGATACAAATCAGATACAGACATTTCTTACTTTTTTTTATCATTATTCCTGCTCACATGAAATATGACAGTTGCAAATGCTTTTTCATGGGTGGATATACGGTACTATGCAAAAGTCTTAGGCACATGCAAAGAAATGCTGTAGAGCAAAGATGCCTTCAATAAATTGAAATTAAATGTTTCTACATTTTAAAAAAACACTATAAAGAGCAGTAAACAGTAATAAATGAAACAAAGCCAATATTTGGTGTGATGATCCTTCGCTTTAAAAAACAATAGTAGTCTCAGGTACAATTAGTGCAGTTTTATAAGGAAATGAGCTGTAAGTGTTACTGAGCATCTTGCAGAAGCAGCCACAGTTCTTCTGGAGACTTTGACTGTCACACTTCCTTCTTATTTTTGCAGCAAAACCCAGCAGCCTTCATTATGTTGTTTTTTTTTTTTGTCTGAAAAGTGGTCTCTTATCTAATCTGCTGCTTTCTTTACTGACATACAAACATTTTTCTGTAACATTTAATTTTGTGCTGGAAACTAATGTTTGGAAATCTAAAATGTACTGAATTAATAATGTAGAAGTCATAAAAAAAATCTATAACAAAGTTTGTACTAAAAAAAAAATAGGGTGCCTAAGACTTTTGCACAGTACTATATGTGCCAAATACAATTGTTTTGTATAGTAACTGTATTATACTGATGCTCATAAAAGGTCAGCAGAGTCATCATGATGCCTCCGTATGTAACTGCCCCAGATGTCAAATGCATCCCTTAGTTTGCTTAATCATATTTTATTGACTACCAACAAAATGACAAAGTCTGAATACTACCACCTTCTGTCTGGCATCCATCCAAAATGCAAAAGGGCATTGCACTTATTAATTTAATTGTAAAAATCATACTGTGACTTTTATTTAGCCCATTTCCTTTAGTTATCATATTGGCTCATCCTCCCCTGAAATGAATTCCTGTTTATTTCACTGCAGCCTACTGTTGAATAGCAAAACTTGAATTTTATCTGAGTGTGTTGGTCATGACTTGATGCACAAGTTCATGCAGGGTTTATGCTGACATTATCTTCAGGTTTAAGTGGGCACCAACTGCCCCATACAAAGCAACCCCCACCCACCCAAAATATACCACAGTGGGTGGAGACATGAAGGGGCATCACTCACTTCTGCACTCCTAGGTGCCTTTGTCAGGTGATTGCTGGCAGAAAAAAAGGAAAACAGATCAATACATCTCCTCTGGGGCCGACAGGTAATCTTTACCAAGGATGAAATATTAGGAGCATCAGCCCACTGGATTCCTTAACTGTAGCTGAGGTGATTGACGGGGTGCACGCGTCGTGTTGTCCCCCCACTCCCACTTTCTGCCCCACCAACGAAACTCATTTTAGGCCGCACGCATGCAAACGGAGGAGGGGCTCATGAGGTAATATTGTCATGGTAACAATTACAGACAGGTGAGGCAATAGCTTTGACGATTGACAAAAACACGATAAGGAAATACAGCAACAATCTGTCAATTCAAGGCAGCTGGTCATATGGATGAAGAGCACAGCGGAAAAGGGACACTACATATTCCCACAGCTGTCTACACAGCCACGTTGGTCCATTTATAAATGTCAACAGAAGCAAAAAGCAGTCATTATACTGATTGCTGAAGTAGAAAGGGTTCCAGCAAGCAACAGGTATTAAATTCAAATAGCAAAAGCACAAGCACATGAAGGATTCTCAGCTGGTCCATAAAATATTTACAGCAATTCATGCTAATAATAATAATAATAATAATAATAATAATAATAATAATAATAATAATAATAATAATAATACACAAACTCGTGCTATCACACAATCACACAATTGATTACCACTGACCCCAAACTGTATTAAATATTAAGACTCATCAGCTGCATTTCACCACACCAATTGAAACAATAACTTCAAATTAAAATGCACGTTTAAGCAGGTGCTGTGCTGCACCAAACTTTTATGTGTGAACATTTGAATGTGGACTGTGAAGCAGGGAGTGGAAGCCCCTGGAGGGTGCAGGAACACACACTCGCTCTGTTGTGCTAATGAGTGTTTTTAGAGCACTCTAGCATTTCATATCAATGTTAATAAGGGACCTAGGTGTTTTCACTTTCGGTGGTCGATCTTCTGATAGTTGTATCAGCGCAACATATCTGACTTTAGTGATGCTACACAATGAGCTACTTCTGTAACATACATACCAAAAAACAAGTTTTAAAAATTTAACCCAGTGGAAATTTCTATAACCACAATGGCAAATCCAGTCTCAAACTGAATCAGTATGAATGGGGTGATGACTGGTGGGTCAGCTGCCTTGGGCTTACATCTTGACCAAATTGACTGCATTAGTATTTTTGTCTGCATGATGGATGTTTGGTTGGAAAGACTTAATCCAGAAAGTTTTGTCATAGAGAGTTCTTTCTGTTCATGTCAGCATTCTCTGTGTGCTAGGTTCTCCACCCTGAGCAGCTGTGCCCATGAAGAGGGCAGCCAATGTGAGAGTGTATGTCAGTCATCCTCATGTTCCCTCTGGCTGCTGAATGAAGTCCCTGGTTTGATGAAGTCTGGTGTGTTTGAAGTGGATGGCAAGGGGAGAGCACATTCTCCTCCAGGAGAGAAAGCCGTCTCACAGCATCGGGTAGCCTCTTCTCGTCTGGCCTCCTTACGGAATGGGAGGTAGACTGTGAAAAGGAAAAATATCACTGACATCTCAGTATGGGGATTAGTTAATTTTTTTTGGGAAGATTTTAGCTTTAACTATATTGTTTAGTTGGAAAATAGATTAACCAGCGCATGAGGAGTCAGTTGGTGAGCAACTTTACACTGATTAAAAGAGTGTATTTGTATATTTGTATTTGTCATATTTGTATCCCATTACTTAAAGGCAGTGTTTATACATGACACCTTATTGACTGGCATAAACGTACATAAATATAAACAAAATATTATATTTATAAAATTAACAAAATTACTAAAATATTAAATTTTAGGGTTCATCAATTGGCATCATCTGTCATAAAGGCTGCTTTAGTCAATTTTGTTGTCAAGCTGTCATGACACCCAAGCCAAGTAAGGAAGAGTTTTCTGTGACAATTTCCAGGCTGACTTGGGTGCACAGTCATGACAACCGACTGTGTAGCTCCGTGTATCTGTAGCTTCTGGTATGTCAAAGTCACATAATGGTGATGAGAAGCACTATATGGCCAAAAGTTTGTGGACACCTGACTATCACATCCTTATGTGCTTTTTGAACATCCCATTCCAGATTTAGTTCTCCTTTGCTGTTATAATAACCTCTTCTCTTCTGGGAAGGCTTTCCACTAGTTTATGGAGCGTGGCTTTGGGGATTTGGCCATTTAGCCACAAGAGCATTACTGAGGTCAGGCACTGATGTTGAGTGAAGAGGCCCGGGGTACAGTCAGTGTTCCACTTCATCCAAAAGGTGTTCAATGGGGTTGAGGTCAGGGCTCTATACAGGCCACTCGAATTCTTCCACTCCAATCTTGACAAATTATGTGTTAATGGACCTCGCTTTGAGTGGCATGGTAGCATTGTTGCTAGAACCTGTTTGGGCCCCTTAGTCCCAGTGAAGGGAAATTGTAATGCTACAGCATTCTAGACAATTGTGTGCTTCCAACTTTGTGGCAACAGTTTATGGAAGGCCCACATATAGGTGTGATGTTCCACGTACTTTTGGCCATATAGTGTATCTATATTATTATATAGATTAGTTTAGGTTTAGGTTATAGTTTAGGTCATCTGACATTTAAGAACATTTAATTTCTTTGCCTTAAGAAGCCCTTGGGTTGCGGTACGTTTTGGGTTATTATCCATCTGCACTGTGAAGCATAGTCCTATCAGTTTTGCAGCATTTGACTGAAACTCAGCAGAAAGTATAATGCATTCCTTCTTTTTAAGAATGAAATCTGGTAGGTCTGTTTTGTTTTTTCAGCCTAATGATCACCTCCTTCACTTGCATTGACACCTCTGAGAGTTTGAGAGTTCCCATGAACAACTACCAAATGCATATTCAATGCTTGGAATCAACTCCAGAACATTTATCTCCAAGGAAACAGGTCACACCTAGCCACGAAACTCAGTCAATTGTCCAATTAATTTTGAGCTTGTGAAAATGGAGGTATTTAAAAAATGTAAAAAAAAAAAAAAAAAAATGGCTGTAATCACATCTTGATTGCTTCATTTCAACCCCACTTCAAACCCATTGTGGTGGTGTACAGAGGCAAAAATCACAAAAACTCTGTCATTGTCCAAATACTTCCGGACCTGACTATATATATATATATATATATATATATATAT
>CM075012.1:9038123-9098385 GCA_037576675.1 Pangasius sanitwongsei
CTCTCTCTATATATATATATATATATATATATATATATATATATATATATATATATATATATATATATATATATATAAACCGTCATTAAGGCGTTGTCATGACATTGTCATATCAGAGTTATAAAATACAAAGAAAACATACATAATGCTGTTATTACAGTGTAATGATTGTCACTGCTAAAACCTTTTCATGTTTTTATGTTATTGTTTCTACCAAGTGCTAAGCTCTGGAGAATCTTTTGGAAATGCTCACCTATGTTTAGTCAGTTGTCACGAAGGGCTTATTTAGGTGTCACATATGAATGCGTGAGTAAAGCCTTCCCTTATATACTGTATAATAAAAAATGATCTAATGTTTTATAATGTAAAACTGTCACAAACTTCTACTGACAATAGCGTAGATATAAAATAAATAGGGTTTGTTATTGTTTGTTTGTTATCTAACAGGAATTGTGTTACAGATTACAGAACCGAGTATCTTGTACACAATGAACTGTGTCATTCAGTTATCTAATTTTTTTAAACTCTTTTTTAGTTCAATATTGGAATTTTGGTAGTGGTAAACTATTCTAAACAAAAAGGGAGGAATAGAAATGACTTTGGGGTGTAACTGAGAAAAAATGTCACAGTAAGTGAGGGGAAAATGAGGACCTGAGGTATGCATTCAATGATTAAACAGGTTAAGACACAATGACTACAATTTCCATATTTATTTTCAAAGACAGAATGGATAGTCTATCTTTCCCAGAATTCAAATATTACATAAATGCAACATTTATCATTCCACAACAACCAAAATGCACAACCTTATCACTGCCTGCACATAAAAACATCATTTAGAGTGTCCTGTCTATGTTGGTCACTTCAGAAGTTTGTTCATGTTACACAGCCATTTTGAGATGAGCTCCTGGGTTAGATGACTAAAGTGGGAACTAAAACTGACATTGTGGCTCTGGGCTGTCTCACAGGATTAAGCAATACAGCCGTCACTAACATGTGCTTTTGCTAGTTCCCATTATATCTGCCTGTGCCTCTTTCCAGATGACTTCCCCTCCAAACTGAGCCAACACGGGAAGGAAGGCAGGATCATTGATTAATATTTCTGGAGGGAATGATGGCTAACCGTAAGCCGTGTTTAACCTAAACAAAGCCAAACACTTAACCACATGACCATGAGAAACTGCTGACCCTCAAATATTTAAGAAAAGGTCAAGACTGTTAAATTCTGATAGTCATAAGAATTTCATTATAGCCCAGGCCTTGCTTTAGATATTTTATAACTTGGATTTTGTTAGCAGAATTTTTCACATTTTGCAAACAGTAAATAAAAGGATATTTTTAAAAAAATTCTATAGCTTTGTATCCACAAACAGGAGTTCTCCGATTCCCGCTACAGAAGCACTGGGTTTGGTAAAGTAATGATTCAGCAGGAATGAAAGCATTTGGATGTCTTAATGGCTCCTTGTGTTCAGCCTCTCAACAAACAATTATTTCCCAACCACTTCCTGCAGTCCTGCCCTTCCAATGTTTATTAATCAGCTAATTACACATTGACAGTAATGAGGCTCCTGATTCATGCACTTAAATGAATAGGACTGAATGGCTATTTAATGATTAGCCCTTTGTGTGGCTTACTGTATATAGCACAGCAACATCCACTAGAAAGCAGAGAGGACGACAGATTTGGCAAACGGAAAACCACTTGATGCCGTAGCAATGTTAGAAGCCCCTGGCTGATCATTCCCATAAATGTTCATAAAATAGATGCTGTAATAAAACAAATGGTTAACAGTAAATGTGTCATTTCATTACCATTGACTGGCTCTAAAATGCTTAAACACTCCTGCATCATCAGGAGTGTATATTTTCAACCAGCAGCCATTATTAAAAGAGTGAGTTTTCGGTTAGCATGTATAATGCATGGTGATGAATCTTACACCCAAATTCAACCAGCTGCATAAAATACCTTTACCTTACCATTACATAATACGCTGAGGTAATTAAGCAATTTTACAGTGGGTATAACTTGAAATGAAAGAACAGAGGACTAGACTCCACCATGCAGTGTGATCAGAATAAGCTGCAGAAGTCCTGACTAAGTGGCTTTCTAATGTCTTTCTGCAGGTGTTAAGGCTAGTATTTATCACTAGACCTGCTAGATTTGTGTCAACCATTACATGTTTTCATAATGGCTTTATGAATGATTGTGTGCCATCATACAAGCAGAGTGATTTCACGATTTACACTGGATCAAACTATACCAGCTGCTTCATGCGTAAAGACTTTATCTGGAAGAAGAGGAGAGAGGAGAGAAAAATGGAGAACGGAGAGGACAGGAGGTTAGGACAGGACATGCTAGGACAAGACATGATAGAACAGGATGAGAGGAGATGACAGAAAAGGAGAGGAGAGAGGGAAATGAGGGGAGAAGGGTAGATAGGAGAGGAAAAATCTAGAAAGGAGCAGACAAGAGGTTAGGACAGGACATGAGAGGAAGAGAGGAGAGAATAGAAAAGGAGAGCAGAGGAGAAGAGAGGAGCAGACAGAAAAAGAGAGGAGAGGACAGGAGGGGACAGAAAAGGAGGGGAAAGAGAGAAGAGAAGAGAAAAGAGTAGAAGAGGAGAGGAAAATGGAGAAAGGAGGAAGTTAGTACAGGACAGGATAGGAGGAGAGGAGAGGACAGAAAAGGAGAGGAGAGAGGAAAAGAGGAGAGGAGGGGTGAGGAGAGTAGAGGAAGGGAGAGGAGAGAGAAGAGAGGGGAGAAGAGGAGAGGCCAGAGTCTCTAAGCGTCTCAGTGGTGGGCTTTTGAAGGACGCAGGAGGAGAAGGAGGCATGCAGAGTGGAGCGGATGAGGGCGAAATAGTGCGGTGGGCTGCATTTCTGTCAGCAGAAGTGATGGCTGAGGGCTGGCGTTATTTGTCTTGCGCTGCCATATGGCCCTCGCACCGGCGTGGGCATTAATGAGAGGGGGCCGGACCGCCGGGCAAGAACACCAGGGCCTCAGACGCAGGTGATCTGTCACCATGTGTGTGTGCGTGCATGAGAGAGAGAGAGACAGAGAGAGAGAGAGAGAGAGAGAGATGGGGAAAGGAAGAGATGGAGATAGGGGATTGAGAGAGAAGGGTAAAGGCAGACAGACGGAGGAAAGGTAGAAAAGGGCAGCACAGGAAAGACGGAGAGAGAGGGATGACACTCTCTAATGGTAGCCCAAAAATAGAAATGAAAGCTGGCATGGTGCTTTGCATTCCAGCACAATGGTATGCCCTTGCTAGTGGGTTAATGAGACTCACTGTTTTTAATAACAACCTGATGCTCTAGTGACACATCAAACTATATGACCATAGGTTTAAGTCTTGGTCTAAAGCAGAATTTAAAATTACAATAAAAATGGTAACATTAACAAGATAATTACAAAATCTGAAAAATGAAAAAATCCAAAAATATGAAAAATGAAATGAAATGACTTCAAATAGCTTAAATATAGTCAGATTTATCTCATTTTTAATATATACATAAGATTATGATAAAACAACTATAAGCATATAAAGTCGACTTCTTTGAACTTCTTTGAACAAAAATGACATTTATCATTTCACAAACTAAATGAATCAATATTAAATGACAGGTGAATATCATCAGACTGTAACAGGAATTTTTACATAACACCTGCTTATGTAAGGTATATGTAAGGTATATGACAGGGTGTATAGGAAAAAATAATCAATGACCAGGTGGCATGATGAATGAATTGCCACCCTGAAACTGAACACTTTAAAATTATAGCATGTTCCAATGTGTCTTGTTCCACTCATACCACAACAATTTGCCAGCTATTTTTTTTTTTTTTAATTCGCGAACAGGATCTCATCTGTTTATAGTTACTCTTACAGTTGTGGAACTTCTAAGAAACAAGTTCCTGTTATCACTTACATTATAACAGCTTTAAACAGTCATATTTTCATAAACTTTTTCTTGAAGTTAACAAGACAAAAAATGCAGCTTGCTACCTAGAAACCACAAAAGTCATCCTTTCCCTTGTCAGAAAACTTCAAGTTACAGATTTACCATAAATGTTACATAAACATCTCCTTACAGAAAGCTGTACCAATAATTATACTCAATATCAATAATTATAATTTGTTAAATAACAGTACATGTTGTACTACATAATGTGTTTAGTATTAACACATAATTGTTTATGTATAAATACATAATTTGTTTAGATTTATTTTATATGGAGAGGCCACTATAAATGTCATGTGAATTAGCTGTTACTATAGCAACCTATTAGTATTAATAACATATCAGAACAAGCACATTAGTATAAACCTGTCATTCAGCTTACAGCACTACTGTCAAAGCTGCTGTCATAGCTTCTGGTGAATCAGAAAAGAGAATTCAGCAGTTCTGTGGTAGAAGGTATAATAAACAGTCCTGCAGCAATGGCGTATTGCTTCTGGTTTAGAACTTTGGGAGAAAAGTGTATTTGTATGGTTAGGTTAGTGACAGTGAGATGTGATTCTGGCAGCCAATTTGGACCTGCAAAGTGGAGTGCTCGTCCAATCCAAACAGTCTGATGAGTTCTCTCACAGCTAGCTTCAACACAATGTCGGCTAAGTGCTAAAGAGGTAAAGAGAGGGGCCTGAGCAACAGCTGGGTACAAGCGGCACAATACCCAGAGGAACCCTGGTAGACACCTCATCCTGTCACCCAGGAACACTGCTTAGCACACGCTCGAAAATCACACTGTCACACGTTGTAGCCCTCGGTTGATTAGATCTCTCGCCGGGATTCGCAGAGTAGCACAAACACGAATTAAAAGCAGGAAAGTAATTGCCATTTCAACAATCAAACAGACAATATCTTTCTGAGCGCCGCACTCGCTGACTCTAATACAGGCAGAGAGAGAGCTGGCCCTGTGAGACGCCAAAGTAAAGATTTATACAGAGCAGATGCAGCCACAGACACTGACATTGGATGACACCCACTGCATGATAAATCACAACAGACCCACTCCAGACTCTACATTCAGGACATAAACATACACTGCAGAGCAAGGGCATATGAAAAGAAACAGTGAAATAAATTGTTTAAAAAAATACGATGGCTGCTGGAACTGGATCAAGTTTCAAATTCTGATGTTTGTCATTAACACTGCAGATGCTAATATATAAAATAACAGTTCTAAGCTTCTAATCAGGCAATACATCTTAAAAGCTCTGAATGTAAATACGACGCAAAAGGTTTTTGGCAAAAACAATGGAAAAGTGGAAAAGATATAATTTTTTCATTTTTTTCAATTTTTTATTTTTTTTCTCCATAGCTGAGAAAATGTACGGCTGATTTTCTGCAAAAGTATTTTGAAGGTGCTTTAACCATTTTAAAACTCTTTTCGAGTGAGGTTAATCCCGTTTTCTGCAGATTTTGTAGGTAAGGCCAATGAGGAATACCCGGTTTCTGCCTGCCCCCCACAGAGAGGATGAAGGGGCAAGGGTGAGGCTTTTTTAAGTTTTATGGGAAGCGGCGTGGTAGCGTGGGGAGGTGAAGGACAGAATGGCTGGCCATTCCATCACTCAGTGCAATAAATGGATGCAATCTGTATCCCTGTACAGCAGTGGCTGTTTTTAAATTCCACCTCTTTTATCCAAATGAATGATGGACTCTGGTACAGTGCACTGTGCGGCAATATTAATATACATCAGAGGCCAGCGCCCCTCACTAAATCAGAAAACTGGGTGCATTTGTTATTTAAATGACAAACAGCGCACCAGTGAAGAGACGCAGGCAGAGGAGATTTTGGGGAAGAGGCGGACAAACCAATTCAGATTTCAATCCTGTGAAGCACAGCACAAGAACCCAGGAACCATCAGTCTAATGAAAAAAGGCAGGCGGGTCGGCCCAAATGGATGACAGGCTCATGAATGGCGCCATTTCCAATCCGCACTTCTTCTCATCTTCTTCCTCTTTCTAGGACTGCTCGTAAAAGTAAGGGATTTTCCGATCACATGTATACTGGGGTTTCCAAAAATAACTGTGGAATTGATTAAATCTACTGAGAGCTGTAAATGAAATAAGTAACAATAATGTTTAATAATAATGAGCAGTGTATTTCAAGCCTCCATTATTTCGATTTGATGATGTAACCATAGTTACGAAAAAAAGAGAAAAGAGTTGAGGTCTCTAAGGTCTATAAGCATTGGCCATCGCATAAAATAAAAGCTCTATTCGTGTTTTAATCCAGATTCTTAGGAATTTAAAAGCATGGCCATATTTGGTTTGTGTTTTACTTAAAATACTAATGTGTGTTTCAGTATCTCAGTCCTGTGCAACTTTATTCATGATGTTTACTAAAATAATGCATTAATAGTAGTTTAGGGCTCAACAATGAAATTGCATTTTGCAGACTGCATTTCTAACATCATCAAACTGTACAATAATTATTCAAACTACACCTATGGCTTCATAAAACGCAGTCTTCTGAACTTCCGCCATATACTGATGACTCGGATAAACACGTCACACAGTTCACAACTCAAGTAGTTCTGTTAACCAAATAGCCAGATGACTTGCACCTGAACCATTCCACTGCTCAATACAAAGCAAAGCAATTAAAACATAACTTCAGTTAAATAAATAATCAGATAAAGAGAGACTCAGAGTGTATTTTTATTTAAATGATTAAAATTATTAAACGGCATATAGCTCTGGACATTTATCATATTAATTATATCAGCTGCACCCATAGGACATCCTTGTCATGTAAGCTAGCAAAGTGGTAACGTGAGTGACCTATACTGCATTCGACTACATTGTTATTACTGTCCTTGATGGTTTCAGAATAATAATCAGAATAGGCAGCTCTGAGAATCATTTTCAGACTTTCAGACAAAAATCCATTTGACATTGATTCCCTGTTAAATATAAAGGTTTCTCTCAACCTCTAACCTTCAAGTCCTGACTTGTTGGCTGTCAAGTAAAAAGATTAATATTCCAACGGAAACTTTCAAAGTAAAGATTCTTTACTGTTCAGTTATCATATAATTTACTTGTTTTTTTTTAGTATAATGCCTTTTCTTGGCATTTCTTAGGATCGCCGTAGCAAATGCAAAGGTATGATATGTAATATTATGTGAAAAGTCAACAATTGTATACCTTTTAAAGGAAAAAATGTGCACAAATAGAAGAATATTTTTAGTCCTAAAAAAAATGAGCTGCCCGATACGGTCCTGAAAACACATTCATGTACATAAGCAACTTTTAAGACTAGAAATATAAATGTATCCATTTTTGTGGTACTATTTTAATGCAGATGGATTTGCTAATAATCTAGACCTGACAGTGGGCCATACCTGAAGTGGCACTGGGAACTGCTACAGTTTTCCTCCTCCTCTTGATGTCTCCTCCACACAGCATTCCCAGTTGTGCACTACGCTGTCTACAGAAAAAGAAACACAAAAATAACATCTTCTGTAACTACTCAAGCATAATGTGGGCAGAAATAAAATATTTTGGTATATTTAATATTTAAAATATTTTGGTATATTTAATACAAACCACAATCTTCTTTAGTACATAAGAGTAACTGAAACAAAACTCTCAGAATTGGCTCATGGCTCTTTTTTCAAATATCAAATATACTGAAATTATCTATTCAGAAAGCAACTTCAGACTGTAACAGTGAAAAACAGCCCGGGGACTGCAGCAGTTCAAGGCAGTAAAGAGTAAGATGTAGTGCGGGAGTTTTAACAGAAATATCAGTGGAGGGAAAGGAGGTGCTTGGGCCGTGTGTCTCTGTCGCTGCTGGGTACAGATAAACAAATTACCCTGGCTGCAGACCCCCTGTGTCTACTGCGATGTAAAGTTAAGGTCAAGGTCCTCTCCACTGCCGAGGGGGAAGGGACTGATGCTTTAAGAGCTGATCTGTGTGTATACTGTATGTGTGTGCACAGTTAGATATATATTCTTATTGGTGAAATTGCTGCATTCTCACAAATAGTGTTATAGATATAGACAGTTCAGTGTCAGGGTTTTTTTACGTACATGGGGGCTCACATGTAAAACAATAAAGGTGTGATACCTGCCAGAGTGCAGCTCATCTCTGGCAGCCGTATAAACCCCTCACCTCACTCGTGCTGAGATAGGGACCTTTTAACTGCCTGTGCATTCCCTGACCTCAAAAGCCATAAATCACATCATACTCACACTACCTGAGCAGAGGGAAGGGGGGGAGAGAGAGAAAGGGAGAGCATGAGCGAAGTCTCTATGTTGTATAATCAATAGGTATAAAAATAAATGGCTTGACCGGTATTCTCCGCCTGCTACCTCCCTCTAATAAAATCTCTGTAATGCATATTTCATTTACTTTTATACTTATTGATTAGCTGTAGCCCAGTTAGTAAATCACGCGTCTATCGATCTCTCAATCGTAGCTCTGTCGGACAGCGTATAACCAGCCATTTGCTGCACTGATAAAGAGCTCAGCCATTGAACTCCCCACAGTAAATCTTTGCAAACTAACTTTTTAATTCCAAAATCAATGAGCGCTTAAACACCACATTATTTCACTCGCTGCTGCCATGGCCAGTATTAAACGTAATACCCACATGCGTTTGTGTCTAATTCACAAGGGGTATGGCCCTCTGGCTCTCTCTCTCTGCCTCTCTTTTCTCTCTGTCTGTCATGATCTCTCTCAGTTAGAGACAGATCAGTCCAGGAGAAGCTCTCACAGCTCCACTTCACTTCTACATTGGTTACAGATCCTCTGTAATATCGTCAACTATTAGAGAGTAAACAAAAATACTTTTAATCCAGATTTATAAGTTTATATATAAACTTTGTATAGATGTCCAAAATCTCTAACACATAGTGCAGCTTGATACTCTCTAACAGTTCACAGTCCTTTCAAGTAGAGTTCAGTGAAGTCACTTACAGCACGCCACTGTTATAAAAGTTCACTACAAAATGAATGAGTAGTGCATGTATCTGATAAATATGTCTCATGAAACCACAAGCTTTTAATCATAAGCTTTCAGTGAGAGGAAGAAAGTTTTTATTTGATGGACTAATAATGTCTGGAGGACAGAATTCATAAAAGCTTTTTTTTTTTTTTTTTTTTTTTAGTTTTAACCACATATTCCTCAAACATTGGCTAAAAAAGGAACAAAACATTTTTTCTGATTACCAAAAAGACAAGGGATAAACTTCGATTCAAAAGGTCGACTGAGTCACACACAAAAAAAAAATGTTTAGTGCTCACTGGTCCCTTAGGCGCAGTGTAAAACCACACTGACACCAGGGTCAATTGTCATTCGCATACCCACACCTCCAAAGCAGATATATCAATTAAAAATAATAAATCAAAAAGACGTGAGAGCTACAGCTAGCTGCTGGTCCACCATCTATTTTCATTAGCCTACAGGCCACTCCAGGTGTGAGGAGGATCTCAAGATGAATAGAGGTATTCAAATGAATCAAAAAGGATTAGGGTCCCCTGGGATTGCAATCAATGGTAGCAAATCAATAATCAATAGGCCACTCACACCAATATACTAACTGCTGACATCAAGATCTCACAATTAAAATGAAAAGCAGGCGAGAGGAGTGGTGGAGGACTATGATTTATCTGGAGCCGCCGAATGTCATTTAGAAATAAATAAAGTCTATCGAGAAAACGTGCATGTGCCAGAAGCAGGTGGGATACAGTTATGCATTTTAACATTGCATGACAGTGTGAGGTATTACAGAGACAAGTACAAGCTGGAGCTCACCAACACAAAACAATCTGGTGGAGCTAATCGTGCTCACGGAATATCATATAAGCATACTGATTGGGAAAAGTAGAAACAAATATCAGGTTGCTTTGTTTACAAGGACTGAGAACCTTAATAGTACATAATTGAATTTATTTTTATTTTTTTAAATCCCTGACGTCATTAAAAAGTGAGATCAGAAAAATATAAATTAATAAATACATCAGTGAAAGTTTTGTGTCCCTCGAAAAAGCCACCAGGCTTGCATTGACCAACAGCCATAAAGAAAAATAAAAGAAAAAAAAAGAAAAAGTTGTGATTATTTTTACACATTGGCAAACATATTTAGTTTTGGAAATGACATGTAATTGTTGATATGGTAAAGTTTTCTGTAAGGTGTTTGATTAGCATTTTTGGAAGGAGTCTCCAGCACCAGCACTTTGTAACAGTCAGAGGTAAGGTTTTTACTTTAATTTTCTGAAAATCTTCAGGAGGGAGGGCTTTGCAGGCAACATAACAAGCTGTGTTTTTTGTTTTATTATCTTCAAGAAAGAGAAAAAAGAAAAGCCCTCTTTTAAGTGATAATGTAGATGAGTGATAATGTAGATGATGACATTAAAGATAATTATAAATGGATAAAACGTACATGTTTTTTTTTTTAATAAAAACTTCCAACATTGGCAAACTGTTGTAGTATAAGAGCAATATACACACATTCAGGACATGCTGTTAACTGAAAATAATAACATTGCAGTGGTAACAGTAACTCCGCTTTGCATCGGGCCACATTACACCACCATGTTGGTGATTATTTTCCTGTAACATGATGCCCCATCATGTTTTATTCTTTACTTATATCCTACACTTAACAAATTAATACTTTTATGCAGTAGCAGCATAGAGAAGGTTTGTTCCTGGTACTACAGTATTGTATTGTGTATGCATTGTACATATAGATAAGTTCAGCGGTACGCAGTAGCGGCCTGAAGCTTTGCTGGAGGCCTGGTTCAGGAGGATAGACATGTCTTCCCCACACAGGCCAGAACCCAGCAGCTTTGGGAGCTCAGTGCGTCTGCTACTAGCAGGCGGGACACATCAGAGATATCCAGCATCAACCTCCTCTCTCCCTCATTCATTTGGGAGTATGATTTATACTTTTTGAAGTAAAGGGGATCTGGTATTCTTCTATAAAGGAATTAAGAGGCGTCCCCTGTGTACAGCATTCAAATGAGAGCATGGCAAAGATACCAGGGCCTTTTAATAGACAGAAATTAGTATTCAACATGCTTCAAACTCCAATCTGAAGAAACCTTTCAGGT
This sequence comes from Pangasius sanitwongsei, assembly GCA_037576675.1. Lineage (NCBI taxonomy): Eukaryota > Metazoa > Chordata > Actinopteri > Siluriformes > Pangasiidae > Pangasius > Pangasius sanitwongsei. The sequence goes on from CM075012.1 coordinate 9,049,192, forward strand.
GGAGAAGAAAGGCGATGAGTATGAAAGACAGCGCTAAGAAGAGTGGCTGCTTTATTGCCGTTGTGTTTCTGCCCCTCATCAATGATAGAAGGAGTGCTTTCTAGAGTGGCCCAAGAGAGAGAGGGACAGAGGAAGAGAGAAAGCGCGAGGGAGAGAATTAAGAATGCACCATAAATAGGCACCAAAGGCATAATGCAGTGAAGTCGAACGCTCTTCAGGCAATTAAACTCTAAATAAATACGCAGATCCCACAGAGCCCGTATTTACCTCGAAGCATGCCTCCCCTTTAACATACAATAAGAGCAAAAATAAATAAATATATTGGATTTTTTTTCTATACATAAACTCACTGGCTAGTTCCATATTCTTGATATTTCTAGCTATGCCTTAACTACACACATATTTTACTACTTCATAAAATTATTTGCCCAGTGTACACTTTATATTCATGTAAACGTACAAAAGATTGTCAAATCAGACACCCGTCATGCACAGCAAGCCTGTAGATCACAAAGGTCGTGGTTTGAGCTGCAGTCCTGAGGGACTTGTCCATTGTAGTGATTTTATACACATCAAAAACACACTGACCGTGGCGCAAAACTTTCATGCAGGTCAAATGGGTTAACCCTTGTACTGCTTTGCTCTATGCACGGTTCATTTGGAGAAGTTAACTAATAATGCTCCATCAATATATTGAGCTTTGACAGCAGATCTGTTCAATGCTGTGTCCCGCGCACCCGGGAGAGACAAAAAATCTTTTTATACATTCTGTAAGCAACTCAATCCTGCCTACAGTGAAGAGAGGTTTTGCTGAACTGAGTGGCATAAATACAATAGCGTTTCACCTTGTCACTTGGCTCAATGATAATTTAGAAGAGTGTTTAGTGTGTATAAACAGAATGACAGAAAGCAAAGCGGACTTATTTTACTCTGACAGGACAAAAGTGCTAATAAAAGTCAACCTGACGTTTTTCTGGTAATGACAAAAATCATTCTTATAGAAGAGCATGGCTTTTTTTTTTTTTTTTTTAAACCTTTGAATACAGAATCATTTGATAAATGTGATTATTTCATTTTCAGATGTACTTAGGTAGGAAATAAAATCTAGAAAAGCAGACAAACTCTCACCTGTTTTTACATTCAGATATGGAGCATCTTGGATTGGAGGCATCTGGACCCATGCCAAGAGGATACATGGAGAATGAACACAAAGGTTTCAGCTGGAAATAAAATTATAAATAAATAAATAAAGGGAAAAGAAATAAAGAAGATTACTGTAAATGGGCAAGAACTCAAAAACAAACCACAGAACAGACTAATGAGATTCAGTCATACCTGTCTTCTATCTCGCTTCCCATAGGGGGGCAGCCAAAACCTGAAAATATTCATTATTATTTTAAAAAGCCATACCACGTGATTGATTAAATAATTAATACAAACCAATTTTTAAGGTAAAATCTTACTCTCTCTGATAGGAATCATGTGAGTAGTTCCTCAGTTTGTCCACACAAGCAGCAATATTATTATCCTGCAACACACCCAAAAGACAAGCTCAATGTATTGAGCGAAAAAGGATTGTGGCAACATGGCAATACCTCAGACCCACAGGATGCTGTCAGGATTTATTAACATATTGTAAAAGTAATGTGTACTGCAGGTCTTGTATAATGTTTATAATATGCCAGTTCACCTTGGAAGGCAATCTCCTTCTGCCTTTCCTAATGCAGCACGCAGTCACACCTGGCAAACGGTTTATACGAGCATGACAACCTGCAACACACACAGTTATGATGCTCAGACAGAAGGGGGGCATCGAAGAGGAGAGACAGCGAGAAATCATGACACCATAGATAGCTATGCTGCCTTTACATGCTCCTTCTTAAAATTTATCCCTACTGTAAAACGTATCTAACAATAAGAGATGCCATTGTCTACAGCATAATTGGTGATGAATAAAAGTAAGTTGTCTGGAAAAATAAGGAATTACCCACTGTAACTGACATTTCCTTCACCATAATCAAAAGGTAAAGGTCAGTAACAAAACTCAAGTAACAAATTGTTTCTCAAGCTCCCAGGTGTAATTTGACCTAAAAAGACGTTCCCGGGGGTTTGGGGGGCATAAATAAAAAAAAATGTTCGCACTGGCAAATTGTTGGGGTGGAAGATGAATAAAACACAACTGGGCTTGCTATCATAGGAAAATAACCAACTTTGGGGTTGGAGCAGTAACTCACACCACCTTGTCACTGATTATTTTCCTATAACAGCATCTCCCTTTCATATTTTACTCCATACTTATGCACCATACTGTAATACTTTTATGCAGTAGAAGCATATCAAGAACTCAAATTTATCAGGAAGTCATATTGACCTTATTTCCAAAAGCACATGAACACATGCACAAAAACTTGTTCTATATTACATTGCTCTTACACAAGTTGTTTCTTAACCTTTGGGAACCTTAAGCAACATCCTACTTGATTCCCTCACCCCCTCACCCCAGTCATACCTCTCCAACTGCAGTCCACAAGGGGGCCCCAAGCAAAAGCCTGATCCGAGTAATAACCATGGCATCGCTGTCCCTTATTGCCAAAAATGATTCATTTAGATAAAAACTATAGTTACACCGTTATTATCTTACATTCTTACAATCCCCCTGGTGGTTTGGGGGAATTAAGCAAGGTATTACACAGCTTATAGCTGTTTAACAGATTACTTTTGTCGCTGATGTAATCTTCTAACTATATGACAAAGCAAATATGGTGATTTGTCACATTATCTGAACTTCTCATAATCATGTTTACAAACTAGGACCATCATTGAGTCACTTTGATAGGCATGTTTCAGCACAGTCTGAGCAGACACTGGCTCTACCTCTCTGACTGGGTTGGCTTGGGTGGAGGAAAGTAGCCGAGTGATGTTTCTCTTTCATAGCGTCGAGTGCAGCAGGTCTGGGGGCTGTTTCCGACTCTCTGCTGGAGATCAGGCCCTGAACACCAATGCCTGATGCACATTCACCTTCAAAGAACCAGTCGCTCTGTTCATCATCACCTGCAGAAAAAAAGATTAAACTGTAGCAAACAACTGAAGTTCTTAAATTGTACCTAAGTGTTAAAGTGTTCAAAAAAGAAAACGCATTCTAGTGGCAGTCGTGAATATCCCAAAAATATATGTAAGGAATAAAACATGACAGGGTGTGCTGTTATAGGAAAATAATCAATGACATGATTTTTTAAATTTATTTATTAAAGAATGACACTTTATACTTTTATATTACATTATAGCTACAGTATATTTAATGTTGTGGAACATCCACAAAACAAATTGGCTCCTGTTATCACTTATGTTATCACAGCTATAAACAGTCATCCCCTCGCTTTCTCTTAAAGTTCATGTAACAAAAAAAATGCAGCTTGCTACCGAGAAAATTTACAGCTGACAGTTACAAAGCTCTGACAATGGAGACTCCTTCCATAAATGCCCCTTATAGAAAGCTTATATCCATAGCCATATCACTGATTACACACATTTCTATGTTTAATAACAGCATGTTTTTAATCCATTATTAGACTTAGATTATAGACTTAGACCAGTCCCTGTGAATGTCACTATAGAAATTATATTAGAACAAGAGCATTATATATAAACCACTATTGTAAGAGCTGCTGTTATAGATAATTAATCAACACCTTCTGATGAGATTTGAAACTTTTAAAAAATAATTAAATGAGGTTGCTTGGAAGAGAATGTGATCTTTACTTCATACAAACATCAATCTTAATATAAATTTACCATGATGTTTCTCAATTCCTCGCCCATCTGCAATTATATCAATTACGTGACTCAATGTTTCTACCCAGCAAATAATTTCAGGAGAATCATAAAATTTCAATTACAGCTACATGTGCCCTCTGTGTCAAATGATGTTAAGTGAAGTGCAACCTCAGTGCTGCTCCTGGGTCAACCAGGGGCTTAGTTGAAACCCTATTCATAACTGAGGTGCAAAGGGGACGCCACCTCATAAGCGCACACACACACACACACACACACAAAAAACCCATTCCCAGACATAGTGGTCTCAATGGACCTGTCAGTCAGCTACACAGCAAGGCCATGCCTCTCACAGTCAAGGTGTAGTGACAACTGTTAAATCAGAGGATGCCTAGCACCTCCACACCTAATGAGATTAGCAAAGCCTTCAGCGCTCATTAGCACTACATGACAACCTCTCATTAGAACCGCATGGGCACGCGGTGAGTGCCACCCACAGCAATCAGGCTACACAGCGACATTATCCTATTTGTTTTTCCTTGTTATGGTAAAGAACATTTTCTGGTATGATCGGTTTGGTAGTAATACAGTTCCTCGTGTATTGCTGGTTTGGTTAAGGTAGAGATATTTCCTAATTTAAAACACTACACATTCAGAGACGTTACTATCATCATGTGCTTGAAAACAATAAGTGTCCCAATAAGCAATACGTTTTTTTTACTTCACAAGTCAATTATTGTTAGTCCCGTTTACCAATAATGAAACCCACCAAATTACAACCACAGAATTACAATTATTAATTATAAAACACAGCTGTGTGTCATTTTCTAACCCTTGAGTACATCTACGTACTATATGCATCTTGGAACAGTGTTACATGCTTTCAAAACAGCATAATTTATCCAAATATTCTAAAAAATAATTGTTATCTGTTTCTTAAATGCTGATATTCATGCCATGATATACTATAGACACAAAACTAATATTCGTACCTTGCCTTCCCTCATCAGTGGTGAAAAGACCAGGGTCACTGCTGCACACGCTGCTCGTCTCACTACAGGAAAACAGAGAACAGGGTTTATCATCTAAACTTTAGTTTAGCTCCCAGTATTATCATTTGTCCTCCCTTTTAATGAACAGATCCATTAAACTGTACACATGTAGTGACAAAATATCTTTCAGGATTTGACATTAGTTTATATGTTTAAAAGTGTCTAAAAAATGTCCTGTAAAAAAAATCCTGTATGTAAGTGGAATCAGATCAAATGTAGCAGACAAGGTCCTTGCTATGGACATCAAAACCCAAAGACGCCGGGGAGGGGCAGGTACAGATGCGGATCGAAGCTCTTGAGTGACATGCCCAATCTAATTGAATATCCCTCCCTGTCAACTCCAATCTAATCTGCCCAGCCTTTTCTGAGGATGACAGCAATGCACCAGATTTTCTTTCCCTCCCGCTTTCTCCGTCTGCTGAGAGGTGCTCATGCACGGAATGGACCTCAGGCCTCAGGACTTTGACTCATGCAACAACTGGACAGCATCTGCTCTTAGCGACACTGAGGCCTGGAGCAACAGCTCACAGCCGAAACTGAAACAAATTCACTCCAGTCTCAGACCACTGACAATGAACAATACCAAGCAGTTCATATGCATTAATCAGACAATTACAGCTCTGTGGTCATGTACTATAATTATGTACATATAAAAGGTACAACAACAACCAAATTCCTTCAATCATTCTTTCAATATCAAAGCTTTGTTGTGGTCAGTGTCACAGTGGATCCAGAGCCTATCCTGGGAACAATGGCTGTAAGGCCTTGAAATTTAGGACTACACACTCGGAATGGAATGCAGAGCTATCAGACAGATTTGTGAATTAACATTACTCAGTCTAGCAAAAATCATTTCTAATGTTGTTGCACTTTGTAATCTTTCATGCTATTTAGCTCACGTAACTTTTTTTTACACACTTGAATCTGAAATTATGGCAAGACCTTATAGGTCAATAGGCTTATTTAAATAAAAATAAAAAAACACACACAACAGATAGAAATACTATAAATAACAATATATCTTTAAGAGTTGACTAGTGATATTATTATTTCCTGCATTAAAAGTTTTTTTTAAGACAAATTACATTTGTTTATGCTAATTAAATCTCCATATATATGCATACTTTATAAAACCAATGATCATGTTATTTCAGAGTAAATATGCTCTTCAGAGAAAGGCTTTTACAGAATAGCTTGTTGGCATATCTTTTTTTTTATTTTACTCATTGTTTAATCAAGAAGATTTTTGATATCATTTTGTAGTACAAATATCTAATACAAATTCAGTAATTATCAACGTTTTGAGTTAACAGAGTTGCAAATTTCATGAATGTAGGTATTCCAGAAACTAATATTTTTGGTTCTAAAAAATGAATGTGAGAATAAAAGGTTTAAAAAGGAAATATATGTTATGACATGATTGTAGCAATTGCTCAAAGTTGCTAGTTTTTAAATAATGCAATTAGATTCATTAAAAATTACAAACGGATAACAATGCTGAAATAAATATTTAGGTGAATGCTGAAATAATAAATATAGTTCTGTTGTATTTTCACATTTTTTATTACTACAGTGTAAAACATATTATTGCAGTTTAACCAAAAAATCTCAAAGAATGAAAGATTAACCTATAGTTTCTTACCATAAGTCAATGATACATATCTATATCAAAAATTACAAGATCAGGATAAATATTAGCATGAATCCCGACTGCCCAAAACTTATAATCTGATATACAAGAACCTTTGTCAATTACTGCTTCAGACTCCATATCATCTTAGACGTAGCGAGTGAGCGGTGACTTGGGAGGAGCTGACAGACGCATCTGCTCCGCAGTTTGCCACGTGCTGATCAGAGTTGACCTTGACCATGAGGAGAGAGAGATTGGTGTGGGTCACACACTTGCTGATGCAGGACTTCACCATATTGGGCGCCGGGCGGCCCAGCATACCGGCACACCATGCATCACTAGAAGCAGATGGCCTCCGCACTGCCGCACCCTCACACACCCAGGAAGCAGATGCGGGAGGGGGGTCATGGTCTCAAGGGAATAACACAGGCTTAGCCCAGCACTCTTGGATAAGCACACACATGTGCATTGCCCCACATGCACACGCACACACGCGCACACACACACACACACACACATATACACACACGCTCCTTAGCTGACTGTTTGCCTCTGGAAGTGAGGCTGAGCAGTTGCAGTGCTTACATGTCAGCAACCGGAAGATGGCTACTGTTCATGCTGGCATTGTGAGATTCATAATGAGAGGTAATCGCCCTGCGAAGACAGCAGCATGGAGAACAATTGCTTTCCTCATGGCAGAGTGCTGGTATAGTCACACCCAGGAACACGTATGGCATTACAGAGGCTGTTTTATTAATTCATAACAGTGCTCCATTTATGGGGAAATGAGTAGTCAGGTGTCTTTGGGTTTGAAAATGTAAAGTAAAACAGCTTCGCAACCGTCTGCTACATATCATTAATGGTTTCATTTTTAATATGGGCTCCAGAGTGATTACCACCTGATATGTGCAAGAAATCAAACTGTTTTGGACACAAGCACATTTAAGTGACAAGTGTATCTTTAGAAATCAAAGTGAAACAGAATCTCTATTGACGTGCTTGAACGTCAAAGAAGAGGAAGAAGTGTGCTCGTTTTGAAGAAGAATGATAGGTACAATATAAACAATTAATTAGGACCGCACATTAAGTATTAAACATTATTAAAGGTGTAATGTGATGTTGCCTTGAGAGGCTCGCTGCCAATATGAAACGGTTTCCATTAAGTAGTAGCTAATTAATGCCATGCATTATTGAAAATAACATTTTTCTTTCAGCGTGTAGGAGCCTCCCTTCCCCCTCTAACATGACCTTCAGTGGGAGAACTTTTCAACCAAGTTTATCTGTCTCTGTCTTGCCTTGTGTTAAGTAAAACTATGCATCAACAAATACAAAGATGAATAATACATGCTCAAACAACGCTCATACTGACATTTGATTCATCATCAAAATTCCTGCACACAGCCCAGGGCCTCTAGGAAGACGTCTCACCAGCAGCCTGCCTTAAATGAGCTAATCTCTTCCCCTTCTTGTCTCATTGTCTACATACATCCTGGGGAGGTGAACCCAAAACACACTTCTGAGACAGGGTGTAATCAATAGGATATAATCCCACCCTCTTGAGACCAATAGGCCAGTTTGGGGTGAGATTACTGTGCATTGGCAAGTCACTGAGCACTGGCTTATTCTGCACTCCAGAACAAAGACAGAAAAGTAGGAGGGGTGTCTCGCTGATAACACAGAGAGCCATTCCGACACCATGCCCTCTTCGAGAAGTGTCTGATTAAAAGGGTCTTCCAGCCTCCCTCAGCATAGATAATTGGATTAGTCTCAGGGATTTGTGAAAACGAACTTGGGCAAGTTGGAATACAATCCCAAACTCCTTGCCTACTTTCCCAAATCAAAATTACTGAAGTAATGACTCGTGGAAACAGCTACAGAACAGAAAGTTAATAACACAACGTATATGAACATCTAATTCATGAATCAGGAAGCTTTGGTTCTAAATGAATGAATGAATAAAATTTTATACTTGCTTTTTGAGGCTTAATTTTAATTGGACAATTTGAGCTTTTGTTTACCTAAGCAAAATAACCAATAAAATAAAACCTTTCCAATTAAAAAAATTAAAAAAAAAAAAAAAAAAGCACAGCCAGACCAGTCCATCTAACCTCAACCTGAACCTCAACCTGAAAACCGTTACCAGTTTTCAGTGGTTGGGAAATCTGAGTCGGTGTGTCTCATTTTTAATAACCACATGGCTGCCACTAAATATGGCGCAGACTCCAGGAAAATAAAAATGTATCATCAACAAATTAACAAAACTCCAAAAAAAACTAAACTCTGCAGGCTCTGAAAAACTGAAAGTATGTAACTGTCCTTTTATCAAAATAAGTTTATGTTGCACTTTTGAAATCGACTTACTTAAGGAAAGATGTTCACGATCTTAAATCACAATCTTGTGAAGTTCACAAACTTCACAATCTCCTAGATATAGTTTGCTTAATAAATAAATGAATGCATTCATTAATCTTTAGTAACCGCTTTATCCTGGTCAGGGCCCCCAGTGGATACGGAGCCTATCCTAGCAACACTGTCCACCAGTCCATCACATACAAACACCTACCTTAATGAAGACAATTCATATTGAATTGTCTTCATTAAGGTGTATAAGGATCCTTATAGCTGCTTAAGTTCATAGCCTGCTGGTTCTAAATTAAGGCGGGGTCACTCTGTGCTGGAGATGCAGTACTGAGGGTGTGTGTACCCACAGGTGAGGCCTTCCGGCCAGGCCAGAATGAACACCAGGTGGTGCGCCATGCACTGGGCCCAAAGCCGGTCTAATCAAGGATGTACGGCCCAGCTGGAGCTGCCAACAGCTGCTTCATGCACACTTGGATTGGTTTAAGGAAAGTCTGGACAATGTCTGTGTGCTAGGGCCAAGAGAGAAGATGAGCTGTAACTCACATACACCACATGCTTAAAACTAACATCTGGCCTCACAGTGTGTGTGTGTGTGCGTGTGCGTGTGTGTGTGTATGTGCGTGTGTGTCATGACCCTAAGCGTAGAGCTGTTATTTGCATTTTAAAATGCACTGGCTATCCTGCTAAACTTCAACCCTGTGACTTTCAAAACATCCATCCTAGTTCTGATTGTGATTCGGACAAGCTTAGCTTTAAATTCCAATGTCGCCAAAGCACTTCTCTTCAACACTCCCATCCAATCCAAGCACACAGCCATCAGGCATGAGGGGCACAAGTGTAAGTGAGAAATGATTGACAGGGCAACACAGTGTTCCCATTTATTTCTTCTCCGGAGCTGTTTTCTGTCATGAGGCGTATTGATTTTTCCATAAAATAAGAAAACAAGCACCATCGAGAGGCCACGCGGGGTCAGCACAAATTAAAGTAGAAGATGTAAAGCCAGCTGTCGGCCCATTATTGGCTGCTGCTGACACCTCACTCTCTCCTTTAAACCAACCCACAGATAATTACATCATCATGGATCTGAGGAAGGGCTACGGATAGGGCGGAGGTCTGAATGTGGGATAGAAGGAAGAAGGAGCAGTGAGATATATGGTCTAATACTGCATGCTTATGGAAAATGCAGCAACTATCATAAAGGTAAATTCATGAAATTATAAGTTTAAAAAAAACTTAAAATATACAATATTGCTTACATTCTGTTTCAATTATTACTAAGTAGGTTTCCGAGACAAATGCACCGTATCGCATGATTTCAAACATCAGTCCTTCAGTGACAGATTGCACTTCAGCCACCTCTGAAGTTTCTAACAGTGCGAGTTAAGTAAATTGAGGGTCTCCATTGACACCGAAGTAATTCACTGAGTCAAAGTCAATCGTCAGACATCTGTGTGATACACATCGTCCTCTCTACTGCAGGTGGGAGGTGGGAGACTCAGCTATCTGCTTCACCTCAAATTTAATTAACTAGGATTCTATTAAAACTTCATTTCTCACTGATCAATACAATACCAAACATCTTATTTGTAATTTTAGAAGAGAGGCATCCTAAGCTAATTGTAGCTTAGAGGCAACAAGCAACAGCAAATTCCCTCGACTGATCACCACAGCAACAGAGGACTACATGCCTTATGGCCTTCATTTTTAATACCTATCCAGTTGATGAATTGATGCCTGTATGAATTATGGTGCAATGAGGCCACACTGACTATTGACAGTGAGATTTAAGGGAGCGTCTAGATTGTTTTAAATGTCTTCACTTTTATGATCGCTGCCAGAGTTGTTATCAAGCTTAATCACTAAAATGAAAAAACAGTTCTGCTGTGTAAAATTATACTGAGTCTCAATCTATAAAGATAACAATTTATATACAGTACTGTGCAAAAGTCACCATAAGGTTTTATATCGATTTTGCCTCACTTGTTTGTTTTATGTTTTTACATTACAGTGACTGGTGTAGATTTACAAGCTTACATTTTCCTTAAAAATATACCATTGTAAGAATTGTTGTATATAATAATAATTGTAACATATTAAGCAATAGACCACTTTTCAGATTAAAAATTTAAGTACAGCTGAGACAGCTCATGTCTGAACAGCCTACCAGTAGATTTCCTTTTATAGCTGCTGATTAGGTTGTTTACTGCTTACTGCACTTAATAGTACATTTTTCATAATTTCATAATCATTCATTCATTCATTCATTCATTCATCTTCAGTAAGTGCTTTATCCTGGGCAGGGTCACAGTACTGTAGATGATGCTACAATTTTTGCTGACTTTATTTCCTATAAAGGGATATTCTTATTTTTTTAGTAACCTAATTAGAATTTTTAAAGATTTTCAAAATACCATTCTGACATGTTCTCATCGGACGCCTCTTTCTTTTCCTTGGCCTGGCGCAGGATCTTGTCCTTCCAGCATTCCTGAGACAGGCCTCCCACTCCAGCCCCCACAGAGCCGCCGTCCTGCTTAGACCAGCCCCCGGAGCGCTTTTTCAGCCGGCTCAGTCTCTGCTTCTTATAGGACCTCTGATGATGATGATGATGATGATGATGATGATGATGACAGTGACGATGGGTTTGTTCACCTCTCTCCAGTCCACACACTCTAAATCTCTGCTGCAGGTTTACATTTATGTTTGGTGGCATGCGTTTGACTTTGCGGCGTCTGCGCAGGGGTCTTCCTGGTGTGTTCTCTGTGAACGAGTCCGACTCTGGCCAGGAATGCTGTCTGGTACGGAAGGACAGTGATGACGGAGTCCAGCGCTTGACTATCAGCGTGTCATCGGAATCACTGTGGTTAGCAGCCAGCACAGGACCTGCTGCTATGGCCACAGCTCCTGCAGCACTGTGTCTCTGTTCTCTCACAAAGGCTTCATCCAGGCTGGACTCAGATGCTTCACTGAGGCAGAGGCTGTGCTCGAAATCACAGCGTCGTTTGCGGCCCCTCCGCCTGCGAACCTGGCGCCGGTGCTGCAGTGGCCTGAGCACCATCTCCTGCCACAGATCATCCAGCTCAGCCTGCTCCGAGGTCTGCTCCAGAGCAGACACCAGGTCCTGCACCAGCTCCTCCATATCTGTAACACTATTGGCAAAACAAATCAGTGTTACTGCAATACTCGATATACACATTCCTCACTTAGATATTTTTACACCTGGAAATATTGCTAAGAAGCACCTTACATGCAACAAGGCGTTCTTCTGCACACACTGTAGCATAGCAGGGTTTGTATGAATTATGCTCTAGCCTTCTGCCTGCAACACTAGTGCACCAGTGGAACACTACTAGAACACTGTTTTTACAGTTGAATAAGTATGGTTAGTTTCACAGATGTTCCTTCTTTATCACAAAGATTAAATAAAAAATTATATTAATTATATTTAATTTCATACAGTGGTTTGGTCTGCTGCATTTTACTTTTGTGGATAATTATAGACATTTTCTCTTACACTGTATGGCCAAAAGTATGTGGACACCTGTCAATCTTACCCATATGTAGGTTCTCCTTTTACATTATAATAACCTCCACTCTTCTGGGAAGGCTTACCACTAGATTTTGGATTTGGGGATTTGTACCCATTCCACCAGAAGCTCATAAATGAGATTGGTGAGACAACCTGGTGCGCAGTCTGCATTCCAGTTTATCCCCAAAGTGTTGAGTGGGGTTGAGATCACTGCTCAGTTCACTCGAGTTCTTCCACCCCAATCTTGGCAAACCATGTCTTTATGGATCTCGTTTTGTGCACAGGGGTATTGTCATGATGAAACATGTTTGGGCCCTTTAGTTCCAGTGAAGGGAAATTGTAATGCTACAGCATACAAAGACATCCTAGACAATTATGTGCTTCCAACTTTGTCGCAACAGTTTTGGGAAAACCCACATATGGGTGTGATGGTCAGGTGTCCACATACTTCTAGCCATATAGTGTGTGTAGGGGTCACTGGCAATCTGTTACTTTAATTCATGCAAGTCTGCTAAAATCAGGTGGACAAAAAAAAGACCTCATAGCTGTTTTCTGATCACATTCTCAGTATAATATGGAAATATTATCACTGCGTTCCAGTGAAATTTGCATTCAAGATATCTGTCAGATCTTTAAAGAAAAAAAAGATCTGATAAATAAAGTCTGGCACAGTTGATTTAATGAATGAATGATTATATAAGGTTTTATTTTTTTTTTGCCTTTCAATGTCATAAGACAGGCTTGGGACATTTTTTGCACCTCAGTCTCATGGCTGTATCCCATGAACTGTTTAATGGAGAGACAGAGCTGCTGCATGCGGAGCTCTGCGCTGCACCACGCACCAGTGACGTGTGGCGATGACGTCATGTATCCTCAGTCAAAGAGCAAAACAAAAGCACGCCGCATGTGGATTACATAACACTCATGCCCTTCAGCGGGGATCGCTTAAAAACACCAAAAAATATATGACATCTGCATACTGTATGAGCTTCTCTGTTTATGACACTCCGCAAACTAATTCATCTGGCTTTAGATTTGCAAGAACAATAAAAATGAGAGAAACGTGAGCGGTTAAATGCTTGCATTTCTGCCTTGCTTCTTTTCATCATAATCAGACAAAAACAGCGGCTCGATGCTGCAGGACAGAGTGCTGCAGTTTACACCATCAGGAAATGCATCAATAATAAAAATAATAATAAAACGTAATCTTTTATAAATACCACAGTGCTACACTAAAAGGGTTACAAACACTGACTTGAAACCAAGTCATCAGCTGTCAACAGTCAACCACTAACGTCATTATACTATTTAAAGGCTGTTGAAAAATAATTATAAAACTATGCTTTAAAGATTTTCGAAAGGTAAAGCATTGCGTTGTTTATCACTCACCGTCGCAGTTCCTGCTTTTTGCTTTGACAGCTGAAAGCACGGAGTGCGCTTCCGCCCTGCGCATGACGTCACTTCCGCCTCTCTCCATTTCCAGAGTTCCATCGAGTATTATATTGACAGTGCAAACATATTTATGAAAACTTAAACCTCTTTAAACTACGATATTGCCTCAAACGATAAATTATTTTTTAAAGACGTCAAGAACATGTATTTTAATGCCTCTAGGTTTTCTAATTTCAATTCAATTCTATTTAGTTTCATTTGTATAGAGCTTCTAACAGCTGACATTGTCATACAGTAGCTTAACAGAAATCTGCATGTACATTTACATTAATGAGCAAACCAGAGGCGACAATGTCAAGGAAAAGCTCCCTGAGATGACATGAGGAAGAAACCTTGAGAGGAACCAGACTCAAATGAACCCATCCTCTTCTGGTGACACTGGATAGTGAGATTATACAGCACTACTCTTCCACATCTATACATATATATATACAATAAAGACAAACAGTAATAATGTGTTGAAAGGAAGTTGAGCAATTCTGCAGCGTACAAGTCTACAGGTGAGAGTATCCACTGAAGAAACCCTGAGTCTTTAACATATCCATGTGTGACTATCCACAGCAGCAGAAAGCGAATCACAAGGGGAACAATTACAATGAGTATTTCATTTAGTAGCCTATATACATTTCAAATGCTGATCAAAGATCTATTCTACTTCTATAAAAACAAATAAAAAAAAACAATAAAAAGACTGTGTTTTCACTCAAATAGAAAGGAAAAATGTATTGATAATTAGGTGTCAAGAATAACATGCACATCAATATTCCAATATTTGGCAATATTATAAATATACTGAGTCATATAAACTCTGCAATCTGATTGCCTGATTCCCGATTCCCACCCCTGGAATATGCTTGTTTTAATCGGAAATTTGTTGCATGTAAACACGTTATTCAGAAACTCCACTCAAAGGAGATATATGCGCATGCTCAGTCCGCAAGGAGTTGCGGGTGCTAACAGATGCAACCCAGGCATACTTACAACAACCATGTATACAGGAATATTACGATGCCTGAACATCGTATTCGGAATATGGCTGCAACCCAAATATAGACAAATAAACGAAATTTGATGTGCATCTAAACATAGCCACTGTTGCCGTTGGTTAATTCACAGCTGTGGACAATCAGCCCCTGTGTCCAGAATACTCTGCTATTCCCTTTACCCTACACATGATAAAGCACATTATGACTATTCTTTACCCTCTACTTTACATCATCTGGACACTAACCTGCAGCAGTGCATTGTGGAATTTCATGAACACACTGAATATTCTTCATTATACTTTCATTGATAGCTACAAAAATGGCTGAACTGCCAAAACTCACTACATAGTTAATAGGGTAAAGTTTTTGAAATGACAAGAACTAAACTAGGTCAAGATTTAGTCAGAAGTTAAGGTTTCCAGTGCTGATTAGTTAAGCCATATTCAAATTTAGTTCAAAATCAGTTCGAATACATGTAATTGCAGCCCACCATAAAAGAAATCCTGGTATAATTGATTGGTGCTGTTTACAAACAATAACACTCAGCAATCAAATCCTGTGCTGATTTTTAGTTAGATAATCTGAAAGAATAAGTGGTAGGAGAGGAGGTAGAGCAGTTGACAGCCTTTTCTACTGAACAGTCTTAACAGAGACTAGTGTATCTCATTAATAAGAAACTACAAATTAGCCTACACATACTGCGGTACACTCATGAGATTAAAGCATGTGTATCTATAAAAGCAAAGCGGCAGAAAAAAGTAATTTGTACTGTAGCAGTAATAACTACTTTCAGTTTTCAGATGAAGCTAAACTCCACACTCCCCTCACATATACACCCACCAAATAAGAGAAGGGGATAAAATGGGAAAGGAAACTCAGTGAACAAGAGCACAAAGACCATTTAATCGCTATCATCTTCCTCTTAATAACTGCAAATTTTCCCCTGGGCTCCTGGGAGAGGGCCTCAGTGAGCGGCTAAGCTCTTATCTGTCCCTTCCACATTTAGTAGTGGAGAGTGGCTCCCTCAGTACCCAGCCCCCAGGCCTCGGCTCAGCCGGGCCCCCGGGACCAGCACGCTCATGGGCCCTCATTGTTTAAGACGAGCCAAAGCATCTAGGGAGAAACCAGCCTAAAGACATAGAGAGGCCTCCACTGCTGCTTTATTCAACACCTACTTTTTCACAGGCCTACAGATCACAAACACGTCCCTTTTAGGACGAATAATTAGCAATTTAGGAAGCTTGCCCCCTCAGGATACACAGTTTCAATTTAACCCACCAGGTCAGAGCATGCTTCACAAGGTGTTTAATATTCATTATCTCTTCCCACTTAATAATTTCTTGTCATTACATCAACCAGGCAGGGCCAGGTGATCATTTTTTCACATTCATTGTCTATGTAATTCTTCTGCTTATTAAAGTCTATACATGCAATGGTTTTGTATGAGGAGTTTCCAGAGCATCTATTATGAGCCTGAAACCAAAAGTAAATACAAAGAAAACAGAAAATAAAGAAACTGTGAAAACACTGTGTTTACAATGATTAACATACATCTTGATTAAAATTCTTGAAGGTTCACTAATTTTGCTAAATAGCTATCGACCATATGATGTATTTCCTTTCTCATCTATAACTTAAGGTTTCAGTTATGAAATTTCTGTATGAAAATATGTAGATGTTTACATTATATTTCACATTTATATTTTACATTAACTTATTTGGCACATGCATTTAACTGAATACAATTTTAATTCAAACCTTACATACACCACAAGAAGCAAGACCAGAAGCAAGAACAAAATAGTAGTAGGGAGAACAGATAGAGCAGCAAATAAATGCAGTAGTTGGATTAAGTGCTAGTACCCATGAGTGCTACAAAATTGCACACAAATCAATCCAGCTACAAATTAAATAGTAATGATACCTAATAACACACACTTCTATTAATAATAGAGCAGTATGATTAACTGTGAAGTATGTTTACATTAAAATTGTAATCACATGGCAAAAACAGAAATGCGCTGAGATGTTTCTTGATAACTGGGTTTGTGTCTTTAATCTGTGGCAGTAAACATCAGTAAACTGACATATATTTAATCAGTGAAAGCTCTTGAGAGAATTCTGCAGCAAAAGTGAGCCAACTTGCAAGTGTTAACAAAGTTATTGCTTTGAAACTGTTTAAAAATCCTCACCACACATAGTACCTCAGGGGGCAAGAAAAACATTTAACGAGAATAACCAATGATCCATTGTTTCAAAAGACTCAACTCATTCATTTGCACCCAATTATGTCTCACAAAAAATAATTGATTTTCACTCCACTCTCTTACATAAAAAAGAAGGCAGTGATAATGTGCATTGGTTTGGAAACCTAAATTTTGTGATTCTCATCAGAGTGAGGAAATACGTCTTAGCTTAGAACAAAAGGCAAGCATTTAGAGACACTGAAAGGGCTAGGGTTGGAATAATGAATGAAGTCCAAGTAAGCTATCTTCCCTGGGCAGGGAGTCACTGGGGATGCCAACACAGAGCCGGTGAAATGAACTACCTATCTGCACACAGAGTGACTGCTCCATCCTATTTGATTTGGCTCTCCTATCATCTCTTAAGAAGATGTCAGCCTTGCTCCATCTATTGCTCCGAGCCTTTATCGAAGCTAAGACGTTCCCCAGCAAGAAGGGGGGAGCTGCATTTCAATCCTTTTCAAACACACAACACTATTATAACACTGTTATGCGATAAAAAGCAGGTTGTTAAATAGATCTGTCTATTTGAATGGTAATAATGATCATTTTAAGCGGCACCGTGTCATGACTCGTCGAACAAGTGAGTGTATTTGTATGCAGATGTTGGGTAGCGACATGACACGAACGACCTTGCCAAACTTTTGTACTGTAAAAAATGGAACAGCATCTTCGCAGTTGTCTTTTTTATTCATTCCCATTACTTCACTAGCTCTCCTTTATTGTTTGCACAGAGTACAGAAACAGTGGTAGATACAGACAAAACATATTTCAACTAAAATATCTTGATAAAATCCACTTATCCCTTATCCACCCTTGGCCCAGGACAATGCCTGCTATGATAGCGGAGTTGGTTAGAGAGTTCTTTAAAAAGCTGAGCTACAGTATGCTTCCTCAAATGGTAACTGAAATAACTCATTTTTAGCTTGCAAGAACGTGCTTTAAATGTCAACTAAATGTCATTAAAGGCTAAATCCTGAGCTAAAAGCCGTAGTTGTATAAGTTATGCTTGTCATGCTGAACATAACTGCATTTCACATGTCACAGCATGAATATTAGAACCAGACTTAGAATTAGTCTTAGGACCAATTTCCCAACGGCAGATACATTAACCATAGTCCTAGGCTCCTAGAACTAAGTGTAAGGTGTGTAAAAAAGAAGCAGTACACATGCAGCGTATATATCATAAAAGAAATAGGTGGATTCACCTCATTTTTGGAAGCAGTTAAACTGTTTAATAATGTTTAATCCTATTTCTGCACTAGGTTAAGAAGAGATAGGGCCCACCACATAAAGCCCTAAGGAATCAGAGAGCCAAAGGGGCTTCTATATTAAAACAGATCCATATAGAACCCTACATTTGAACTTGTCCCCTTGTGTAATATAGAAAATTATGATTCCATGCTTTAAATCTAGAACTCATTAGACATTAATTAGTTACATAACTAAGATTTTGGTGGATAGCAGGCCATAAGAAATTAAATCAATGAGGGAAAAAAAAGAAAAAAATGCATCCTAGTGTGGTCTGTCATTCAGATTCCAGACACAGACTCACCAGATCCCTGTGGACCTGAGCAACATTATCAGCAAACAAGACTGACCCACAGTGAAACATAAGTAGCTTTGTTGGTTGATGTTGTAAGAGCAGTGACACTTTCATAAAGCTGTTTCTTTATATCAAATTCTATATCACTTTATATCAAAGAAAGAACAACCAAGCGGAAGTTCATTGTTAAGTTCATACGGAACACTATATAGCACAGTGTTTATGATTCAGCTAAAATGCTAAAATTCTGATGTGCTAAATATCTAAGATTAATTTCACTGCCATTTTCTATAGGCATAGTGCTGAGAGGAAGCTCATAAGGACATGATGGAGAATCCCATTTTCCTTAAACTCCATGTGTGAGCACTCACCCAGGCTATGATGGCCCTGCCTTCACCCTGTGCTGAGCTTGGCTGTGGCCTCAACCCCAGCTGCTCACCACTTTCCATTTATCTGCCCATATACCTATAAAACTCGGTCAGCTCTCCCTTGCTTCGGCACGGCCCAGCCTGGCAGATTGAGAGCGGCCCGTAATGCACAAGTCTGTTTTTATTATTCTTGCTGGGGGAACACTATTTCATCAGGAGCATGATTCCACCAGAGGAGAGGGGAAGAGGAGATAGGGCCTGCAGCGTGGCTATATTTCTTCCAATCAAACATTCCGTAAGGGAAAAATGAGTTGGCGCCATCAAAGCTAAGAATAATGCTGCCAGCTTTTATGTAAAAGGAAGGACTGATGGACAAATACAGGAAGGCACGACAAGTTTAATGACGTGTGTTGAGGGTGCCCGAGATTGGAAAAGTGACAGAGAGAAGCAGCCTCCTTGGTGGAATATAAATTGTGGGGGCCTGCTGTAAAAAGGCTTTTATCTGGAGTGAATGTGGGACGTAATGTGTGGGTCAGGGTTAAGTCATTTTCTCCGGCAAGTTAAGCGAATAATGAAAGCGAGTCGGCACAGAGAAGGAGCAGTGCTGGCGCCAGTTTGTCTTCATTTATTATGCCAAATCTCATGCTTTTGGCGTGGCGGCACCGAGACCCGTGGCTCGCACCGGTGGACGACATATCGCTTAATTTACACAAAGTAATGAAAGCAGGGAATGGGAGGACAAAACAATTTACCTGCTGACATGAGAAGAAGTGATTTGCGAACATAGGGGTTAGCGGAAGAGCGGGCACAGGGCCACGGGTGGGAGAGAGGGCGGGAGGCAGAGAAAGGCAGAGCGCTAAAGGGAAAGATGTGGAAAGGGGGGGGAGGGTGGTTGTGGCGCTCCCTGTCTGTGATCACAGCTGTGATTATACCTTCAGCAGCTCAGCTGTGGAGACCATCTTTCACACATATAAACCCATCACACATATGAGGCACATACACTTACGTAGACAACGTGTAGAAAAAAAGCATTTACCGACGACCACTGACAAATATTCACCCCCCCCTTTTTATCTATTTTGCTCCATCTCACCATTGAATACACACACGCACACACACAAACACACACACACATAGAGAGAGAGAGAGAACCTAAAAGGCTAATCAAGGCTTAATTGACATCAGTCATCAGCGCTTAAGGAGCTGAGGCCCTTGTCTCTCTGTTTCAACCCTCCTAATCGCAATCACACACAGAGAATCTGTGGCTCTCCAGCCCTTCATGAGAGTAGCCTACAGGAGATCACAGTCATTATCATCACTCCAACTAGCAACAGGTATTTTTAGCCACAAACCTGCTGGAGTTCACTGCTATCTCAGGAGATCAAAATGAACCACAAACCAAGTTTACTGATAAAACATATGGAAAATTAATGATCCTATGTTTCCATGGAATATGTCTTTTAAAAAGGCCAAGTTAATTTTACAGAAGGTAGAGGAGATCTGCACTAATCTCCTTGCTTGGAAGTTTTCCCAGTGTGTGATGACCACAGAACCTCTCAAGTGATTGAAGACAATCATTGCACTGTTCCTGTGTCCTTAATATTACTCCACAGTCTCTGTCAATACTCTTCAGCTCTAACAGACGGCCGTCTATAAGAGATGCACAAAGAGCTTAACGAAAAAAAAAAAAACCCTGTCATTTTCCAATCACTGGCCTTTAGTGCTGGACAGTTAGATCCAGTGCTCCAGGGACGATTTTATCTATAAGAGGTAAAGAGACCTTCTACAAATAGCAGCAGAGATCAAAATGGCTGCAAAAAGCAGTTAGCTTTCCTCATGTACTATACTGTCTTCACCCATTAATGTATTTATAATGTATGTCCATTTTACACCTTATATAAAGATTTAGAATGATTAGGCAACTTTTTTTTGTATTACCAATTTTTTAATTAATTATTAATTTCAAATACTATCAATACTCTCAAAATCGCATGTGACAAAATTATTGGCCCCTAAAATATTTATTATATATAATTTGTTGTCAGGTAATTGATAGAAGATAATGCATTAGAAGTTTTTAAAATGTCATTATGCACAATCATGGCCATAATAAAAAGTTTCTAAAGTCCAGAGAAGGTGGAAATTTGAGGAGAATAGTGAGGGAGGCAAAGAAGAACCAAAGTATAAATGACTTCAAAGGAGGCAAAAAAAAAAAGGATTCCGAAATCAGTGTTTTGCATAAAAACTGTACTAATTATTATTTGTACTGTAATGTACTTATTATTATTATTTTTTATGATGAGATGATTAAACCTCTTATTTGGATAAAACAGCTCAGTGGTTAAGTCCATTGGGCTAGTGATTGGCAGGTTGTGAGTTCAAATCCCAGCACTATCAAGCTGCTGCTGTTGGGCCCTTGAGCAAGGCCCTTAACCTTCAACTGCTCAGTTGTGGTAAAAATATTAGATAAATGTCAAATGTAACAGTCTTTCACTTCTGTAAGGCCCTCTGGATAAGGCAAATTATACAGCATCCCTATATACTGTATTTAGTTCAAAAACTACTGTATCACACAGAGTGTGTATATGTTATTGATTTTATGTGCTAATTCTAGCACTGACTGTAGATGCATATTCCATGTCTGTATAATGTTTGGACTGTGCTTGTCTGCAGTAAAATACTGTCTTGTATTAACAGGAGTTCTTACATTTATTAACACGTGACACTCCCTGTGTAAAAAAGCAAAATTATTATGAAATCAGTCCAGTAACCATACACTTCATACACACAGACATAACTGAGCATGCTCAGTACACACAGAGACACACATGCACAAAGAGGCAGATGCAAGTAGTGTGTGTTCCTGTAGAGCCGCATGGTGGGCAGGGTTGGTCACGGTAAACGGTGGGGTGTTGTCTGCTTTTGCTGGCACAGCTTCACCACGAGTCTGAGATGACAGAGGAAGTATCACTCTCCATGGGCATGCTGGGAAAAGCCTGGAAGCGTCTCCATCCTGCTGCTCTAACCCTCACAACAAATCAAACAACTCAGCACTCTGGCCAAGCAGCCCTCTGCCACAGTGCTAAGGGCCTGACATCGGCTTGACGCATGCGCTCTACATGCAGCTTCCACTCTCACAGTTCTGCTGAATTAAATACAAGTCATTGCTTTTAAGACAAAGAAAAATATGATAATGCGAGCTGAAAGAAAAAAGTAGTGGCTCTTGAACAAGTACAACTTTTCACTGTACTTATTTGCTACTTAGAAGGTATTTATATGTATATTTAAAAAAAAATCTAGCAAAAAATAGTAAGTCTACTAAATATCAGTTTAAATGAATATATAATACAGAGCAATACATACAAGTTAAATAAATATGCATATCACGTGTGTAAGAACAAATGTAAATATCAGAACTAACACTTTATTTAAAGGGTACCTACACTGGGCCTACATAACATCTTTATAAGCACTACATAAATATTTAATTAAGCATTACTGAAGAATGTAAGGCTTATGTCAATGATGTGACAAAGGTTTTTATGGAGGTTATGATGTGACAAAGGTCTTTATTGGGTATATTGCTTCGTCTTTGCTTGAGAGAGAAGAAGCCTTAGTGATCAATATGAGTTGTCTGTTAATGTATTTTTTAATCATTATCTTGTCGTTGGTTTACTAAATGCACATTCACAGCACTTTAAGACAGTTGTAGAAGGTAGACATAGTCTTTCGTAACAGTATTATAAATGCAATTTTGGAAGACATTTTGCTAAAAAGTGTTAATTTCCCCTATGTATGGAGACTTTTGGGACGCCCTGTAGATCAGTTGAGATAATTGTTAATTGAGAGAGAACTCTTGTCGCCCTTTCATGTTGTCTCACGAGTTTTGACATAAGCCTTTCATAAATTCTCAAACATGGTTTATGAAATGCTTATGAATGTGTTATAAAGGCCCTGTATGGGTAATCGTCAAATCGACAAAACAATCTCAGTGCTACAGTTTGTATAGTCCTTATGTGTTGCCATGTTGCATGCTGTTACATTTGATGCATAAGATTTACCTAATTATATATATTTTCATTTTCAAATCCACATGCTCCAGCCATTCTGAGGCCTGTAAGCTCCTGCTCCATCTTCCTTGATTGACTGTTGACTACAACCAACCTGTCCCCTTAGTTTACCTACAGTAAAATAATTCTAGTAAATATATTATGTTTAGCTTAAACAAAATTATTTTCTATTCCTAACAAACTAGAGTTCCTAAACTATCAGCTATAAGAAATACTAAGTGCCAGCCAGAAGAGGATGGGCTCCCCCTGCTGAATCTTGGTTCCTCCCAAGGTTTCCTCCATCACTGCATTTTTGTCACTTGCCCTTGTCTTGCTCACTCGGGGGTTAAGGTACTAATGTCTATAATGCTGCATTGAGACAATTTATATTGTAAAAATCAATCAAATGTCATTCTTTTGTATATGCTGCTATTTGTGATGGTCTACGTGACGTGCAGTTTACACAGTAGGTTTATTATGCTATTCAGTTCAGTTGTTCTGGGTAACTAATGTTTACTAGTTATCCATACAATGTACTGGACTTGTGCTTGTTCTACACTGTCACAAAATTGCATTTGTAGTCCTGTGTACATAGGGTCTGTATTGTCTGGTAGGTTTAATTACTATGCTTTAGGCACGAAATATCATCCCACTGTGTATGTGTATATAAATTAGATGACAGTAAAAATATATTTGACTTGCATCACAAGCTGTTCTATCGACTAGAGTGTTAATGTGTTTAAATCTTATGCTGTTTTTTCATTAACTTGCTTAAAAGTTAAATACATGACATGCCTTTTAGTATCCAAGCTGTTGATTCTGCATTATTAATATGCTTAAATAAGACAGTTCACGCTTATTCTTCTGTTGTTTCTTAAATGACATATTTACAGGGAAGAAATTTCTAAAGTGCAAAATTTTCATTCTAAATAACATAAATTTTTTTAAATAAATAAATAAGGCCACAAAAAGACTGTAAAATGTGGCATGTTTAATGAAGTATTACTTTTTTCAGTAAATGTAATCCACATCCACCTCAGTTGTTCTTCCATTCTTCTCTCGTATAGCAACTCCTCCTCCTCTTCAACTCTCCCCTCCACTTGCTAGCCCTCCTCTCCTCTCCATCCCAGTTCACTTCACATGGTCACTTCATCTTGTCTTTCAATCACCTCCTTTTCCCTCTTCACCTCCTCTCTGACTTATTTACTTCCTGAATGAGGGGTAGCAGTGAGCAGGGGATGTCCTCAGTGCAAATCACTGGCAGTCATGCTCTGTGGCTTCCCTGGTGCACACACACACACAATGGCATGTCATGAAAGGGCTGGGAGGTGAAACACAGACAGGGAGAATGGAGTGTGTGTATGTCAAGCCCACTTCACCCCCAACTCCATTACAGCTTAACCAGCGACAAATTGAGTGCCACCAGCAAGCTGAGCCTGAGCAGAGTAGGGCTGAGACTCCACACACAACAGCACCTTATGGTGCCAGTATTTCTTTTTCTTTCAAAGTGAATCCTGTTTGAGTTTTAAATTCAAGTATAATAAATTCTGAATCCTTTTTTTTTTCACTTTTTGAAATACTGACACTATTCCTGAGGGAATATAAGGTGAGAGGGAATGCATGTTGTTAGTGGAAGTGGCAGAAACAGGTTCAGCCAAACCTGTGATGTTCAGCCAAACAGGTAATAAGTTGTGTTGTTGGGGCACGCTCCCCTCTTCCTGAGTAATTATGTCATTAGAGTGGCCAGGCTGAGAGGGCTGGGATAACTGCTACAGCTCTCCCTCGACTGTCATCACGTAATTATGACTTATGCCACCTGAACCCTGCAAGCTGGGGGAAGTCAGTTCCCCATAAATTTTAATGATCACTCCAATGAAACAAAGGCTTGCATTGTTTCCTGAGCATTAACAGGTGAATATGGAGGGCATTGCCCATCCACTGACCAGAACCATGCCCCCAAACAGACAGCAAGAAGAGAAAAAAAGAGAAGGAGCATGCAGGGACAGAGGTGAAACAGGCAGGAGCCATAGAGGGAGTGAATTTGAGTGAGAGGGAGATGAGCTGCTTGAGAAAGATGTGAGAGGTAGAGAAAAGATAGCTAGTGAATAAAAGAGAAAAAGAATAGAAAGGCCCTGAATAAGGGTTAAAAGGATACACTGGTGACAATAAGCTATACAAATGTCTCATCCAACACATTTGGTTAATTTTGCTTACACCAAGATGATCTCAGTTTTCATCACATAATAGGCCTACTCATAGCAACAGAACAGAGGCTTGTCAGACTGTTTCAGCTTCTACAGCTCCAACCCACAAGTGGCATGTATCACTGACCCTGAATCAGTGTTTTGGCCAAAATGTAACTGGAGTGTTGAGGTCAGTGTCAGGTCTGTCAGAAAGGTAAACATTGGATCAGCAACTAGAGCTGGTCTGGCCTGCGTGGAAAGGACACAAGTGATACCCAATGCTCTGAGTAATTCTCGTGACCTCATTGAGCCTGTGTGTGTGTGCACGCGTTTTCGTGTGTGTTTGTGTGTGTGTGTGTGTGAGAGAGAGAGAGAGAGAGAGAGAGAGAGACAGAGGGTGCAAGAGAGACAGAGATTTTCAAGTTCAAAATTCCAACAAAGCATCAAAGTACCTTGACATGTTTGGTGTGTGTGTGTGTGTGTGTGTGTGTGTGTGTGTGTGTGTGTGTGAACTGTCTTCAGGAAATTAAGGACAAAGATAAAAGACATTATGCATTCATAATGATCAGCATAGCACTAGAGTTAATTAAAATAATTGAAAAAGATTAAACATGTTTATAGTCATAAATATAATTGATATTTTAAATACTATGATATTTTATAGCCCTAAATAACATGGATCAAAAAATAATAATAATTATACATTTGAGTTTTGCCTAAATATTAGAGGATAAAGGTTGAGAATATTCATTGTATTATTTTTTTATAATCTTTCAAGGAGCTAATACTGCCATCACACATCAGGAAAAGATATACCTTTTATCCAGCAGTATTCAATTTCAAGGTATAAATAATAAATATTGAACATTAGACAAATCTTTAAGAAGCAGTACTGACCACACTTCTAAGAAATTTGTTCCTAACAAAATGGTTACTATCAAATGGGACCATGAGCAAAGCATGTGCTACCTTATACCAGGTAGTTAGAATTTTATTCCCTTTTTTGTTTGTTTGTTTGTTTGCTTTCCACAACTTTGGTGACCATGTGCCTACTCAGGTCTAGAGGGTTTTAACCTGAACCCTGCTGCTTTGGCCAACACCAATTAAAACATCTCATACCAACCACATGAGAAGCCACAAGGTAAAGTTTCCTCAAAAAGTCCTCATCAAGCTGACTGGCAAGAATGGGATCTCCCTGATCTCCCTCTCTTAATATTGATGTGTGTTTGCTCACCTATCTTCTTTCAGGGGAACCTCACCTTCACAAAGCCTGTATTGAGTATCAGAAGGTGGCTGTTAGGAAAGCACCTGCAGGTCCACTGGGGTTTTACTGACCGGTCCCATTTCTACTTACAGCTGTCATCATCTTCCTTTTTTAAAATCCTGCCTTAAGAGCTTGTAACATTGCCAATCCATTGTTTGTAACAGAATTTTTAATTGAATGAAAAGATTTAAATTATAACTAGTCTTTGACAGCTGCACAGTCCACATACAAACTTTTCAAAGACAACCAAAATAATCTTAGGTCCCTGTTTAAGTTGCTACATTGACCACCAAGCAGTCAAAATTAAAGTATTGAATAGCAAAATTGAGAACAGAAGAATATTAGGGCATTTTCAGACTTGGTCCAAATACTTGTCCACACGTAAGACCGATTGTGGGCTTGTTTGCTTTAACATTCCTTTCAGAATTTGTTCAGAATCATGGATTGATTACATAATTCCATATGTAATATTTGTGCACAGAGGTTTGCAAAATGGTAGGCACTAGGTTCATTTGTTTGCTGTTTTTTTTTTGCTTATTATTTTCCTTTCATACCAACACTCAAGCAGCGAAGAACAGGGCTTTTTGGATGCATGAAATGCCACTGTGCAGGAATGAGGAGCTGTTCTCTTATATGAAAGTGTTAAACCATGCAGGCCAACATGAGATACACTGTAAGGCTAAAGGTTTGTGGACACCTGACCATCACACCCATATGTGCTTGTTGAACATCCCAATCCAGAATTAGTCCCCACTTTGCTGTTATAATAACTTCTACTCTTCTGGGAAGGCGTTCCACTGGATTTTGGAGCATGGCTGTGTGGATTTGCCCATTCAGCCACAAGAGCAATGGTGAAGTCAGGCACTGATGTTGGGTGAGGAGGCCTGCGGTGCAGTCGGCATTCCAGTTCATCCCAAAGATTTTCAATGGCGTTGAGTTCAGGGTTCTGTGCAGGCCAACTTAAGTTCTTCCACTCCAATCTTGGCAAACCATGTCTTCATGGAGCTCGCTTTGTGCACAATGGTGTTATCATGCTGGAACATATTTGGGCCTCTTAGTTCCAGTGAAGGGAAACTGTAATGCTACAGCTTATAAAAACATTCTGTACAATCATGTGCTTCCAACTTTGTTGCAACAGTATGGGGAAGAACCACATATGGGTGTGGTCAGGTGTCCACAAATGACGGGCCATATAGTATATGCATTTTCTGTGATGTTTTCAGTGCAAGCATTCACACCACAAATGCCAGCAAATTACAGTGCTCCTGTCCTACAAAATTCTAGCTTTATATATCAATAAGGAGTTCCATCTCCTCCACGGACCATAACATCCTTTTCCTGCCATCAACAGTTTTAAAACAGAAGGTAACTTGATCAGTTGAACCAATCACATCACTTGGCATGTGGTGCTGAGTGCAGATACACCTGATGCAGTCTGCACCCCAGCTCAGTAGAAGTGAACCACAGATTACCATTTTAAAGAGGACCAGGGATCAGTTCTCTGGATCGCTCCCGGGTTCCAAAACAGCATTCACACTTCACCAATCATAGCAAAATCTGGGCTCAAATGGTCCCAGGTATGGGAAAACAAAAAAATGTAAGTGTGAAAATGCCCTTAGAGTATCAGAAGTAGTAGGAATATGATGGAAAATTCTAGTGACATCAAATTATATATATAGAATATACTGTATATGTTAGACCAAATTAATTTGCCCATGTTTCTAGGTTTAAAAGAAAAAACTCTCAGAAATAAGAACACAGTATCAGCCTAGATGCCATTTTAAAAATGTCATTCACTACAGCTTAGAATCTTTGTGTCATGGCTGACAGTGGCTTAACATTTAAAACCCATACTATTAATGTTGTTAAAACATCCTTTATCCAACTTCGGAATATTGCCAAGATAAGGAACATGCTGTCTATACATGATGCAGAGATGTTAGTTTATAACCTCTAGATTAGATTACTGTAATACATTTCTAGCTGGATGCCCAGTCCTATCCATCAGCAAGCTGCTGTATGAACAAAATACTACAGCTAGAGTCCCTACAAGAGCTAGAAAGTTGGAGCACGTCAGGCAAATCTTCATTATTCTACACTATTGACTAATTGTTAGGTTTTGTATGGAGAATAGAATTTTATTTGCTTTTGACATACTCTTAATAATGTATCTAAGTGTAACACCAGCCCAGGATACTACCAGTCCTCACCAGCAGGGATCACAATCTCTGTAATTCTAATGTGACCTCTGCCATTCCACTTCCAGTTCACTTCCTGACTCCTTAATATATAAACAACAAGAACATTCATTCCTTGTGAAGTCTTGCCAAACATTACAGTTATGTACTGCATGTGCTGAGGCTTGTTATTCTCTTGATCATGACTTTTTGCCCGTTTTCTTGGTTTGTTCTTTGGATTATCCTCTGCCGTAAATTGTAAATCTGGAATTGAAAAAATAAATTAATTAAGGCTTGTGGTCACAGAAAATTTTGCCCAAAACGTTTGAGAACCCCTGCTCAAATGGGACAAGTGGACCTAACCCATGACAGAAACATTTTAAAAAATAAAATAAAAATAATGCCCCACACAGCATAAGACAGCCACTGTTTTAATTTCAATTTGTCACCCAGTTGTATGTGCTAAGGAAGAATATGTGATGTAATTTTGTCTTTTTTTAATACAGTATGTCAAACAGTGCAGGAAACCATTATTTAAGACTGAAGCGACTTGAGCTAAGGCTGCAGTTTCCACAATACTACACTGTGTGCATACATGCTTGCTTTCCTTATTAGCTACCATAGCCTCAAAGCTCTAAAAGCAAATATTAGACATCAAATATTTCTTGTCAGATTCAGCTTGGGGGAATTTATGTAAATTTCTTTTTTCAAACTAGTCTTTTAAGGCTGCTTTCAAATAATGTGCATTATTAAAAATGCCATTAAAAACAAAATCCTCCAATTCTATACTTAATATTATACTTTATATTATGCTACATAATATTTTCTAAGGACAACAGAATAATAGGACAATTTTAGAAACAAGTAGAAGGCAATAAATCTAGTGGTCACAACCCTCAGAGGCTGACTCACACTCTCAGAGGTTCACTCACACTAGTCATCTCACAGCCATTTCACAGGATTGTATTAGACTAGTTTGGAATAAGAAACAACAAAAAAGCTAGAAAATAAATCTTCACTTTTCAATCCCATTTTACCCAAACTTAAACAAGATTGAAAGTTTCAGCCACACTTCCTCAAGGTCATCAAATGAGCTGTCAATCATCTAGACTAATACTTTAGAACATTCTCTCTCTATCTCTCTCACACACACACATACACACACACATACACACACACACACAGCCTTTCTGTCACTCTTTCATTCTCTCTTGAACGCTCACTCACTCACTCTTCTCACCTCCTCTTACTCTCCATCATCAACATTAAATCTCGTGAAAACATTTTGTCATAGGGTTTTAGACTGACCATTTGTAAAACCTAACTGGCACACATACTGGCGCCAAGATGCATTGATGGTACTGTTAGATATTTAAAATGGCATGAAGAATTAATTCACATAATGGCTTATTTATATGAGTGATATATCCTGTATTTCCAGTAGACACTGTACATATATTTGAATCTGAGGTGCAAAAGAAATGGCCACTTGGCAAATAGAGAACGATCCATTGCAATAACTGCATCAATAATCCAATTCAAGGAGCAAACTTGGCAACAGAGGGACTCATTTGTCTTTGTGGTTTATTAACAGAGTCTCTGTACACCTAAGTGTTCAGACTGTAATCAATTAGATGCATAAGTGCTTCGTATCACACTATACACATACAGTACAGAGCACTAAAGTGTTTTTGATGCTTCAAGTATAAAAAGGTAGTAGTTTGTCTATAAAGTAATATTTTAGTTAGGAATGTGTGTAGTTCTGAGCAAGCATGCATGCTGATATTCATGAAGTGTCATGTCATTTTGTACTTTTTACTGAATTTTCACTGCACTTTTTCCTTGTGAACATGTAGAGGAACTGTAAGTCACAGTTTTATTTCTTGAGTTCTTAGGTACATCATAAGTATTAGCAGTATATATATATATATATATATGTATATATAGATAGATAGATAGTCTGCAAAAACTCTTAAGTCTCTAAGTCATAAATTCTCTCTCAAATTTCCCCCTGCTCTCTTGCTCTCTGTCTCTGACAGACTGGCCGTGTGTAGAGGAGGAATGATAATAATGCTTCTAATCTTGTTACATGGCACACAGAATTGTGTTCAATGTTAATGATGAGCAGGTCCCCTCCCGTCCCAGCCGAGATGCTTACTTTCAATTTGTGTGCTGTCATCTCCCTGCGCCGCCACTGAAATTGATGCACCCTCTTCCCTTTAATTAAATCAAAAATGGGCAGGGGGCCGCGCTCTATGGGTGGGTGTAAGGGAGGGGGCCCAGGGCCGATCTATGCCCGGAACAGCCGTCACTGAAATTTCCAAACATGCTAAAGAGAAGAGAGTCAGGGTTTTACTTTTCAATTTGTTTGTGTTTTATTTATTAGTTTTTTTCCTTCACTGACACATCAATTTTATGTACAAATGAAGCAATAAAACTTTCAACATCATCCCAGCTCTCCACATTCATGGAGTTTGTGATTGTATCTGTACTGTCCTGACTGAGGGGCGGGGCTTTTATTCACACTGTGATGTAAGAAAAGAGGAAGAAAGGCCCCATCAGGGCCTTTGGCTGTTGCTGCTGTGCATCACCTGTCCTGTCATTTGCTATTCAGAGTGTCACTGCAAGAGCAAAGGACATTCTCAGAGAATTAATCTCCTTTATTCCTGAACCCTCTTCAAAATCTTGCATTAGCTATCTGCAGGGGGAAAATGAGAAAGAATGAGAAAGGGGGAAAAAATGATATATTTATAATTAAAGCTAATCGGTTAGAGTGACTAAATGTGGCTTTAAATTTTTATTCTACAGTATAGCTATTTTTTTTTCTTTTCATTTACCTTTTTATTTTTAGTTTAATTTAGACTTGTTTGGAGACCACTAAAAGAAATAAAATGTTTAATAATATAAAAATATGTAAAACAAAAATATATATATTATTTTATTTAAGTGTTATTTTTCTGCATAATAGCATTAATTTCAAACAATACCTGCCATTGTTTTTAGCGTATTGCACATTAAACTATACAAGGTAATGTTCGCGGTTCAGTTAAAAAAGTAAGTCAGACACAGAAGAGACACTTACGGGTATTTTCTTATGTGCTATAGTTTATCCAGTCTCTGTGAATTTGTCCCTTGAGCAAATGGATTGTCTTTGAGAAAGTAAAACAAAAATCCATTGTGATGAAAATCAGATTAGACATTTCAGGAGTACTAAGACTGTGCCTGCAGTAGAGTGAATAAAATGGACCTAATTTTTTGCTAAACTACTGCAGTGGAGCAGTGAAGATGTATAAAACTATCATTCTGTCACATTTGCTGTATTTAAATAAATAATGCCAGAACAAAATGCAAAAAATATCTAAGAATCTTTAAACTTAAAAAGCTGTAGTTATGGCATATAAGGTAGGTTGTCTGATCACTGCTAAAATACACAGCTACTCATTCATTTTAGTGATATAGATAAATATATTAATACATGTGCCAATGTTGGAGAAATTGAATGTATTTGCCAGCAGCATCAACATCAAAATTCAGAATGGGACTGAGAGACTCAGCCCAGTGCAGCAGTACAGCTAAACACCTCCCCCTAGTGAAGAACATCTCAGGACCAGCTCCTAAAATTGCTCTAAAGAGCAAAATGTTTAAAAAAAAACTATCTTGTTGAAAAAGAAATTGCAAGCAAAGGTCCAATTGCATTGCATCGCATTGAGATTAATCTGTGCTGCTATTTGGATTGTAAAATGAACCACACTCACAAACCGTCAGCACCACTTTGTTCTTCATCCAAACCAGATTAGTGTATAAGTATGTGCACCCTCCATCTATCTCAACACTCTGATACAGTGAGCAGTGATCAGATTTGCGCAATAAAATAAGCATTTATATCTTTGCACAGAAAGGTCTATGTTTTATTGATGTCATTCATAGGCACGCATTTCCTCATACAGTTTACTCTCTCTGTCACACACATATATACGCATAGTTGTTCAAACACAAGCTCGACCCTGCCATTATCCCCTCCTCAACCCCAACCAAGCAGTTTTAATTTCAGCACTCTGATTAGCTGATGATTGCCTGACAGACGCCGCCCAGCTCCACTGTTCTCCCGGCTCCCAGCCTGCAACTCAATCACAGCCAATTAGCCAGTCCCCAAACACTCTCTCCTATTAGAGCACTCATAATCGACTCATTGTGTCCTGATTTGGCAAATAAATCACTCCAGAGGCTGCTCGTTTTATTCTCCCCCACTCTCTCCCCCCATCAGACTGACATCCTCTTTCTTTCTTTCCTTCCATTTTTTTCTGTTTTTGTCTTGTTCACTTGCTTCTTTATTTTTTCCTTCCTTGGTTGCTTGCATTATTCTTCCACCCATTCTTTTCTTCATTCCTTCTTTTCTGTTTTTCTATATTTTTCTTGCTTTCTTACTTTCTTTCGTTCATTTCTTTCTTTTCTTTCTCCATTTTTCTTTATTTATTTATCTACTTATTTACTACTTATTTATTTGTCTACTATTTTACTTTGATTTCTTCTAGCTTTTTTTGTCCTTCCTTCCCCTCTCTCTTTCCTTCCTCTCTGTCTTGGCTTCTTTCCTTCCTTCCTCTCTCTCCTTGCCTGCTCTCTTGCTTACTTGCTTTTCTTATTCCTTTTTTAAGCAGTTGCTTTCTGTTCTCCCTTTCTTTTCTTCCACTTGCTTTCCTACTTTCTATCTCGCTCTTCCTCTCTTTTCACTTTCTTTTGCTTGCCTGCTCACCCCTGCAGTGTTTCTTTGCTCTCCCCCCTTTGTCAGTTCTCACTCAATTCCTTTTCTCCCACACTCAGTCTCAATAAACCAGACTTTTCCTTTGAAACACAGTTTATAAGACTCGTGCTGAAGTCATCTTTTCAAACACCCACTTTACATTTACCTCTCTCTCTCTCTCTCTCTCTCTATCTCACACACACACACACACACACGTGAACCCCCCCCCCACCCCCCACCCCCAACCCACTGCTCTCCCAAACAGTCTGCGGAAGAATGAAGAATAATTTAGCGGCTGAAGCTAGGCAGGCGGCACAGGGGTGTCCTTGTTTTACAAGGTTAAGAATCCATTCTGTCCAAGCCAAAGAAAGGAGTGAATTAAAATAAATGACGGCTAGATATTTATTGCTAGTTTGTAGATGAAGCTCGGTCACTGTGGTGGGTCAGGGGGACTGGACTAGCCGACCGCTCGCAGTCACAGCCTCCTGACCCGGACTCTCACTCTGGATTTGCTCCAAATGTCAGCTCAATTGTCTCCATCTTTTTTCTCAACTACATTTCACATTGATACAGACACACAGTCTGGGGATGATTTCTACATGGATATGTGACTGGGGAAGAGCAAAAGAGAAGAAATTTAATCAGATGAGAAAACCTGAGGAAGGTGATGTCATGTCCATGGTGATGGATCAAAGGATGGAGAAGATCAAAAATGAATACAATAAGAAAAAGAGAGGCTGTGAATTTGTCCTTAGAAATGTCTGAATGGATAAAGATAGACAGTTAGACAGATAGACATCTAAAGGCATGTAAATGTTTAGAAAGGTATCAAAGAGGATCATTTTGGCAAAAAAAAATATATTGTTGAGAAATATCATCTAATTTTGTATAAATAATTATACAATTATACATTATAAACCAATTATTTAAGCATTTCATAATATACTTAATCATATGCAAAATTATATGCCTATATAATTTGTACAAGGTCTATTTATTTATGACTTATTTTGCCTCTGCTGGTAGGTCAGGAGCCATTTAAGGTTTCCTATAACACTGTACTGTTCTCACTAATTTCAAGCTCCTAATTAGAGATACATACTGTAAACTCAGTCTAAGCCACAGTAAGTCATGCTCCCCATTCAAACTGCCAAAAGTATGCAGCAGTCAAGAATCTTGTTGAGAGGTGAAATGACACAAGTAATCAAGCGTGGGACTGTAAACCCATTTTAGATGTTCAGGTTTTTAAGACCTGCCTTTACTAAAATCCCAGAATGACTTATCTAGGGCCAGCTGCAGTATGACTTGCCTTTGATTTGACCACAGTTACTACATCGAACCCACAGCCTCCATGCCCTGGAGGACATCAAAAAAGACAGTGAGGACTAGATCAGTCAGCAAGCACAAATCCTCTACACCACCCACTGCTGTTCGATCCCAGCAGGAGCCCGGGAGGTCTGAGCATGCCCAGGAAGGAGCTATGTCCAGAGGGGCTGTGCAGGATCACAGAGCTCCTGTCTGCTCTTTCAGTACCACTCACTCGGCTCTCACTCCCTACTCTTGCTCCAAATTTTATCTTCCCACTAAGGGTCAAATGTGGAGCAAGACTTTTTTTTTTTTCAATCTTAAAAACCCCTCTAGAGAATCATAGCTAAATTTGAAGCTGCTTGTATATGGTAAAACTATACATGGATATTCTCAATCTTATTTTCCAACTCGTTCAACTGAAATGATCAGTGATCAAGCAAAAAAGCCTGAAAACCCATTATTTTGTCATCTTAAAGCCATGTTCATGTTGGTTGCCTTGTTGTTGGTTGCAAGACAGAAGAGAGAGGAGGTGTGAGAAGGCCATTACCTCTCTGCTTGTAAGGAAGTGAGCTTGGCCAGCTGGCAGGAGAGCCATGCTGAAGCATTGGCCTGCAACTGTGAGGCCCCTGCCGCTGCACCACCAGGACCCGAGGCCCTCTCAACTCAGCTCAGTAGGGCTGCCCAGACCCCCGCCAGCCTTAGACAGATGGAGCGACCTGCATCAGAAACCAAGGAGGAGGAAAAAGGAGGAAGAGTGGCAGTACACACAGATGTCTGACAAAGCCTGGGTGATTTGAGCAGGTGGAATATCAGCCTTCATCTCTATTTCTCCTTCTTTCTTTATCTCTTTCTAGCTCTCTTTCTTTGTATATTTTCAGTTCCTTGGAGTATTTCATCTAGTTCAGAGAACATCAAAACCCTAGACCAGGTATCATCAACTGGCAGACCACACTGCAGATGCAGACCCAGCAAAGTACTTCAGCAAATTGGACCAAGTTCTTGAAAAATAGTGTAGCAGCGTCGTATGGAAAATACTTAAACATTTACAAATATGAACAGCCTCTTTAGCAGATCCTGCGTTGTAGCTTATTACGGACAATCACATGCATTTGAACAAGTTATTTATCTGAAGGCAGTTGACTGAGAAAGGAAAGAGTTTTCACACACTTTCATAATGAAGTGATGACATAGCTTGTTCAAAAAAAAATGATTTGGAGTATGCATTTATTCTCCACTTCAAGTAAAAAAAAAAATCTGTTCATAGTCTGTGGCAATAGTCAAAAGTGGTAACATGAAGCACCACTATGAAACAAAATATAATCACTTTAAATTGCCCTATTTATAGCCATGAAATTATCATTAATGGTTAAACATTAAAAGGTAACTCAGCATGGTAGTTGCTTATCCAGACCTTTGTAAGTGAGGAATTTTAAGTAACTGGTCCTTCACAATTTTAGTTGAATGCCCTTGCCCTAAACCTTCACCCTTCATCTTGACATCGCTGTGTTGCTTAAGTTTCAAACTTTTGATGCATTTTCACCAACATTGCCATAGCCTTACAAATTGCATCTACCAGTCCCACAATGAGAATTCTCTCTTCCACTCAGAGATGCTGCTGAGGGAAATTGCGAGGGCTTTTTTACGAGGGCGCTATGCAGCAAAGCACCTTGACCTGCTCATTTGCGGCCAAAAAACCATGAACTCCAGACCTTCAGCGTCAGCCCCCTCCTCTCCTGCAGCCCTCCACCTCTCCTCGGCCGCTGAGTTATTATCATAATTTCCTCCCGAGGTGACTCAGGGCCTCGGGCTGGCGTGAGTGGCCCCGTGTTCTACAGAATGTTCTGTGTTTTATTGCCTTTAAGTCAGCAGCAGGGCCAGCCATGAGGGCCCGCAATGATAAGAAAGCAGTCATGTGAAAAATGAAGGGGGCCACATGTCCAGCCAAGAGAAGAGCGAGGGGCAAATAATAAAATACATGACAAATGTGGGCCCTGGCTGTATTTCATGTTCCACACATACACTCACAAATACTGAAGCTTCATGTATACACTGACCGACTAGAAGACAAAGGCCTGCAAAAACACAGCTATTTTAAGGACTGTAGTCTACGTCTGAAAGTTGAGTGTTTCTCCCTAAATTATTTTGAACTTGAAACACAAACCAATCGATGCCCCCTACTGCCTCTCTCTCTCGCTGCCCAGTGTTCTGACAACATGACACAGAGCAGATACCCAGGGGCATTCTGCACTGCTGCCAGCCTGTTCGCTTTATGTCTAAGCCCACCTGGGATGAACTAAAAAGAGACAGAACTTTAGAAAAAGCTGTCACAAAGTTCTGTTTCCTCAAATGTGTCCCAGACGACTGTGTCTCTCTCACACACTGTTAATGCAAAATAGTTGAATAGGTGTAATAAAAATACAAGACCAGCGTTCAAAATGAAAAAAAAAAAACATTTGATCATAACGGCTTTGTGAAGTCAAAAACTTATTTAGTATGATCAGTCATTGTAGGATATGAGTTTTGTCTTATATCCTATTGCATTTTACAATACAGTAAAATTGTGGTGGGGGGGTGGAGTCAGCTTTATTTAAAGAGCACTTTTCATTTTGAGTTCAGAATCTCAAAGTGCCTTACATACAGTATAAATGTGTCGGGGGGATAAATGTATGTATTCTGGGGTGTGTTAGTGTAGCTAATTTTTAGAAATAGGTTTTTCTTAAATTGTAGGATCGATTTTCGATTTTTGCACATATCTCAATCACAAAACAAGTTAAAGCATTCATGTTGAAGCGTAATTACCCAAAAAGTGAAAAGGGAGAAAATCTATTATGATCAGTTGTCAGTAGTCAGTGTATGATATACACACAACCCCAAAGAGGAATAAAGTGCAGTCCCACTGAAGGGGGAGTAAAATACAGAATATTTTCAATATCGTACTTGCACAAATCACTTGTCTCAGTAGAAACTGGTGTGTGCGTATATAATGGGTTTTACAGCAGCCACCAGGCACTTGGGGGGAAAAAAAGCTGCCACTCATCTGTTTTAGGTAAGACTTGGAATAGTTTACATCCAGGTTCTACCACTATGCTGTTTTAACAGATCTGTGCTGACTGACAGGAGACCAAACAGCATTTTTAATCACTCATTATCATTATCATTATCATTATTAAATGTAAAGTTTGACACTTTGCTGTAAATCTATTTAATCATTTTAATCTGTCAAATCTTTTGGCCTTTTTGACCATTTTAAGCCAAATATCTTCAGGGGCATCCCTAATAAACATAGTTTACTGATGTTACTGTATACTTGTCTACTATTAGCAAAGTCAAACATACAGTGATAGATTTTATTTTACATTAACGAACTCAAAACATTCTCTTTTTAGCTTGAGAGCAAGCAAAGCCACTGCATGAGTGCATC
Source organism: Pangasius sanitwongsei (assembly GCA_037576675.1). Lineage (NCBI taxonomy): Eukaryota > Metazoa > Chordata > Actinopteri > Siluriformes > Pangasiidae > Pangasius > Pangasius sanitwongsei. The sequence goes on from CM075012.1 coordinate 9,087,267, forward strand.
TTCCAAGAACATCTTATGTCTGCTCTTGACAGGAAAAAAAACATTTTTGGCATATTTTTTGAGTAATAACTTTTAGCAGTTTTCTACAATGTTAAATTTTTTTTAAAAATTATTTTCAAAGCAATTAATCACAAACTGATTCATCATCTGTGATCGCATTACTCCGAAAATGAAATGAAAAATAATTACTCAAGAGGTCCCTATTAACACATTTAAAAACTTTAAAGCAGTCAGTTATTACTACATACTCTGTTCTTAATGCTTATTATGATATATTACATCTTTCCCATCAAAGCTGACCTTTGCCCTAGATGTTCAAATGTCATAGTGACACAGCATAGCACCTCTTTTAATAAAGCTCCACCACACACTGTACAGTAACATACACCTCGAGGCTCACTGAATGGGACATGGAGCGCCAGGTACCAGCATGCGCTCCGAACATCCCGTGACTTCCACACTTGCTCATGTCTGTCCTCACCACTCACTCTGAGCCCGAAGGGGGGCCCAATATCAGACAACAGCTATCTCCACATCTCCACATTTTCTTAACACTTTAATTACATGGCCATATATTGCCTCAGGTCTTATGGAAGGCAGATATTGAGACCAGATAAGATGGAGAAACTTCTGTCAGCGGCTCAGCATATTAGAAAAGCACTCGAGCCTATTATCTCCTTTCTGACTGGCAATTGAATGTACTGCTGTATCAAAATACATACAGTCAGATCCAGATTTTTTGGATCTGTTATTAAAAATGTATTACTTCCCCTCTCATTTATTTTGCTGGCCACAGAAATGAAAACTCATTTCCATTTAAAAAAAAAAAAAAACAGGGCTGAGGAATGAGCAGTGGTCAGCTAACCTGGACTGGCTACAGGGATTTTATTGTTTACTTACGCCAAATGCTGACAGAGAAGTTATTTTAGGACAAAGTAAACTTTAAAAGAAGACATGGTGGATTCACATGAGAAAATTCTATGTATCCCAGAGCATAGGGCATGAAAAAGCTTCTGCACAAAAAGGGAACGCTGCTTTCAGGTTTTCAATCCTGCATTAGAAAAGCTTTCCATAAGTTGTATAATATGCTATAAAATGCAAACGAAGTGCATCATGGTTGGGATAACACTGAGAATTTCTCAAATCACTTGGGCATTCTCAACATTTAATGGACTTACAACATGAAATGTTCTAAAACAGCTCTAAAGCTGAGAATCTTATATTAAGGTTTGTGGACCCCTGAGCATCTCTGATGTATGGCCAGGGGGTCAGTGATTTTATTATTATCCTTTTAGCGATGTGATCACAGTGGAGACAGATATCACTGTTAATGTTAATATATGATCCTAACTGACTGATGACCTAAATTTAATGTCCTTTATGTACAGCTCAATAACTTAAACACAAATATAAATAACGTCAAGTTGAATCTAGCTATACCCATACAGAATAATAAAAAAATAAATAAATAAAATTAAAAATTTGTTAAGGAATTAAACTGGTACTATTACTGTTAATTTATTAATCTTAACACGTTACTCAATCACTGCTTTAAAAATGGTATGTAGTTATGAGACTGAGGTCAAATAAATAAGTGCAGTAAGTAAATATGATGATTTGCCTAGTGTGCCTAATATTTTAATAGTTGGATTATGTTCACAAAAAGCAGACGCTACAGGAAATGAAGAAAAAATTGTGCTTAGTGCTCCATTCTGAAGCTCTCCATGAACACACTCCTCCCAAACTATATGGGTCTACACCAAACAATGTTTTAAAGGTTTAAATAGACAAATTATAACAATTTTGCAAGGCATAATGTTTACTGTAGACAATTACTACTGTAGACAATTGCTATAATAAGTGTATAATAAATTAATATACTCTTATACATTTATAGAGTATTTTACAATTCCAGTTCTAGATTTCACATATAAACATATAAATGGATGAATATGTGTATTCTGGTATGTTTTATTTGTTTCCAGCTAATTATTGCAAATTGTCCATTTCAACTCTTCACCTCATTTGTGCTGCAAGTGACGGTATCAGCTACCGTAAAATATAATTATGAAGGCACGATTAATTGCTTACAATACTGTATTAAGCTATGTGTAGGCTAATGCTAACTAGTTTAAGGTTTAGGTTGAGTTAGTTACATGGTGAAGACTGTTGAATGAGGCAAAGCTCAGTGTGCTGCAAGACAAACAGTGAGTAAATATGATGATTTGCCTAGTGTGCCTAATATTTTAATAGTTGGATTATGTTCACAAAATAAATCTCTTGATTATAATTGGGTTTCTAAAATTGCTTAATAATTATTAGCTTTTTTTTTTTTTTCAATGAACTGGAAAGGGATCCTTGGCTGCAAAATGGTTTGGAGCTCTAACTATAAAGTATTATCAAAGATCATAAAAATGCACCAAAATCAAAAACAATATATTTCCGTATAGTTTTATTGTCACAAGCCATCAGTGTATTCAGTACCAAAGCAAGATAGATTTCCTCATAGTAGCAGACACTGAGAGTAAATATTCATTTTCTCCCTGAAATATGTGTGAACTCTGATGATTAGAGAATTGAGAAGTATGATTACAGTTATTGATGTGACTGCGTCCCCATGTAGACGAAAAAGCAACAACAAACTAAACTCTCAGGATCTGTCTGCTGCTCCAAGCTTACTGTACATTCCTCATAAATGTAACGACATGTTATTCCAATTATGCATGTCTATTGTAGTTACTAAATAATTAAAAGTATTTACTAAATAATATGATATAAGATGTATTAAATAATGATAATAAGGGATTAAGGTATGGCAGGTATGCCACCATTTTGCGTAACTCATACTTAAAGGCAGTCAGAGGGCTTTGCCGTGCAGGGCTACTGAACTATGACAGACAGTAACTGAGCTAGAGGAAGTCAGACGCTGTTTTCAAGGAACAGAGTGAGAGAGGTCACTTTGAGGAGCTGGACACAGGCTCATGCCAAGCATCACTCCCTCTCCCTCTGTCTGTGTGCCTCCCTGTCGCCTAATCCTCCAGCAGACTGGCCGGAGCTTGGGCTGCTCGTCTGAGCTGGGTCACTTCCCCACTATCACAGCGCTTTAATCTGAGCGGCCTGCCTGCACGCCGCTCGCCTAAACACACCGGCGGCCCCGTGCCAGCGGAGGAGTGGCAGCCACTGCCATCCCTGAGAGAGACAGCTAGAGGTTGTCTGTACATGGATGGGCACTTCACAGCTCGGCAGGGGAGAGAGGAAGGGGCATCACGGCAGCTGCTCAGGGCATATGGGCAGAATTCATTAAAGGTGGCTAAATAAGCCAACATGGAGAGAAAGAGTGAAGCAGAGCTGGAGAGAGAGGGAGATTGGGCACAGAGTTGGAAAAACAAAAGCAGAACGTGTCGACAGTGTTTGTTTGTTTGTTTTTTTCACCTGATGTTTCAGTTAGAGAGATGAAGTCAGAGGTTTTTCACAATTAAACTCGGTCTCTAGGCACAAACATTCTAATAAAATACTAAGAGCTAACCTAAAAAGCACAGCTTGACTTTACAGCTAAATGGCAAAACCATATTAAGTCATAAAAAACAGTATCAGCACAAATTAGTGCACAGAAAACCAAAAAAAAAAAAAGCAGACTCTACAGGAAATGAAGAAAAAATTGTGCTTAGTGCTCCATTCTGAAGCTCTCCATGAACACACTCCTCCCAAACTATAATGTTGCTTATTTATTATGGGTCTACACCAAACAATGTTTTAAAGGTTTAAATAGACAAATTATAACAATTTTGCAAGGCATAATGTTTACTGTAGACAATTACTACTGTAGACAATTGCTAAGGAAATTAAGTATAATAAATGTATAATAAATTAATATACTTTTCTAAATTTATAGCGTATTTTACAATTCCATATAATATATAAACATATAAATGGATGAATATGTGTATTCTGGTATGTTTTATTTATTTCCAGCTAATTATTGCAAATCGTCCATTTCAACTCTTCACCTCATTTGTGCTGCAAGACGTAGTTCTGCAAGTGACGGTATCAGCTACCGTAAAATATAATTATGAAGGCATGATTAACGGCTTACAATACGGTATTAAGCTATGTGTAGGCTAATGCTAACTAGTTTAAGGTTTAGGTTGGGTTAGTTATATGATGAAGACTGTTGAATGAGGCAAAGCTCAGTGTGTATTTATGTATTTATGTTTATAGGTTTAAATGACAAGTTACTATAAAGAGACATAAAATTAGGTACATTTTTCTTTACTCTATAAAAATGTGGCTTTACTTCCTGTTTATATTCAGTAAAAAGCTGTATTAATTTTACAGTCATTTATAACTCGATTTGCCGGTATATCACTGTAATTGTAATTCATTACATGTTATTACTGTGAAATTATTATAGTAAGATACACAATATTTACAATAGAAACTTAATTGATACTGCTGTAAAAGTACTGTAACCGTTCTATACTCTTAGTTTACTCTTGAATTTATAGCATTTTGCTGCAACTATACACTTTTATAGTTGTTCATGAACTAAGACACAGCTGCAGAATTAATTCACTAATACGTAACAGTACACTCTATAAAAATATCAAGGCTTTTAGTCTTGATTAAAACAACCAAAAACTTTTAACACTGTCTTTATGAATTTCATTATTATATATTATACTGCAAAATAAAAACAAAAGCCAAAATGTTGAACAAAATCTAATCCTTTAACCTTTCAGAACTAGAGTGTGGTTTACGGTCCTAACACAAACATTTAATTATGTTAATCCCAGTGATGTCAATAGGATCCTAGCTCAATGTGGTTGAGATAATTGTGCAGAAAGTGGAAGCTTTGGCCAAGAGCGGACAGATAGAGTCAATGGTGCAGTCAATAATGATAAGGTTGTGTTGCTCTGATGTGTAAAGTTCATTTTAAACCAATTAACTGGATTTCAGCTTACCTCCTCATTAACCTTGGACTTGATCCCACAAATTCTCTCCAAATAATATGAATGACACAAAAGGTCATGTGATGACTGAATGAGTTCAGGAACACAGAAGTGAAATGTTTTCTGGGTTGATTTTAATATCAAAATATCAAACATACAGCACATGCCACCCGAACAATTCCTCAGGTTAAAAATTCAATAAGAACAATATCATAATACATACATATATGCAGGTGTAACTCAGGCAGGGCACAAGATGAGGCCCCCTAGTGAGTAATGCACTGGCCTTTCACTGAAAGTCATCTATCCTCAGGCCACAGGAAGAGGAGACTGCTCCTCTCTCTCTCCTTGATCCCATTCCGTCTGCAGCTCGGAGGACACCTCCGTAAATAGATGATCCCAGTCCCAGCCAACATCCTCCTGCACAGAGAGCATGAGAGGTAAAGAGAAAGCCAGGAGTAATGGAGAGAAGGACATGAAATGGATAGGGAAGAATAAGATAAAGAGCCAGAGCAAGGACAAGAGCACAAGAACGGCACGAGGCCAGGAGCAAGAAGAAGGGACGAGTGAAGCAATCATAAAACAAGACACAAAACAGAGACAGAGAAAGCTGGGGAGATGGAGAGTGGAAGTTAATGTTTCATAAATCTTGTGCTCCTCAGAGGCACAGCACGGCTCCCTTTGGTGGCCCAGAGGCAGCTGGTCAGCCCTGGAAAAAAAAAAAAAAAGTGTCTGGTTCTAAAACTCCACTCACCTCTCTCACCTCCTGCTCTGGTGCTAAAACCTTAGTGAGTAGTTTCAGGTCAATCTCGCCATCCTGGACAAAAACACAGGCTATGCATTAACCAAAAATCAGCCAGACATAGGACACCCTGGATAGAATGTAAGGGTTCATACTGTGATGGAAATTATCAAATGATCGACTAAAAATGAATACTAGGCAAAAATACCAAATGCTATTTTGTTTATTCCCAGCATTGACGAAAATCAGTGTGAGCAACTGAATTGGGTCTCACCAGAGTCTGAAATGCTGAATACTTCATAAGATCGTTGTCCAGATCCCTGTAGGTCATCACTCTGTTCACCTGGATGCTGAGGTAATGACAGAAATTCAGTTACATATAGAATTTTACAATGTAAGAAAAAATATAAGTTTAGTTAAAGTATATTTCATTTCATGAGGATGGCAAACAGCTTCAGCACTAATAAGTACGGACTAAAACATGATGGGGAGTGTTACAAGAAAATAATAAATGACTCCTCCAAAGTTTCCTATAAATGTATTATTTTCATATAACAGTACATGCAAGAGTGTTTTATTCCTCTTATGCCTCTAATTTATTAATGAATGACACATCATCTGTTTAACTGTTTATCATTACAGTCCACAATGCAAGTTAGTTCCTGTTATCGCTTACGTTATAGAAGTTGTAAACAGTTCTTTGTAGTAATAAGATTGACAGATTGTCATGTTCCTAAGAAACCAGAAAGGTCAAAATCCGTGATGGAAAACTGACTGTAACGAAGCACTGACACTGGAGACTCCTTCCATAAATGTTAAACAAACGTTTCCTTACAGAAAGCTTCACCGATCAATGATTATACGTTTTTCTTTGTTAAATAACTGTATATGTTTTAAAAATCTGTTTATTATTAGCCTTAGCCTTATGTGGAGCATCTGTCCTGTGAAGTAGCTGTTACTATAGAAACGATAACATATTAGAACTAGCTACTGTCCTGAGTTCCTGTTATAGAAAATTCATCAATACCTTCTGACCAATCAGAATTGAGACTTCAACACTGCTGTGGTATGATACTAATATAAATATGAGTGCATCTGGGATTAAAGACAGTCTGCAAAAAGATTTCTACATTACGCCACACATTGCATATTGATGATATGAAAACCAAAACAAAACAAAAGCACCATGAACAATTAATTGATTATGAAGCACTGGGACACATGAAATCCAACTAAAGCCAAGCAGAAGTCCATCTCTAAATTGAAAACCAGCTGCTTATCTGCAATCTGTGTATTAAACTGAGAGAGAATCTATAAAAGTAGCCAGGGCCTAGCAACGCATGCCAGTCCTACTTAAGCCACATTACACGCTACATTGCCCTCATGATGAGTTCAATGTTGATATCAGTGAGATGGACCCCTAACATGTGGCATGAAGCTCTGATTGCTTCAGTTATCAGTTATATAGTCTAAGCTCTTCTTTCTTCTATTATTTGTGTAAGAAATCATCATAGTACATGAAATATTTGAAAACCTTGTTCACAGATTATTAGTTTAAATGGTAGCACTCTCCTAATATGTCTCTAATGACTAACATCTGAACTAGCACCTGATACTCAAGTAGTATGCACTATGCATTATATAAGTACTTTACAATGCCATTACTTGTATTAATAATAATATAAGGAACATAATATAAATATGATATAAAGAAAATAAGGAAATATCTATGTACAGTGTTCTTTTTTTCTTCAGTGTCTCTCAATTTCTCAGCTTTGTTGCTAGAGAACCCTTTCTTTCATATTTTAGGGTGCTTTCACATATGCAGTGTTTGGTCTAATGGTCAGTGTTTGGTTTGGGATAGCACAGCAATTCAACTAGGCTGTGGACTAAAACAACTGGTCCAAGACTGTCTGAGCGAGGTATCCTCAGTCCGGTTCCAAGCAAACCGATTAGCTGATTTGTTGAATCAGGTGAGTTAGAAACAGGAAAAATGTCAAAATGTGCAGGGGTGCACAAGGACCAAGACTGAGGAACGCTGTCTAAAGACAACAGAAAGAGAACTTTAGTGTTCTCAGTCCTACCTAGACAGGAAAATATCCATACTTTTTCCAAAATGTTTTCTGGTCGTACTTGTCCAGGTCCGTAAATGAATAGCTATAAATTCCATACTTTCAGACTTTCCAGACCTACTTAATAAGCCTGTATGTGAGAGGAACAATGGTGTTATTTGGACAAAGCACAAACGGCAACACAAATGATGCAGTGTGGAAATATGCAGCATATTGCACTGTGCAAAAGTCAGAGAGGCCCTTCAGTACTTATTGTTAATTATTTTTGACAAACAATAATGATGGAAAATGTACCATTAATTCCATTTTTGGTCAGCCAGCCATGCAGTACTTATTTATGCAGGTTAATATTAAAGTTCAATATTCCAAATAGAATATTTACAGATTTCATACTGTTTTTACTGTTGAAACCCTTTGTGTGATTTCTGAACAAATAACAGTAATGAACAAATACTGGTGGAAAAATGTATTTAACAGAAAATCACACAAAGGTCTTCAGTACTGCATGGCTGTCTGAAAATGGAATTAATGTGCTGAATGGCCATTTGATTGAAAACAAAATGGGCTGTCTCTGACTTTTGCACAGTACTGTATAAACAGTTACACTCACTGTGAGACTGCTGTGAGAATAGAACTGTGTGGAAAGCTTCTCTAAATGCCAACTTTCCTCACAACTGGAAACTTTAGTGTTCTCAGATCAGATGTCTGTATGTCAGATTAACAATTCTCATGGGGTTCAATCTAAGTTGATATATTAACAGTTAATGCATCAATTGTCAAAGGAGCGTGACGTTTTGAATTCATGACCCGTTACACATATATTATGCAACATGGTCAAGTTTTAAACCTGACAACAGGCCAAAAATTATTACGCAACTCAAAACCAGCATACAAATCTGCAGCATGGGTTAAATTATAGTCGGCATAGCAATGCATTTAATTTGGCTTTCTACTGCGACAGAAGTTACTGGAATTCAAAGGTGCTGTGTACCTTGGAGGTGCAGCCACTTGCATGGTGAGGTCCTCTTCTTGTACTTCATCCAGATCTGGGATCACGGGGATATCTAAGAAAAACACACATCAACATTAATAAACTAGGCATGTTCTTTTGGTGGATCTGGCTAGACATAATGGAGGATAAGAAACAGATAAGTGGCACAGATCAGAGATCAAAAGGGAGCAAAAAGGTAAGGTGGGCTGCAGAAATCTGATATAAGCACAAACACTCTTCAAACTTTTCTAAAAAGGAAAAAAACACTGAAGCCCTTGGAACAAGCTTGGCCATATGCTGCTTGCTACTGCTGGGTGTTACTGAAAGCTGCAACATATCTCACATCCCTTGAATCATAAGGCTTCACAGATGCCGTCTGTCTCCTCTGTTAATTTTTGTTTATATTGCGTGTGAACTGGCATTTGATTCCCACCCTCCCTCTCCTGCTTCTTCTCTCCCTCCGACTCCTCATCTCTCTTTCACTCTCCCTCTAATATCCTCTTCCTCACTGCCCCCTGTCACAGCGACCAGGCGGGCATGAATATTCAGTGAGCAAGGCGGCATCTCTTCCTGCTGCGAGGCAGAGCACTGGCCAGGGGCTCCCTGGAAAGTGCCTCCCCCTTACCCCCTATGCACCCCCCCACACCACTTACACACCCCACCTTACCTCCCACTACCCCAGCATTTGGGCCTTGTCACTGGTGGCTACCCTACGGACCCTTCGGGCTGGAGTGGGTGACCTGTGTGCCCGATCGGCGTGGGCTAGGCTCCAGGTGTGCCCATCTGTGTGGGGTCGGAAGTCACGGCGCGCCCTGGCAGGAGCCGCGGTGCCAGGAGCTGCCTGCCCGCCGCTCAAAACAGTGGGAACCCACTTTAATTGGCAAAACTCAACAGGACAGAGCATGGCGTTGCTCCCAAAGAAGGACAGGGCAAACTTTCACAGCCCCCCAACACATACCCACCCACACACACCCTTTTGGATGGACTTTCATTAGAGTGTGGAAGTGTTAGTGGGTGTAAGTTGGGGAGTGGGGAGTGTGAAAGAGTCATAAACAAAAGGAGAAGAGGATATGGTACAGTTAGTATGCTCATTTAATATAAGCTTTGATTAATGGATTAATGGATTTACTATTTGCATATTATTCATATGAAAACTTATACATAGCGTTGACATAACATGTATAAAATGAAAATTAATCTTTGTCATTTGGAAAAACGTGATGCTCTGTTTCACCTTTGCTGTCTAATCAAACGAAAGTCATTTATCACATGGTTGAGAACATATGAAAGTAATACACAGGACCTAAGAAATTAAAAAAAAAAAAAAAAGAAAGAAAGAAAGTTAATTTTTCTATTTATTATCCTCCACCGATTAAAAAAGTGTGCACATAAAAAACACAACTTTCCTTTTTTATGACACCACAAAATTAAAGACCATTTATAAAATGATCTCTGTAATCAACGTCAATGTAACTAATTAGACAGTTATTTTTGAACACCTTCAAACAACCAAGACACACTCTGGGGAATTTTTCGACACTACAGCTTCAGTCAGAGCAACCCACCCTGCAACTCATGTTAAATTCCATCACTCTGACACTGATAACAAGCCCTCTTATGCCTCCATTGATAACTTCTTGCTTTTCTTTTATTTTTAATTAAATCTAATTAAAAATGCCAGCCTCGTTTAGTCACTGACAAGATTCATCTGTGTTTCTGATATCCAAATAAATGCGGGCGCGCGCTGAGTGCTGCTTCATATTCATGAGGTCCTGGGTGACACTTTGTCCTCTCATTTCCAAAGCAGTGCGTTCAGCAGAATCTGTCCCCCCTGGACCCCCAATCAAATTTAATGGTCTTAGCGCGGTGACATCAAAAAGCCTCTACGTCCAGCTCTTCGCAAATAGATTCCAGGCTTGTTTTTTCCCCCAACCCTCCCCTCATCTCAGCAAATAATGCATTATCAACACAATTCTATGAGAGTTCAATGTGAAACATGGAGGGCTTAGCTCTGTGTATGCAAACTCCATGATTAAGTGGCCAAAGCAAAACAACGTTTTTAAATGAGGTTCCAATGCAGCCTATTATGAGAGGTCAGGAAAAAAGTAGGGGTCGCTGAATACAAGCTAATATGACGACTCCATCAAAAACCAAGGCTGCACCTCCCAGCATTTAAGATTTGTTTACCTCCTATCCAATAGGCCCATCAAGGTTATTTACTCAGATAAAATACAGAGGGTAGACTAACCGGACCAGTAAGACTATAAATACTATTTTATATTCATGTCTATATATATATATATATATATATATATATATATATATATATATATATATATATAGACACACACACACACACACACAC
>CM075012.1:9098485-9111590 GCA_037576675.1 Pangasius sanitwongsei
TGTTGAGCTCACCAGTGCTTTCCTTCTTTTTAAGAATGTACCCAACTGTTGATTTGGCCACACCTAAGGTTTTTGCTTATAGATTTATGTTGTTTTTTCAGTCTAATGATGGCTTCACTTGCATTGAGATCTCCTTGGACTTCATATTGTTTTCAATATTATTTCAATATATTGACTTCATATTATCAACTCCAGACCTTTTATCTGCTTCATTTTTCTTGAAGTAACGAGGGAATGGACAACACCTGGTCAGTTAACTTCTTGTCAGTCAATTGTCCAAATACCTTTGAGCCCATGAAAATGGAAGCACTTTGCTTAAAATGGCTGTAATTCCTAAATGGTAAATGCCATATTTTAAAGCTGAAAGTCTACACTTCAATCACATCGTGATTGTTTTATATCAAATCCGCTGTGGTGGTGTATAAAGGCAAAATCACAAAAACTCTGTCATTGTCCAAATACTTCCGAACCTGACTATATATAATCTGTATGTACTAATCTTTTTGTTTGAGACCTTTAATGTGCCTAATCTGAGATCCTTCAACATCAGAACTGTACCAGTGCTGCCTTCTAAAACTGTGCAACCAGTGGCATTGCTCTTCACCCCTCCTCTTTACTTTTGGCAATTTCAGCCCTTATTTCCCCTGTTGCTTTGTAGAAAAATTGGAACAATTATTTCAGGCTGTGCTTTGCTGAAAGTTCTGACATTACTTGTGTGGTGGACCTTAAGAGCTCCAGGGTGTGTGGAAGCCATGTTCCCAGTGGAAGACACTTCGGGCAGGGACTAGTGTGAGTGAACACACGCATGAGTGCTGCCACTCAAGTTATGACCTGTGCAGTATACCCTTCCCCTTGAGGTGTGGATATAACTTTAAATGTTATAAGTAACAGGTACCTGCCACTGACATCAAAATGTAACATTTATTTTGAATTATGTGCATGCATCACTTAATAATAATAATAATAATAATAATAATAAATAACAAATGTAATTGTTGAGAAATTGCTGTGGTATAAGAGGAATAAAACACTTCAGCACATGCTGTTATAGGAAACTGATCAACTTCGGGATGCTTCCCACTTGTCAGGCTGCATCATACCACCCCGTCGTTGATTATTTTCCTATAACAGCACACCCACTGTATTTTAGTCCTTGCATAGACCAGCATATAAATATATGGAGTTGCCATCATGTTCTCAAATAAATGATTTTATAGCGCAAATTCACAGCTCAGTTATCAATTAACAAAGAGGTTATATATTTGCATATGCACTGCAGTGATCAATCAGAGGCTATTCTTAGTCTGCTGTAATTCAGTATCGTACCCAAGGAGCAAGAGTGAACTCTGTGGCAATCTGTGTTAACAGAGGTGAGCTGAGCAGTGTCACTAGCAGAAATACAGAGATACTCACCGCTTTCATCATCCGAGCCCTTGGGGGTCTGGGGTCTTAACCGGCGGCTATACACAAACAACAACAACAACAACAACAACAGGTGTGTGTTAGAGCAGAGGCTATGGAATTGTTAATCACCAAGGCAAAATGTCTTGTTACTTAGCAGTGAAATTTCTGTGCTAATCTCTCCTGCTGTAATTATGTCCTACATGGCTTGCAGGCACAGGTAAAGTGGTGCAAGAATTCAAAAAAGACAAACGTCTTGCAAACCCCCTCCCCCCCAACCTCGGCTAAAGTGATGAGAACTCCACCATGATGTCTTTTAATCAGGCTAAGTGATTGTTCTTGGAATGCCAGGATTAGTTGCAACCAAGGACAATTTCTATGCAATGGCAATTTCCTTTTTTTATAGCAGCAAGCGTAAACAAGCAGTCTATTCTACTGTTCCTTTTTTTTAAAAAAAAAAAAAAAAAGAAACTCTTATTTTTTTAATCAGCAATATGGAAAAGTAACAAAACATGAATGAAAATTAAGGGAAAAGTATGAAACGTACTCCTCGACCTCCTCAGCACCTTGTCTTCTTCCTGCTCTTTAACGACAAAAGAAAAGAAAAGGTTAAAATAATCAACAAAATGTTTTTACTTGCACAATACTTTCTTACTGAATGCTTTTTTGTCCTTAATCATCACAGCACTAGTGATTAAGTGGATACATTTGTGGATACAAGTGTTTCAGCCCTTATTATACAAACAGAATAATTTTTCTATTATTAGTCTTCTATAATTTAACAACTTGATTAATTGTAACAATTCATTCCAACCTTATCTTAATAAGTACTTACTTAATAAACTAGATGAGAAGAGGAGAATCTATATCTAGATCACTGATCAGTAAAAGAATTAAAAAGAAGTAGCATTGCCACACTTAAGTTTGCCCTGTGCTCTTTAAAACAAGACACTGACCACAGCAAAAGCCCACTCAGGGCACCATGCGTTGATTAAGCAGATAAAACAAATCAGTGTTGATTCTGATTAATCAGGTACATCAGAAACAGAAAGGATTCTCTTTGTGTTTAGTGCCCCCTACTGGGTAAAAAAATACAGGGGCTTTTTTCCCCAACATCACCACAAATACACAAACTTCTCAAATCTGTCCACTATCTTTTTTTTTTTTTTTTTTTTTTTAAACTTATTGAAGGTTTGGCTACTTTTCATGTTCTTTATATGTACTAGTATTAGCTTTATTGAATAATTTCTAAAACAAATCTTTGAAAAATGTATTTGCCATATTGTACATACAGAGCCTTTAATAAGATGCACCTAATTGAACTTTGATAAAACAGCACAGTCTTTTTTTTGCATTCTGTGTGACCAGATAAAGACATTCAGGTACTGCAGTTATATATTCACTATACTGTGAATATATAAATACTGTACTCTTTGTTAAATTCAGATATACAGGGGCTCATGAGTGGCGCAATAAAAAGCATCAAGAGATCACACGTTCGAATCTCAATGATAGCCGCACAATAGACACAGCCACCTGTGGCCTGGACTCCAAGAGAGATGCCTTTTTTTTTTCCCCCACATATGTTAAAAAGTTTCCTCTGAGTGTGTTCAGCTGCCATGTGATGTAGCATAGGCAGAAATGTGAAAAACGCGATGGCTTCATGTGTCTCAGGAAAGCACATGCTAGCCCTCACTCTCCCTGGTTAGTAATTGCCATGTTATTTGGGAGAACTAGTTAGTGGGTAGGAATTGGAAATGAGTAAAACTGTAAAGATTTTTTTTATTGTTACAGATGGATGACGAAAAAATACAACATAATTTGCCTTAGTTGGGCCACCATGAGAGTTCAAAACAACTTCCATGTGCCTTGGCATGGATTCTACAAATCTCTGGAACTGTACTCGAGAGATGTACAGTATGCTTCCAAAAGATATTCCCTCAGTCAGTGATTTGAAATTGGTGGAGAGTACAGTCGCTCCAAAATCTTCCACACATGTTCAAATGAGTTGTGATCTGGTGACTATGAAGGCCACAACATTTGATTTACATAATTTTCATCCTCATCAAACTGTTCAATGAGCCCTCTTGCCCTATGGATGGGGGTGGGGGTCATCCTGAAAGAGACCACTCCCATCAGAATAGAAATGTTTCATCATGGGATATAGGGAATCAATCAGAAAAACTTGAAATATATTTTCAGCCATACTTACCTCTAAGACGACACGTGATCATGCCTCCCACAGCACAACAGCCACCATTTTTCCTTTAATTTGTCACTAGTCTGTATAATTGTAATGAGTCTGTATAGAGTGACCAAAATCTTAATTTTTTTTTTTATAAATGTATTTCTGGTTTCTAGTTTCGCTCTGTACTGTACTGTAAGGTAAGGGAGCAGCTGCTCATCCCGCTGTCCTCTGCGCGTGTCCTGCCTGGGCAGAGTCACATTTAAAGCACATTACAGGACCCCTTGATTAAGACTCATGTAAGGCAAAGCGATAGACATGGTCAAACTGTCTGGAAAAAGTTGTTAGGGATAAAATATATTGTGACAACCTGGCTTCAAAGGTTCATCAATAAACTGACAGATCTGTTAGTGTCAATTAGGAGTGATAGATCTGCAAATCCTGGGATTTCTGCTGTGGGATTAGTGCGAGCAGGGCGGTGGTGATTGAGCACGAGGGGTGACATTGAGCAGAAAAAAAAGTCCTTGCCTGCTCTAGAGGGGACCATTAGTTACTTTGTTTCACAGTGCAGGATCAATGCATCGTGAACCCCTTTAACACCTTATACAGCACTCCATCCACCCTCTCTCTCTACTTTATCTCTCTCCCGCAGAAAAGACAAAATCAAGACAGGTTAGGCAGACGCACCGAGCTGACACCCTGACCTGTCTTGAGACAGATGTATAGAGGTTCTCTCTACTGCCTGGACCAGTGATTCAGAAAACCATGCAAATTAATCCAATCTAGCTGGCTTGTTCAATTCAGAGTGCCGCTATATGCATCTCTAGTTTTAAAGGAGAGGAGCAGTGAAGCAGCAGAGCACTGAATCAACTGGAACAAGCGACACATTGCCATTGACAGACTGCCGAGGGCAGTGATACAACAGAATGAGCTTTATACTCCACGGCTTCTCACAATCTGAATAGCATTCTTTTTACAATAAGATTTAAAGAGTAAAATATTGAGCAACATGGAAAGCTTGCCTTGTTGGTCTGTAAGAATTAGTAATATAACGTTGGATTAAACTAATTCAAGCCTTCACAGCTTTCTTACTTTATTTGCACAGAGAACATCGCCCTCCAGTGACTCATACAGGACACTGCATTCACTAACCATTGCAAAAACTGAAATTGTAAAGTTTTAAAGCAGGTCTGAAAGCAGGTCTGTAACAGCAAACTGAACCATTATTTTATTATTATTAATAATAATAATAATAATAATAATAATAATAATAATAATAATAATAATAATCACACTTCTCTAGCAGAGCCTAAATACTTTGTTATTAAAAAAATAACTCAACATAATACATTTAGTGAATTACTACCCAATTTGAAACCAGATATTTGACATAGGGCTAGACATTCACTTTCATGGACATATAATGACTGTGAGTCGTTCAGATTGATTGTCATAATTTATCTTATTGTGACACCAAAAACATAGTAAATCATTTTATTAATCATATATCTTGTTTTTGTTTTTTTTAATAAAATATTTTATCATGATTGGTAGAAGATCATGACAGATTCATACTACAGGGTGTCCCAAAAGTCTCCATACACAGTGGAAATTAACGCTTTTTAGCAAAATGTCTTCCAAAATCTTTCATACTTGGTTTATATATATATATATATATATATATATATATATATATATTTTTTTTTTTTATTTATTTTTTTTTTCAGATAGCCTTTGACAAAAGAAGAACGTACTGAAATTTTCATGGCTGGATCGGGAAGCTGTCACAAGGTTATGATGGACGTGGCGTTACATGCACGTTACATGAGTGGGAGAGATAACTCAGTGTGTGTTTACAAAGAAATGGCAATCATGTAGAGGATGTTTTGTAAATAAAGTTACATTTTGCTTAAAAAAAAAGTGTTAATTTCCCCTATATATGGAGACTTTGGGGACACCCTGTATTATCTTTACTATTACTATTAATAAGCTCCTTGAGCCAAAAAAAAATTTAAAAAAATTTAAAAAAGAGTCTGCATCTGCCTTATTTGAACAATTTAAATAGGTTGCACAGCTGGATGAATGCAACTTAAACTGGATGGTCAGTTTATTGGCCAGACTCTGAGGTTTCCTTTCGTGCTTCATTTCCAAGAAAAGCACAACACTGACACTCCACATATCAGAGTGCATAGGGCTGAATCAGGGTCAAACCGCAGTCGCATACAAAACTAGTGGAATTATTTGGAACAACAGCAACAACCAAAAATGCTAGCTGAACTGCGCACCCGGTCAGTGGAAGATTGTGCTAAAATTGGCAGGAACTATCACAACACATGGTTGGAATTCTTACCTGAAAGGATTACGTGACAAAACTAATGTTTCGTCTGGGATGCCTACTTTGTTGATGGATAGTTATGTATGTGTGTGCTTGTATACTTTGTTCCAGACAAAAGGGGCAGGAATATGCTTTGGATTAGTTAGGGTTAGACTATGAATGAATGTCATGGTCAGGTTAAAGTTAGGTTTGCACGGAGGATTAGGAAGCATATTTATATTCATTTCATATGATTAAACCCTTCAAGAACAGCAATACAATTGTGTGTGTACATAAGTATACACATACAAGTATCAGTCAATGCATCTACAAAGATGCTGAGAAGTAGCAATGTATTTTCACATACTGTATAAGAAAATTTTAACTACTCACTCATTCAGTGAATGGACTGTTGCATCTTTCACAAATAGGCCAGAGATCTGTGTTAGAGATTTGTGTGAACTCACTTGGCAGAGCCAGTCCCGGTGGACTCTTCAGCCCAACCTCCCTGTCTGCGAGGTGGCTTAGGTGGAGGTCCCTAGCAAATGACAAACAATTAGTAAGCTGAAAATGTCACCTAAAACCTAACCTGAATGTGTTAGAACAACAGATCATTTACATACACACCATTCAGTGTTAATATAGGATCAACCCTATGTGTGTTTTAAATTTCATGTATTAACTAGGCCAGTGTATCTCCTGCTACACAGAGCTTGATCTTGCTCACTAATCTGTAATCTAAGACACCTGGAAGAAGAAGATTTAGCCATTTCTAAAGACACGCATTCTTTGGCTGAATAAGGTGTTCCTAGATTAAAGCTCTAGATTAACTAAACTATGCAGACACTCCCTTTGAATCTTCTCTAATGTCCCACAGTGCTTGCACTGCCAAAGGTATAATGCTAAAATAAAATAAAAATACACCTACAGGAATATGTAATGGTATTTTTGTTCAAAATACACACAGACCATTTTCACACTGATGCTCGTCATTTTTCCATAGTGGTTTTATAAATTCTTTTTATAAATACTACACTTCAGTAAACACTAAATGCTTTCAAAGATGGATGTTTGTCAGAACACTGCTATGAATTTAAGGAAAAATTAGTCTCATCTGCTTCTTTTGGTGCAGGCACTACTGCTTTGTTCTTCTGACATCCCTAACTGATGTCAATCACCACTCACGCAACCTGACAGACAGTTGTTTCCACCACAAACAACAATTAACCACAAGGAACAATAACAAAAATGTCCAATACAATCTGCTGTGTTTTCTATTACTCAGAACAAATCCTGATTAAGTTTGTGATTTAGTAAAGATGTGGATAATGGTGATCAGAGATGCTATTGTTGTTTATAACAATGCTTAAACTTGCTTGCTTGATCAGTAAGCTTTCTGCATAAAATAAAACCATAAAAAGAAATACTCCAATGTTATGTGACTTCCAGACAAGGACATCAGGAAATACTTCACAAACTTGGTGCTTATTAATATAACAAATTAGCATAAGCAAAAGTCAGATAATTTATGACCCACTCTTATATATTTTATTTTGTAGATAATTTATGAACAATTAGATTTATTGTCAGCCTCTTACCACTAATGAAATTGTAAGACAAAAATATTCAAAGCCAAAACCAGAAGAAAAAAAAAAAAAAAACAGCCACATCTGGTGCAAAATATGCCATATTTTTATGACTGAACACAATATACTTCAGTGTCTAGTCTGATGCCTTTTTAAAAGAGGCAAGTGTTAGTCAATAAGAGTTTTCTGTTGTGAAATGACCACATAAGGCAAGAATCATCATATCGATACATTACAGTATGGAGAGCTAATTACACTGAAACCACAGCGCTGTTGAATTCTCAAATCTGATTGGTCAGAAGCTTTTGATTCATTTTCTAGTAGTAACAGCTAACACTGAGACTTCTATGGCAGACATGCCACATAAACAGATTTTTAAAATATATGTGATTATTGATATTTCTGTGAGGAGATGATTATTTGTTGTTGTTTTTTTTGTTTTGTTTTGTTTTTTTTTGGAAGGAGCCTCTAGTGTTAAGATGTTGGGCTTTGTCTGTAACATGATGAGCTGCATTTTTCCGTCTTATTACCTTTAAGAGAAAGTGAGGAAATTACAGTTTATAGCTGTTATAACAGAAGTGATAACAGAAACTAATGTTTTGTGGATGTTCCACAACATTAACTGTAAATATAAATGATTCAAATGTATGTCATTCTTTAATAAATGCAAAAATGTTAATATTGGCAAACAGCTTTAATGGAAAAAATATATTTTTTTTTGTTATATAATATATATACCAAAGCTACTGTGATTATGAGAAGTCAAATAACTCAAAGACATACTTGCTTGCTTAAGTGAACGATATTAATATGACTTTATAATGTAAGGTACGCTTAATATTTACATCTGACAGTGTAGTTTGTTTGAGGTTTATTACTTCATTACTGCTATTATTTTGCACATCTAAAAGCATTCATTAGCAGGTTGTATGACTCATGCTCCCTATTACTCTAATCAGCTCTACTGTACATGTGTGTGTTGGGTTTCCGGTGATAACAGATCCATTCCTGTCTGGGGTTAAGGGCCGATGCTGGAGAATGAGCAGTAGAAAGAATGGGAGAGTGTGGGAACTGCACACAGGACCGCTGAGAATGCTGAATGCTAGGAATGAGCCAACATAACTCCAGGAAAAACAGCCTTTTGCTCTCTCATTCTCATTCTTTGATTCTGAAAATAGTCAATTGGATTAAGATCACAGACGTCAACCGGGAAAAGAAAAAACAGAGGAACTTTTGAATGATGGAATAGTGCTGTGAGAGTGGGTGGGCAACAAATGGGTCTGAAAAACCCACAGCATTTCACATTACCAAATTGGGTCGGCGAATGACACAACGTCCTGAAGGAATGTCTTTAGCTTAACATGAAATAAATAATCTGCCATTACTGAGCTCGTTCACCACAGCTATGTGAAGCATAATAGCCACATATAGAGACAGAAAAGGAAGAACAAAAGCAGTTGGTTGTCCTATTAAAATGGAACAAGAAATTTCATTGCATATGGGAAAAAGAGGATTGTGGGAAGAATAAGTGAAATAATGACAACAGTCTGTTTATCAATGTCTCCAGGCTTCTCAAAGACTTTCCACTGAGAAAATTAATTTATAGCCCTAAAGTTACTTTAATTATATAATGCCAAAGCTATGTAATGTGTTTTATTTAGGCTAGCATTCAATGGTGCTGGTAATTGGTGCAATCCTTGACTTGTAAATGGTTTATATGTAAACAATATAAACAATAAAATCATTTTACAGTACTGCTGATGAGATGATTTCACATGATCTTGTTTTGCTTCCTGGAATATAGCCATAGCTAATGCCCTAAACACTCCAACATTTGCCACAACACTTTGGGGAAATTAACAAGCATTGAAAAGCTTTGCAGCTGTGCCAGTGATGAAGCGATTTAAGAAACCACCACTCAAGACCAAATGTGAGGCACGCAAGGCCGCTGAAGATTAGCAGCTTCTAATGTCCCTGTCCATAATGAATGCTGCTCACGCCAAACATTAGCCTAGCATCATCACCTGTGCCTCCAGTTAAGTTACATAATCAGCCAATTTACAATATTAATTCCTTTTAACTTTAATGGCTGACTCATACCATTCATTTAAAACTGAACATGAGAAAGTGCATATACATGTTTTTTTTGTTGTTGTTGTTGCTGTTTCCCCATGAGTATTTCATTCATAAATTTTCAGTAAGCGCTATATCCTGGTCAGGGTTGCAGTAGATCTAGAGCCTATCCCAGGGACACACTCTGGATGGGATGTCAGTTCATCTCAATCTAGGGGCACTTAACAGTAGCCAGTCCACCTACCGGCATGTTTTTTGGGAGGTGAGAGGAAACTGGAGTACCCAGAGGAAACTCACACACACACACCAGAAGAACATCTGTTGCCACACAGACAGTAGCCTGAGCTCAGAATCCAACTGAACACCCTGGAGCTTTGAGGCAGCAATGCTACCCGCTGGTCCACCATAACACCCTCCAATGAGTATAATATCTTTGCAGTGAAACTACAGACTGCACAGTCATGACGTCACTGTAGATTGTGATTATAGATAAAGTTCACAGTGAACAGAAAGTGGAAGTTTGCACTTCACTAATGCATGAAAGTAAAAAAAATAGAGGTGGCAAATAAAACAAACAGATGTGGACTAAAATGCTGGTTAAAATGGAAGCGTATCGGTTTCATGTAATGCGTGTCAGACCAGCATTTAACACAACACTTCAGAATTAGCCTTTACTGTCATACTGTAACATGAATTTCCACAGCTTTTCTAGTACAAATGACAAATAACATCATCTGAACATGAGCTTGCTTCATATAATGTGCTATCCATAGATTAATGTGAGAATATACTGTAGGTCCTCTATTGCCTGTCTCGCCAAAATGCCTCATGCAAGTCAAAAATGGTACATATTTGATGCAGAATATATTTTTAGAACAGCAGTGTTTAAAACTGACCCACAACTGACCCAGTCACACAAGACCCCAAAAATGTATTTAATCTAGATGGAAGGTCGTAGAGGGCGCGAGAATCATGTTTTTGCATCAGGAAAGTTAGTCTAATTTAGGAAGTTTACAGAAGGGGGGAAAAAACATTGCTGGAATTCCTAGTGGAGAAAAGCCAGTCCATGTAGAGCTCTCATCACTCCTGGGGACAAACCAAAACCTCCATACTATAGATGCCATTGTGTTGATGCAAAAATGCTACACTGGAGCTACAAAGATAAATGACCGTAGAAAGATAGTACAAAAAGCACACAGCAGGAGAAAAGATCTTTGTAGGCATCAGACCTGTATTAATCGCTGCAGCATCACTGAATTTGACATATTTCAGTAATTAAAATCTTTTGCAATGTTATCATATGCACTCAGTTTTGACTTTACACCTACGTGGTATTTACATTCATTAGCTCTTTTATGGTGTACACCTCCTAAGCCCATCTGTTCCTATACACACTTTGTTAGCCCACCTCTACCCAGACCACCTGTGGAAAGAGACCACCATAGAACCACCACTACACAGATTTTATATGGGTGGTGGATCATTCTCAGCTGTAACACTGACATGGTAGTGGCATGGTAGGGTGTGCTGCTGAGGTACAAGTGTATCAGGTGCAGTAGCACTGCTGGGCTAGAGGACAATTAACACAAATTCCGCATGGAAAAATGACCTCTAGTCTCTAACTGTGCTGTACAAAGTGAGCTGCTTTAAAGTGACCATAAGTGTTACAGGCACTATATGTATAATGCATTACTATTATTATTATTATTAGTAGTAGTAGTAGTAGCAGTAATAGCAGTATTAAGGTGTGTCTAATAAAGTAGCCAGTAGGTGCATATGGTGTTTAAAAACCCCAGCACTGCTGTTATGATACACTCATATGACTACCATGATCAACAACCCAAATAACACCTAGTTTACGGTGCTCCTACAGTGATCTCAAAAATATGCGTATTCATTCACACTGTGTAAATAAATATGAACTAAAAACTTAAAAGTTATATAGCCTAAAGCCATGGTTCTCAAAGTAGGGTCCATTAAGCACAGATGGGTTTGCAATTTTCTAATTTCGTTGCAGTGATGGAAACTGCAATCCACAATTTATCAGAGTTATTATTCCTATAAATAAGGTCAACTGGCATCTAGTGACAACTTTAATAAACAATGGGTTCTATGAGTGGAAGATTTAGAAATTAAAAAAAAAAAAACTCTGTAGTGCCAATAAATAGCCAGAATATCATTGTATGGGTTGAAATAATGTTCCTAATGTTTTTTTCCCTAATTTATTTTTGAATAGTTTTTAATAAATCTGTTCTGAGGGGATCTAAGGATTTTGTTTTAAACTGGAAAATGTTTGAGAACCTCTGGCCTACCACACAAATACTGTAACTTTATACCAAGTCATTTTAGGGTAAGTGATGTTGGCCTGTAAGCCCTTTTTAATCCATTGAAGACCAATGGATATGACCACATGGTATAAAATTACGGAACAAAGTACACAACTAAGCACTAGAAGCAAAGGCATGCGTGTTACTGTACCGTCTCATCCTCCTCCTTGGTGCAGGGGCACGGGTTGCAGGAGCAGATACACCGGTATGATTAGGTATTATAATGATAAATGTCATGTCAGATGGATGTGCAGTGACAGTGACACTGATTAAATCTCAGGACTCACCTCTCCAGGTGCTGACATGCCCGAGGAGGACGACTTCCTGCCGGGTCGCGACTCTTCTGCACATGTCTGATCAACAGCTTGGCGAGCTCTTCTGCCACTTTTTGCGGTCTGTTGATAAAATATGGATCACAGCCTTAAAGCAGGTATTTTTAATTAACCGAAATCTGACGTTAAGTGTCTGGGATAGAGGATCATTTCCGGTCTCTTTGCCAGCAACCATTTTCTGTTGCTAAGGCAACCTGACGCTTCAGCTCAGCACATGCCGTAAGTATCAGCTAGCTAGCCCGTTAGCTTGTTGCATTAAAATACCAACATATATAACACCGTTTGTCGTTAAATCACAAATGTTTGCTAACTAGCAAGAGCCAGTGAGCTAACCTAGCGTTCACAAGTAACCTTAGCTTCTCCATAGGCTAGCTAAGCTTCATTGCTAACCAACTGACTACCAGTTCAAATATATTCATTAAAAAAAACTCGCGATACCTTCCTTATGTGCATTCACTCCATAATTATTTAAAAAATAAAATGAACGTAACTTACATTTTTTGGAAATCCGTTGAATCCATTATCCCCTATTTGCAGCGAGTCGTCCATTTTTTTGGGACAGCGTCTGTAGAAGATTCCCGTTGCTCCTCCTTTTTTTCCTTGTTTTACTTCCTGGAGATGAGGAAGCGTCGCACAGCAACCGTTTCCATGGAGACAGAATTGCGCAATTAAACCCTGGATTAAGGTTTAGATGTAGAATTATTTTAATTGCCACGTGAAATGGATTCAGAGTGCGCATGCTTATGTCTATTATACACACACACACACATATATATATATATATATATATATATATATATATATATATATATATTTGTATAAAAAGATAATGTTAGAAAATAAAATATAACACTATAAATCTATATTGTAATATATGTAAATAATAT
>CM075012.1:9111690-9161775 GCA_037576675.1 Pangasius sanitwongsei
CACAAATCTAGAGACCGTATTTGTCAGTGTCGGGTTCTCTTGTTTTTTTTTCTGTCACATACACACACACACACACATATATATATATATATATATATATATATATATATATATATATATATTTGAATAACTACATCCTGTTAGAAACTTAACTATTCCACTGGAAATCTTGAATGTACTATATGTCAATAATAGTATTAAAAGTACTGTCGTAATAATATATATATAGTCTGTCAATTGATTATATAAATTAAATGACAAAGATGAATAATAATGTCTGGTGAGCACTAGTCAGTGACCTCTTCATCCATGTGATGTGTCAGAGGTGTCAGATTCCAGGCCTGGAGAGAAAAACTGCAGAGTTTAGCATTCAACCTCATTTAACACACCTGATTCCATTTATCAGCTTATTATTAAGGCCCTTGTGGGCCTCGTAAGAAATGAGAGCAGAACTCTCTTCAGGGTTGTGGCAGCCATGGAATAGGCTATCACACATCCGCACTTGGATGCTGGGCTTAGAGACTCAGCATCAGTTCTGTTACTCCTGAGTAGTACATCAGACATGATCATTATCACATCCACCTTTGTCTTTTTAACTACATAATCAATTTATATATATATGGTATTATTACTACCCTGTTTGCATTCATTCCACTTTTTTGTTTTCACTTTTCCAGTACTTGTAAAACCAATGCAAAGACAAAAAAATGTGTGTATGCATTCTAACCAAATAGTGATCCTACATGTAATTCATCTCTGAATTTGATTTTTTTTGTTTTGTTTTGTTTTGTTTTGTTTTCACACTATAGCAATGAGGTTAAAATAGCTGACAAATAATATAACTACATTATACAAACTGCATACCAAAATTATCTCCTATCTCACACTCATCTCAAACATCACTTGATAAAATACACATTTAATAATTTACATATATAATCAAGTCAACCAATTATTGCTTTGTCTTGATTGTTCCTACAGATGTCACACAGCATCAGAAACCACGTAACTAAACAATTCATCAATTCAAGTGTGTGATCTTTTCAGCAGTTTTCCTGACACTAATGGATGGTCATTAACTTCTATTAGCTTGTTAGGTATGTTACCCTTGTAACACCAGTGAAGAAGTAAAGAAACAAATTTTAGATCCCAGACATGTTTTGGATGGCAAAAATTTAAGTTAAGCTGAAAATCTTTGTAATTACTACCTTGTAGTACTACCTTGAGCTGTTCCTTTCATGCCATACAGTCCTTAGTATAGTTAATAAAAGTTAAAGATTATGTATAAGGTGATGGTATTAACAAGAGAGAGTCCGTGATAACGCGATGGTTTATTAAGTAAGACTGATTTTTACATCCATGTTTGTCAGCGACCAGAAATCTGCAATCAATGGGGGAAAGTGTAAGCCAGCCAGCAATGTTTGATAAGATTGTCTGAATATTTTAGGGAGGACGTGACATGTAAAGGCATGTAGAGTCCGTGTCCTTGCAGTAAAACTATTCACTGAGAGCTAATTTAAATTTTTGGCATCTGATGGAGTTTATTTTTGTTAGTCAATGGATACTTGGTTGAGTGCCAATAATCTGGGGTCTTTTATTGTTTACTAGAATATTGCCAGTAATGTTGATTTAAACGTCTTGGACCTCACCATATATAGAAATGTTGATTTGCAGCCTTCCGCAGAAACCTGACGCCGGGTAGTTCATTCCAGCTAGAGAATGTAAGGACCTTTGTATAAAAGGTTGTTTATTATCAATATGACATGAATGAACAGTTGAATGTTCAGACATGAAGTCAAATTCATTTGAAAGACACAGCTAAAAAAAAAAACAGCTATAGAAGCAAATAAGTCACAATTTTTACACCTTCATAATCGTAAATGCTACACATAAACAGATGGGGGGGGGGTATGTAATCATTGATATAGTGACGTTTTATGTTTATTTATGTGGTAAGGTACAGCAGGTAGTGTTGCCACCTCACAGCTCCAGAGTCCCCGTTTCGATCCTGAGCTCAGGTTCCTGTCTGTGTGGAGTTTCTGAGCATGTTCTTGCAGTGTTTGCATGGGTTTCCTGTGGGTTCTCTGTTTTCCTCCCGCTGACCAAAAACATGCAGGTAGGTGGACTGGCTACACTAAATTGCTCCTAGGTGTGAATGTGTGTGCATGTTGCCCTGACATTTACTGGCTTCCTATACAGGATGAATTCTTCTTATACCCTCTGTTACCAGGGTAGGTTCTAGGTACACCATGACCCTGACCAGGATAAAGCGGTTATTGAAGATGAATGAATTAATGATGAGATGTTTATTTAAATTTTATGGAAAGAGTCTCCAGTGTCAGCGCTTTATAACACTCAGGGGTAAAACTGTTCTGCACTACAGGAAAATCTTCAGGACAAAGGACTTTGCACATACCGGTTTGTCTGTCACATGACAGGATGCTTTTTAGTCTTATTAACTTTAGGACAGAGAAATAAAAGAGGCTCTTGAGGGAATACTCTCTTACAGAAATAGCAGCTTGGCATGGTATAAGGGGAATAAAATTTAAGACTTGATGTTTTTGGAAAACAATCAACCACATTGTTGAATATTTTCCTACAACAGGACATCCCATCATATTGTAGGTCAGGGTCAATCCCGGGCATCACTGGGCGCAAATGCAGAAATACACCCTGGATGGGACATCTCCCCATTGTAGGGCATACCTGATAAAATAAATAAACAATAACAAAACATCAGACATACATATATAGCTTTTAATTTTCTCATAGAAGAAAAATATAGTATAGCCTGCATTATACACAACACGACTGGGCAGCCTGAATGTGTAGCCTCATAGTTAGGCTCGTTTTTATTCTATGGATGAGAAATAGGCTGTCCAATGTGTGCCTGTTCAGAGAAAATCCACTAGAGGGAGCTCCTGCATGGTAAAAGTAAGTGGTGTGTGTGTGTGTGTGTGAGAGAGAGAGAGAGAGAGAGATATTTTGAGAGAGAGAGAGAGAGAGAGAGAGAGAGAGAGAGATTTCTTCTTTATGTGGACATTAGGATGTCTCAGTGCAATTCCGGGCACCATTCTTTTATTTAATTGCTGAAGTGATAAGAGTTGTTCATCACTGAGCAGTGGGAAATGAGCCACTCACCAGGACGCGCTTGTGTTTGTCCCTCCTCTCCTACACGTCACACGTCTGTCTGTATAAAGGCGGTGAGAGCAGCTGAAGGTCCGCTGGGTCCGAAACGCCGGAGACAAGAGGAGGAGGAGGAGGAGTAGAGCCGAGAGAGAGGAAGAGGAGAACACAGTCCATAACAAACAGCAACCTGAAGGGAATATGCTGACGAGACTCTCAGAGCTAAGCTCTTAGTGTAGCAATGCGCAGACTTTAGGTGTGTTATGGAATTTTATTGGGATGCGTGTTGGGAGCGCAATTCCTGGCTACTCAGTTTAAGTTCACAGGATGGGATCTCATGGGGAATCTGACCATCAACCGACTCGCACGATCGTCTGGAATTTACCTTAATAACTGTTGCTTTAGTTGTTTTCCTCTTTTAAGTGTATTTAATTCAATCACCAGCTATAGCTATTCTTAAATTGAACTGGAACTGGAAACTCTCCTCGGCCATTTTTGACAAGTGAGAATCATGCATCTGGGCAGAGCACTTTTGTTTTTCCTCCTCCTAAACAGCGTGACCACGATCTTCTCGATGTCCACTTGCGCCACCGTGGACATTGACCACATAAAGAAAAAGCGCGTGGAGGCGATCCGGGGTCAGATCCTGAGCAAGCTGCGCCTCACGAGTCCGCCGCAGGCGCTCGGACCCTCTCAGGTGCCGTACCCGGTGCTGGCGCTTTACAACAGCACCAAGGAGCTGATCGAGGAACTGGGCCGAGAGCGACAGCAGAGCTGTGGGCAGGACAACACCGAGACCGAGTACTATGCCAAGGAGATACACAAGTTCAACATGATTCAGGGGCCGCCCGATACCAGTGAGTACTCTAAATACAAGTATTCGTCTTTTTATTATTATTATTATTATTATTATTATTATTATTATTATTACTATTATTATTATTATAGCGCAGTAGGGATAACGAATTCAGCTGCTCACGTGTAAATAAGGGAGAAACTGATTTCATCCAAAACTCGTAAGCATTCGAACGAGCCAGAGTGATGTTGCATTTCATACGAATCAGCTCGTAAGTTCAGGTACGAGCGCTAACCCCGCCCCTAACCCCTAACCTTAACGCCTTAACCTTAACCTCTGCGTGATAACTTTTAATACAACTCGGGTCGTTTAGATTCGTACGAGTTTGCAAACTTTAGGCCAAGTTATTGTAAAAAGTGAATTAACCCACATTTTCTTACTGGGGTGAAGCATAATGTGGGTTGTTGTTTTTTGTTGTTGTTGATGTTGCTGTTAGACGTTCAGTAGTCGCAGCCTTGTAGGTGAGCGCCTGTGCAAGAGATCTACTGCGTATCTTCATCAGTTGATCGTTGTTGCATCACCGCTTACGGTAAAGCCGTTGAGTTAGTTTGTGGTGAGAGAATCTCACGTACAAGGATGCAGTCCAGTGTGATAGCACAGGCAGAAAACTAAACGTGCATTGTAAAGGAAGCTGGGGTGCTCGACTGTGTAAGAAGGACTTGTTATAGTGCATGCTAAAAACAGAAACAGAAATTCAGGGAAGAATTTTCGAGGTTCTTCTGATTGTATTCCTGCCTTTAAAAGTGCCTCAGGAAAATCTTGTTGCAAAAGCTCTTGGGATGTGATTAGCTTCCAGCAGAACTCCGATTTCAGTTAGAAATCTCAGTTTCTCAGTGGAGCTTTCATTTTTTTTTTATGCATGTGGAGCATTAAGCATGTCTTTAACTGATCAATAGGCCAAATCTACGCTTCTCAGTCATTTCTACAGGACAGGTTCACTTGATGTGCAGTGGAAACATCGTATTAAATATGGGATCTCTACAGCAGGAGTTCAAACGGCATCGAGGAAAAATCAGTTTCTGTCAAAAGAAGAAAAATATGTCACTAAGTTGGACTAAGGGCCTGGCACATCTGTTTCACACCGAGTGGTGTAACAGGGACAGCTGTCCGGTTCCGCAGTGACCCTGCTTCCTCTAGTGAACACAGAGGACGATTATTAACAGACTGAGCTGTGCGCGCTCTCAAGTCTTAGCTCGGCAGCGTGCGCGCGCCTGGCCGTTCCGCTGAGCTCACGAGGCGCGCGCACTGTCCCGGGCAGCCGTTCATTCCACTGGAACCATTTTAACCGAGCTCACTAACTGTCTATCCATGGAACAAGCTGTCAAAGTTTCCCCCCATCTTGGACTCCACCGACGCCATAACTGTCTTTTATGTAGGCCTAGATAATTGTCGTTTTACGGTTTTCTGCTTTATAGAGGCCTTTTCAAGTTTTACACAAAAGATAAAAGTAATGCTCTGAGAAGAGCCTAGGCGTTCTCCTGTCAGCTGCAGCCTCTTTTGATTAATAAAACATGTTTAAGTACCACTAGATATCCAATCTATGGCTTAATCCTCATATCTCCAATGCACTGAGGTTTCAAGAGAACACAAGACTTTTTTTGGAAAGTAAAACAGCTGGAAGCGTGCCTCTTTGGTGATGGAAGGGGGTCATTGCATCATGCTTTTTTTTTTTTTTTTTTTCCAAATCAACAGGTGTTTTATGCTAGGGAGACACTGAACAGACCGTCCTCTGGCTCACAAATAAACCCCTTTGCCAAATGCGGATTTCAGGTCAGCTAAAGTGCTTCTGACACTCCAAATACACACTCCCTCAGCTACTTTATCTGCTGTACCAAACAAATGGTTTATGGTTACTTTGCCATTTTAGAAAAGCCACTGGTGATCTTTTGGTTATCAGGATACTCCTCACTGACCTTACGGTTTCCAAGACATGAGATCAGCACAATAGACAGCAAAGAAGGGAATGGTCATTAGCATTTCCGTTGTTTTTTTTTTTTTTAAACTTCCACTGTATTTCCACTATCAGAGAATGTCATTATGGGGATACACTAATGCATATCACAATACATCTTGGATTAGCCAAACTAATGAGTTTTACATGCATTGCACTTTGGAGTCTTCCTTGATTTTTAAGCACTTGTCCATTTGATCTAGCATTTAGTCCTCCTTAGGTTCACTAAAAATGATGGCTAGTGGGATAATATTATTTTCTGTAATACCCATTTGGCCCATTTAGCAATTAACCAGACCTGACCTTGGACTGCTTACTACTCATATGATCTACTCAGTCTTATGACAGCATTCCATACCATGTGGTGTACTGGCTCACATCACTGCTTGTTTAGCTTTGCCTTAGTAAGGTGTCTTTTGACTTAACTGGCACACATACCAGCATAGACTCACATCCACTTTAATAGGAACACTTGTACACCTGCTCATTTATGCAGTTATCCACTCAGCCAGTCATGTGGTAGCAGCACAATGCATAAAACCATGCAGATACAGGTCAAGAGCTTCAGTTAATGTTCACATCAAACACCAAAATGAAGAAAAAGTGTGATTTCTGTGACTTTGATCGTGGCATGGATGTTGGCGGCAGACAGGCTGGTTTGAGTATTTCAGAAACTGCTTATCTCCTGGGATTTTCACACACAACAGTCTCTAGAGTTTACACAGAATGGTGTGAAAAGCAAAAAACATCCAGTGTGCGGTTGGTCTGCAGGCTGAAACACCTTGTTGATGAGAGAGAGATCAGAGGAGAATGACCAAACCAGGTATGAGCTGACAGGAAGTCTGTAGTAACTCAGATAATCACTCTTAACAGAAGCAGAAAATCATCTCAGCAAGGATAACACATCAAACCTTGAGGTGGATGGGCTGCAACAGCAGACGACCACATCAGGTTCCACTCCTGTCAGCCAAGAACAGGAATCTGAGGCTATCATGGGCACAGGCTCACCGAAACTGGACAGTTGAAGACTGGAAAAAGCCCAGGTGATTTTTTTTTTCTCATCTTCAACTGTCCAGTTTCAGTAAGCCTGTGCCCATGATAGCCTCAGATTCCTGTTCTTGGCTGACAGGAGTGGAACCTGATGTGGTCTTCTGCTGTTGTAGCCCACCCCAAAGTTTGAAGTTTTGTGCTTGTTGAGATGCTTTTCTGCTCACCACGGTTGTAAAGAGTGATTATTTTAGTTACTATATCCTTCCTGGCAGCTTGAGCCAATCTGGTTATTTTCCTCTGAGCTCCCTTATCAACAAGGCATTTCCACCCACAGAACTGTCGCTCATTCAACAATGTTTGTTTTTCAAACCATACTGTGTAAACTCTAGAGACTGTTATGTGTGAAATTCCCAGTAGACCAGCAGTTTCTGAAATACTCAAACCAGCCCATCTGCTACTAACAACCATGCCACAAAGTCACAGAGATAACACTTTTTCTTCATTCTGGTGTTTGATGTGAACATTAACTGAAGCTCTTGACCTCTTGACCTGTATCTGCATAATTTTTTGCATTGTGCTGATGCCACGATTGGCTGATTTGATAACTGCATAAATGAGCAGGTGTTCCTATTAAAGTGGACGGTAAGTGTATACCAATCACATGGGGGTGGGGGGTTGGGATAATTCAGCAATATTACCAGTAAAAACTTTCACCTGTATTAACAGTAAAAGCCATTCTTACATAACTTCGTGAGAACTGTAATAAGAACCATATTAATTGAGTATTATATTAATAGGTGGATAAAAGATGATGGTCTGCTCCAGAGGATGGGTAATAGTATGTGGCATTAGGTAATCAGCAATGGAGCGGGCGGGGAGGGGAGGATGTGGACTGGAGCTGCAGACAGCACTGCTTCTGATATATGGAATAGTAAGAAGGTGATGTAATTTCCAAGCAAAACAGAGACCAAATTTTCAGGCCAATACTGGAGGCCAGAGTCCTTCCCCTAACTCCACACACACACATACACACACACAATTTTTTCCCTCCTCTTCATCCTTGATCAAGTGGAAAAAGTCTTACTTCTGCAGCAAGCCTTAGCGCATTATCTCATCTACGCGTAGTCAACCTACAAGTGTGTGTGCGTGTGTGTATGTCCTGATTTATTCAAAGGCCACCTCATTCAGAATGCACACAAGAGCACTGTGTTGTAGTGGTGCTGCTTACTCTAAGACTTTAAATAGTCCAAGGAGTCATTCAGTGCCATTCAAATGGTCACTTAGCATCACTCAACAGCCAAGAGAATGTAAAAGAAACGCTGCTGAAATATTTACCGTGGCCCGATTTTAAAGGGTAAGTGGAATAATATGTAGAGCAAATTATTTTCGGGAAAATAAATACACTACCTACAATGTATTTTGCATTAGACTGGAGAATGTCTATTTATGATTTTTTTTTCTTCTCATTTTGTTTTTTTTCCCTCGTTCTATGTTTTAGTTTGTGCGTGTAGCCCAGGCCTACAAATCTTATTTAAAAAAAGTAGATACATAACATTGCCAGACTAATATCAATTTTGTAGTCTTCTCTGTGACAATCTGTTTCTTTACTCAGGTTAAGTTTATATGACACTGCACAGGCCTACATCAACATCCTTTTACTCTCTCAGTATTATTTCGTGTCCCAAATTCTTTCTCAGCCGCTGGCCGGCACGTGTCCCTCCATGTTCCTCTGTTCTATTTCTTGTGTTTACCTCCACTCTCTGACATGTCCAGCAGCCCTGAGATTGCTTTTGCAGAAGTCTCTGTGTGATGTCACCTGTCGGGAAAGGGACCTCGCATGGAGGTACATCCCAGACACAGGAAAAGAGGATGGGGAATGTTGGGATGGTGGTGTCTGGAACAGGGCTGTTCTAAGATACTTAGGGAATGATGGCAGGCTGTAGTGGTTCATGTCCTTTCTTTGGATTGTATGTTTTTGATGTTTTGATTTCACCGGGTTCAAAAAACTTGAGATTTTATTTTTGTCCTAATCACAGTACTTATTAAGCACAAATACTATGAACAAGCTAGATGGACTGGTTCATCAATAGTAATGTGCATCAGCTGTCAATTATGTCAAAGTAAGCACAAAACTATGATGTAAACATTTCTATTTCTTTAATGAAAAGCGCAAATTAAAGCATCTAGAGTAACATTATTATATATATAGTAACCATATTTAATAAGACTAAAAATATATTCAGGTATTCTGAATAAGATTGTGTGGTATTTGCTTACTGGATATATGTTTAAACCGTTTTTGAATATGTTTAGTCACACTGAGAAACATTCAGCCCTGATTACAGATATTGTAAGTATCGTGGTACTGGCCTTCATTTCGAATCTGATATCAGCAGTTGTAAATTAGAATTTTGCTCACACAATTATGCCAACAATCCCCCACACTCACAACCATGGAACAAATGATCTACAGACTAAAACCTTGGCAAAAATAGTCCATAATGTGAAATCCACCTTAAACCATTGCAATGGGAAAAATGAGGTCATCCAAAAGGAAACTAAAGCCTTGATTAGAATTTCAAATCTTCTCACAAAGTGGGGCTTTCCACCTTCAGACTACAGAAAGGGCAGCAGAGAGAGAAAAAAAAGCAAAACAGTGAAATACAGAACAAGTTACTTTTGCTTTGTGGAAAGTTATAATGCATAATTGACCATACTTTGAAAATGCTGCTTGGAAGTGAGACATGGAAAAAAACAGTTATTAGTCCAGCTGCCAAATCTGTAAACAGGTATTAAAGATCAAATGCAGTCAAAGGTTTATGAAGAACAACTGAATTTGTTTTATTTTATTTTTTTATTTTATTTTTTTATTTTTTTGCATACAAGCATAGCTTTCATTTTGGCATACAATTCTGAAGACATGGTGCACACAAAGGTTCATAAATAGTTGTTGACTTGGCTGTAAGCAAGTGTTTCCATTTAGCTTATAAAATAGTAGCCATGTGCTTGTTTTGTTTAGCACTGCTAGCACCAGGCCAATTGCAACATAAGCAAAATGAGTTGCAGAAAAAGACACTTTATCAAAAGAAATGTTTTTTCTAAAAATATTTCAAGCCTGTCTTTCTGCTGTATATATAGTGCACAGATTACCATTATTATTATTATTATTATTATTATTATTATTATTATTATTATTATTATTATTATTACATCTACACTGCGTAGCAGTCCATTTGACATAATCTGTTTATTACATAAATATAGCTTACCACACTTATTGTGGCATCCAACCAGCTAGGGATTTGATGCATTACTAATGGAGTGTGGTCTGTCAGCAACATGCTCAGCTCTTAGAGGGCATTTAAAGTAGTTGAAACTGAGGCTAATCTGAGGATCATGAATGCTGGTTGTGTGGCTTGCTTATATATTTGGGTCTACTTTTAGACCAGGCAGAAATCACCGTTTTCACACAAAGCTATTAACCAAAGTTCTCTCAACCTAAAATGCTAAGCCCTTGGGAGTGCACAGTTCAGAGACACCTGTTCTGTAGTAGAGCAGGAGGGAGGAACCCACGCTGGTATCCCAGGCCTGCTCAATCTAGTTCACCATCCTTATGAAGGACATTTGGTTTTCATTTCATGACTTCAACTTGTTGCTAACTCTTCCTCTGTAAAGCACAAACAGATGGGACATGGCTTTGGCTCTGCAATCTCCCAAAGCAAGTAATCATTTTCATTCACATCTGAGCAGTGGCGTTGGTTCCATTTCAAAATTGGGTGGACACACTGCTCATGACACCCAACCCATCATATAAACATTTTATACTAAATATTAACAAAAAATATTTTTTCTTGGGATACTCCACACTATGTCCCATAACACTATATGTACAATTTCCTTATTTAAACCCTCTAAGCCAATATAACTCAGTTTATGCAGTTTAGTAGGTTCTTTGTATTTAACTTTCACAACTTTTGTGCAAGTGGGAAAGAAGTGAAAATGTTTACAACCAAGCCAGATCTTTTGACATGCTGTTTTTAGTTATGCTAGCTAGCTTTTACAAACTACTGTTAGTTTGCCTGCAGTAGTATTTCCAGTTTAATCCAGGCTAAATCAACAGCTTGCAGTAGCTTCATGGCTGATTTCTTAGATTATCACAGTTGCTCATCTTACTTCAGTTTTAAGCAGTCTTGTCAATCATGAACAACTGTTTGGAAAATGTAGTTACCATGATCTGCTACAGTAACACTATATGAAAGTTCCTGACTGTAGATTTGTCTTCTGTGTGAAAGGACAGATGCAACAGAAACTATAGTTACCTATAGATTTAAACCAGAGCTGTTCGAAAATTATACAATAAAGCTTGATTTTAGCAACCAACCACTCCAAAGACTTAATGACCATCACCTCATATGTACATCTGGGCATCTGAGGGAGACAGAGATCTAAGAATCCATAAATTTAGACTGTAATGCTCCATAAAATGCACTCGAAGAGATTTACCTGTACTTTCTTGCCTTGCAGATGACGTGGTCTACTGTCCCAAAGGTATAACATCTAAAGTATTCCGCTTCAATGTCTCATCCATGGAGAAAAATTCCACCAACCTGTTCCGAGCAGAGTTTCGTGCTCTGAGAGTGCCCAACTCCAGCGCCAGCAGGAACGAGCAGCGCATTGAGCTCTATCAGGTAAATGCACTCTTGAATTCAGTGGACTGAGTTTGGTAATGTATATTAAGAGCTAATATACATCCACATTATGTCTTTAACCACTTAAAGGTGATGGATAGAATAATATACTGCAGTAATAAAGCACATAATAATGAACAGATAGTTTATTCCAAACATCAACAAAAGACACTGTAGTGTAAGAGGATGATCCTTAAACAACTTCAGTAGCCAAGTATGGCTCAGAAGAGGAACATGATTCTGATTTATGAATGATTTCTCATAATTCCCAGATTCCAAGAATTCATAATTCCTAGTTTTGGACCCATGTGGAGAACAAATCTTGAGCAAAGCTATAATATTTGACTGGGCCATTAAACTGACAGACATTTCTAAGACAAACACAAAATTCATACCTAACATTTATTGGCATGTACTTCTTTTTCAAATTTTTAGGTAGTGGTATATATGTGTGTATTTATACCACAGTGCTGTTCAGTACTCCACTCTGATTGGTCAGAAGGTGTTGATTAGTTTTCTGTAAAACTGCTGCTATGGCAGTAGTTCCAGCTGCAAAGCAAATCATAGGTTTATATTAATGCACTCTTTATAATACGTTATCGTATCTATCGTGACAACTTACATAGAGACTTGTATGGCATATGCTCCAAATAAATGGATTAAAAAACTTGTGTAATTGTTGATATGGTAAGATTTTCTGTGAGGTAATGTTCATTTAATATTTTTGGAAGGAGTCTCCAGTGTCGGTGGCTTTGTATCATTCAGAGCTGTAACTTTAGATTGTCCAACACAGGAAAGTCTTTGTGGTTTCTCAGTAATATGAAAAAGTCCATATTTCTGTCTTAATGACTTCAAGAGAGAAAAAAATAGGCTAGTGAGAGAACAACTGTTATAATAACAGATGTTCTACAACACTAAATGTAGCTATAAATGGACAAAAATTATGAACTTGTTCTTTTGTAAATAAAAAGCAGTTGGCAAATTGCTGTGGTTAAGAGGAAGAAAACATTTTAGGACATGCTGTTACTGGAAAATAATAAACTTATAACATTTTGGTAATGGCATCATACCATGTCATAGTTGATTATCTTCCAATAACATCATTCCCCATTATGTTTTATTCTTTACATATACTGAGTGTATCTCACAAACATTGTTTTCTTACAGTTACAAAGCCTATGTTGTCTGCAGGACTGTCATATGCAGTAGAGGGGATAAAACAACTCCTAATTCATAACAAAGCCAAGAGTTTAACCTCACTGGAAAAAAAAAAAAAGCAAAGGATTCTTAAAGAAACACTTTTTTAAAATTTTATTTCACACAATAACTCCCAGGCTAGCAGTTGCTTAGCACTAGTCATTATTATATATGATCATGGCTCTGAACATGGGACCAAAAATGGATACTGAATTTGTATCAAGTCCTCCAACTCTTGCTTCTTCAAGTTTTTTTTTTCAACACGCTGATCTTTATTCCAGGCACCGAATGGATTATACAGGAGTGTATTTGCACAATTCAGCTGAACAAAGGAAGTATTCTGAGAAAGCCTGACTAAAGCTCGCTTTTTGCCACTGTCATAGCCAGAGCACTGTAATGTAATACATCAGTGAGGATGGGAGTTTTAGGAGATAAATTGTGCATAGTGGCATATTATATATACACACATCTACTATGTGTGCACATGTATATACTACCACTATATATAAATGAGGTGAGGGGGGATTTTTGGTCGGTTTCCTCATTAATCTCCCATGAGAGGCTGGGAGCCCTGATCAGGTTCCAGCATTTCCTGCCAGGGAGACGTGCGTCTCCGGCCCTGCAGGGCTACACTTTAGGCCGAGCCTGACAGGCCTACAGATGGTTTCCAGGAGCTATGCAGGAGATAGAGGCAGTGTCAGCCACTGGAAGGAGAAGGGGGAGGTGGAGGGGTGTACGTGCGTCCCCACAGTGTTCGTTTGGTCAAATCTCTAGCTTTAGCGTGGGCGGTCTGAGGGGTCTCAGAGGACCTCCAGCCTTAGCTTGAGTCTCACAGGAGGTTAGATTAGGTCATAAAGGGGTGCAGAAACTTTGCTTTTCCCACCTCCTGTTGTATTCTTTGTATGCCTGATAGTGTATGAGGTGTGATTTTATCAAGGAGATTGATGAGTCAGATGTTGTGGTGTAGATTTTGGAACAGAAGGCTTGAGGCTCCTTCTAGACTTCCTGGGCAGGATGATCTGGTCATTTTTGGGATAACATTATTACACAGCGCAAACCAGCATTTACAATGTTAGAGAAGCCTTTATTTCTAACTGGTAAAGAAGGCTAAATGCAAGCATTAACATGCAATATGGGGATATCTCTCACACTGGGAGTCACATTTTCCATAAGTGAGAGGGGAGAATGCTTTGGCCTCGGGCATCCTTGAGTGTCTGGCTCAGACAGTGCTGGCCAGGCCGATGTCTGGAGCTTGTATGAATGAGTGTGCTTGCTTAGTGTATTTTACCATATGACCCAACTACTCTAGCTGTCAATCAGATGTTTTATTTTGCTAATAAAACACTATAAACTTAAAATAAGGATTAGCCAATTGACCTCCTTGACCTTCACATCACATGGAATCCCCAAAGTTCTCCCCATGCAAACTCAGGATGTTCCTGTTTTGTGTTTCTTCAGATCATTAGACACGATGAGCATATTGCAAAGCAGCGGTATATTGGGGGAAAGAACGTCTTGACCAAAGGAACAGCTGAGTGGGTCTCTTTCGATGTTACAGAGACTGTTAGGGAGTGGCTCACACACAGAGGTGAGTTAAAAGGGAATAATCAACATTTATATCTGGTTATTAAAAATGTGAGACATTCAGGACATCTATTAAAAAAGCTTGAGATTTTGATTAGAAATTTTTAGGTCAGAATATCTAAAATGAATATAAAAGGGTCTAAGCATGGAGTTGTTGCTACACTTCCCATTTCTCTGAGTCCATAAGATTTATCTGTAAGTCATAGTAGGGTCTTTAGGAGTTTCTGGGGAGTGTTACAAAGGTAAATAGCACTGAAATTAACCCCTTAAACACCAAGAAATCATTGGCAGGTCTGAACATCTTCACTCTTGGAACTGCATACATTTTCTATTAATTTTACTGTAATTACTGAATAATTCATAGCAGTTGCTGAAGAGGACTAATGGAAAAATGAGCCAGGAGATTAAGTTTGCTTTTTAAAAAAAGTTTAATCTGGAAACTCATACTAAAGAGAATCGTTCAGAAAATAAATGTGTTGGCTAGCAAGTAGCAGTTGTCCCAATCTTAGCTGGAAAAGAAGGGTTGGAATGAACTGCCAAAATGAAAATGTATGAATTATAGTTTCAGGAAGTAAAAAAACAATCTGTATTAATATGAAAATACATTTGACAGGGCACAGGATTACAAACCATTTGGTCAGCGACTAGCATAAATTGCATGCAGCAAGTTCTTATACTTTATGATTTATCACTGTTTGACTATAGTCCTCAGCACAGATGATATAAAGACAATAAATCAAAAGAAGGAAAACTGTAATAAACGCCATTGCTCTGAATTTGGTCTTCTCTCTGTGCTGTGCAGAAACTAATCTTGGCCTGGAGGTTAGTGTGCACTGTCCCTGTCACACCTTTAATCCCAACGGTGACATCATCGAGAACAAAAACGAAGTGCTGGAGGTCAAATTCAAAGGTGAGGCTAACACTCAGGGTTTTGTCTTTTTTCTCTAGTTTGATTGGTAATTTGGGCAGAAGAACAAGGACAAACTCTCCAGTTTAATAATAAAAGGATTATTATGACTATTGATTTTTAAAATATTAAAATGCTAGATATGTTTTTAACACTTTTATCAGGGCATACTTCATCAATATTAATATGTGAGTCAGTATCAAATTCTAGAGAAGATGGTTTGCATTGCTCGTAGTATTGCTTGTTTTTGATTCTACAATTATAGAAAATTTAGCATTATAGCTTAGAATTTTCTTCATCTTTGTAGGTCTTCAGTCATTTTACTGTCACCTCATCTCTGTATTTCCCTACCCTTTTTTATCTGGAATAATATCAGTCTCTTCTGAACTTTCATCCAGAACATATGGGTCTGAGTTGTAGTTGGAGATAATGCTCAGAGCAAGACAGAGATCGCAAGCTTGATCATGGGAACGCGCTCGGGTCTGGAATCTCACTTAGTAATGGGGGCCCCAGGGTCTGGGGGGATTGGAAATACTCCCTAACTCCATCAGCAGTCTCCACTGCAAAGAAAGCGTTGCTGCCACAGGCGCTCAGACTTTTGGCCCTGAATTAAAGAGGGGCGTCCGTATCCACTGGCAACGTCTCTCCGGGGACCTGAGCTGCTTTTTCTATCAGCGACAAATTGGATGAGCAGACAGGCGAGTGCAGGGGAGAATACGAATTGAGGGATAAGATGCTGTGGAACGACAGCCAGTAGGAGCTGGGAGATGCTGGGCACAGTCTCTTCTTTCATTTGTCCTTCATCATGCAGTGAGCTCTGTTTTGCCCGTAGGTATGGACGGAGATCACTACGAGAACCGCTTGGATCTGGGCCGGCTCAATAGGCAGAAGGAACACCCCCTGCCACATCTCATCCTGATGATGCTGCCTCCCCATCGCCTGGATGTGCCGCCTACATCCAGACGCCGCAAACGGGCACTGGATACAAACTACTGCTTCTCGTAAGGGGGCGCCTTTTTTTTTTTGGCATATCTGTAGTGTTAAATGTGTATCAACTTTATCCATGAAACACAAGTAGATGATGTAGGGGAGCAGAAGTTCTTAGCTTTAAACTCAATAGGCTGTCTTTACTGTCATCAGACACACCAAGAAATCAGTATCACACAACATACAGCCACAGTGAAAAAAGACATTTATATATCATCGCTGGAGTGAGTTTACCAGTCCTCTCTGGTTCACATTCCAATTAGTATTAGCACACCATGTTTACCTCAAGAGGCTGTATGACTAAACCATTTAACTGGCATCTGACAACTTTAAGCATGATAGAAGAATCAAGTTGGGATCTGTCCCTGTATTCAAATTAGAAAGGGCTCGTGTGTAGCACACCGGCTCCTCAGAGCCATGATGCCTGGGTTTACCTTACCGACAGCATTAGACGCCTGGGCTCAGTCCAGGAGAGGAAAAAAATGACACACCTCACAGTGGAATTTCTGAGCCTCCGAAAGGCACAGCTTGAGCTGTTTATAAGGCAATACAGAATGAAAATAGAAGGCTTAAAAACGTCAAGTAAGAATTGGCTGTATTACTTCATTGAGGCTATGGAAATGTCATTGAATGAATGCAGCAACTGTGCCAAGAAAGCAGAGCAGCAGAATAAAAAGGTATACAAGTGCATAAGGAAATGAATTTCAAGGCACTGGAGCAGCTGATCATCCTGTGTCCTGTCTTCATGTCTGTCTCTCTTCCTCCATTGCAGTAACTATGAGGAGAACTGTTGTGTTCGCCGTCTTTACATCGATTTCCGCCAGGACTTGGGCTGGAGATGGATCCATGAGCCTAAAGGATACCACGCTAACTTTTGCTCAGGGCCATGTCCTTACTTGCGTAGCGCTGACACCACACACAGCTCGGTGAGAAAGGCCACTTTTTTAAATTAATTAATTAATTAAATTTAATAAGTCAGCAGGAAAGATGTAGATTTAGATATTATTTTCACATTATTATTTTATTAAGTGCCTTAGTAGTATAATCTCAGTAGTATAATCTTCCTCAAAAATGTTGTGATGAATATTCATGAAGGTCTTCAAAGGGCAGTGCTTAGCATTATTTGGCCAACATAGTCTCATAAACGCAACTTCTTATAAATTGGCAGTTGTAGATATTCTTATAAATTCATTCAGTAAAACCGACCTTGCTTTGGCAAATTTTGGCCATCTGTTTTATATTTGCAGTAATACAGATTTTTTTTTTTTTTTTTAAATAACCAATATCTTATTTTTATCGCTATTAGGTAAGGAATAAAACAACTAGTTTTACACCACTCCCCATCACTGAATATTTCCAATAACAGCACACCCCATCATGTTTTATCCCTTTCATACCACAGCAAGTTGCCAGCAATTACAATATGTATTTATTAAAGAATGACATATCATACTTTTTATCTGTTTATAGTAAAACTTAATGTTGTGGAATGTCTTCAGAACTAGTTAGTTCCTGTTATGACATGTTATAGCAGCTATAAACAGTCTTTCCTCCCTCACAAAAAAAAAAAAATGCAGCCACAAAATGGTAGGTCCTACGTCCAGGGGTCTTTCTCGTGGCGCAAAACTTAAAGAAACCTCTAACTGTTACAAAGTGCTGACACTGGAGACTCCTTCCATAAATGTTAAATAAATTCTCCTCACTGAAAGCTTCATCATATCAACAATTATGCTTTGTTAAATAATAGCATATGTTTCATCTGTTTGAGAAGAGTTTGCCACACAGGTCCGGGTGAATGAGCTTTACTATAGAAACACATTAGAGTGAGTGCATTAATATAAACCTGATTTGCCTTACAGCTGGCACTACTGTCAGAGCTGCTGTTATAGAAAATTGTTTAACACCAGTCAGAATTGAGAATTCAACAGCACTGTGGTATAAGATAATTATAAACAAAATTTATGGCAGGTAACACACAAATCCCTTTAATGGCAGGTGTGTGCGCACAGTGGGAGTGTAAATTCAGACTTGGCATTAACATCTCGAGTGATTCGATCACACGTGGACAGCTGAGATATATAGCCGTTTACACTGGGCATGTTCATGGGTCTTCAGTGTCTCCAGTGACCCTCTTGTGATCATATTTCATGACTGGCAGGGTTGCCAAATCTGCTTGACAAAAACCACCCTAGTGTTACTTTAAAACCATCCAATAAAATGCCAAATACCAAAATGCAAAGTGTATATGTAGCTGTCAAATGCTACTGACAAACCATGGGGCACTCACAATTAGTCTATAAAAGCTATATGCATGTAAATCAGAGAAAACATGACAGCAACTATAATCAAGGCAGAGTTTCCCGAAAGCTTAGTAATACAAAGATCCATGTCAAATGGTAGAGAGAGCATCACTTCAAACACTCTGTTTACAAGTTAAGGTGTTCTTAACTTCACAATACCTTTGGG
The DNA here is from genome assembly GCA_037576675.1 of Pangasius sanitwongsei. Taxonomy (NCBI): domain Eukaryota; kingdom Metazoa; phylum Chordata; class Actinopteri; order Siluriformes; family Pangasiidae; genus Pangasius; species Pangasius sanitwongsei. The sequence goes on from CM075012.1 coordinate 9,130,443, forward strand.
AAACCTGGTCCAGATTTTAAGTTACAGACTTCCAAATATAAATCATTTTATGAGTTTTGTTTAACACAGTTAATGTCCAAATGCCCTAAAAATAATGCCTGTAATAACTGATTTTTAAAAATAATTCTTCATTTTAATTAAAGAACTTGAGCCAAGCACATAAAGTTTAAAATTTGTAGTGAAACTTTGGCCATTTTGGTTATTTTCACCTGAATAGAACATAAGAGTTAATTATTAAACCTGGTCTTCCCTTGTAGTTGCTGAGCCTGTACAACACTCTGAACCCAGAAGCCTCAGCTTCACCGTGCTGCGTGCCACAGGACCTTGAACCTCTAACCATCCTATACTATGTTGGACGAACACCAAAAGTGGAGCAACTTTCCAACATGATTGTCAAATCCTGCAAGTGCAGCTGAGAGCTTCAGCACCAGTGGCAGCCCTTCAGAGGTCTTACCACCCTGGCAAGAAGAGGGAGGGTTAGAGGGGCCAGAACTGGACTTAAAAATACCTCCATGCTTCCTTCTACTCCACTTTCAGGCCCTGGAGCATGACACTTTGAAGCACTACATTTCCTATAATGAGTTTTGTTCCAAGGTGGCTTTGCCATCAAATGCTACTCTGCCAACCCTCGGACCTCCACATAGACCATTTGGGCTGATTCCCCCCTCCCTTTTTTCACCTATACCTGTTGCTTTTACATTTTGAACTGTCTGTGCCACCGTACAAATGTCTTGGGCATTTCTGAACCAGCTGAATTATATTAAACTGACAGCACTCACTTACTGACTAATACAGAAGCTGCTTTATCCAGAATGTCTTAGCAGCTGTGGTCAGGACACAAAGGAAAACTGATAATCCCTACTGGATATATCACAACAGACTTAAGAGTTAACAAGAGCATTGCCTGGCTGACACTCAGGCGACCGTCAGGTTTTTGTTTATAGTGTAAAGCCTTGATGCACAGGATTCGTCCTTGCTGAACATTGTACTGTGGTCTTCACAGTTTCCCACACTGTTTGTCTACAAGACAGGCTAACAAATACAAGACATGTCATAAATAATATTAGTAATGATACATGCTGGAAAGAAATGTTTGTGAGAAAATGTTTTGTTTTGGGTGCTTACCTCTGATACCTACCAGACTTTTTAGATTTGTTCAATAGGCCTACATAAAAGCAGACAGTGTAAAATATTGTATGACACTACATGAAACCAGATCACAAACTGTACATGTTTTTTTAAATTGCTATTACCCTTGGAAAAACAATCTTTTTTTAATTAAAATTAAAATTAGTCTTGGACAAATAGATTGAATTTGAATCATTTCTGCAAGATTAATGCACATAATATAATACTTTCAAATAAATATAATGCACTGAATGCTGTATTATTATTATTATTATTATGTAACCCCTAAATATAGTATCATTTATAGAAACTCCCTCCCAAACAACACGTTTTACATAATATAAAGAGATTGCTAGTAAATCTAATGTGCTTATTTTCACCAATACATTGTTCTGTGTCAACAGACACAGTGGCACAGTTCTTCCCTCACTACTAGATCTTGGAGGATTAATATGTGAACAGAGCAGTTGGTTTGTACTACTAGTGGTATTTACTGGTTTCTGTTGTACAGCTATAGAAATCTCTGTATTAGCCTAGTATTTCATCTGGGATAACATTACCAGGTAATGACGTAGGACATGGATCCCAGCAACAGAGCATAACTCTGTAGCATCAGGAAGCTGATCAGGACATCATGACCATGGTCATTCATCACCAGGCATCTTTGGAATTAAGTCTTTCACTGGTTGGAAAGGCTGGCTTGCTTTCTCCCTTACTGCAGGCATCGACTAGGTCAGACATGCAGAGGTGGTTATGTAAGTGGAGGCTCAAAAATGCTGAAAACAATTGTGAGAAAGATTTGTAGTTTTTAATGAAATAATTAATGCAGAATGAGAAAGATACAACCAAAAATCATGATGCAGTTACTAATGGAAAGGATGACAGCATGGTTGCATAAACAAGCATATGTTCAAGTATACACACATTACATTCTTCTAGCTGTGCCACAGAAAAAGCAGTTTTCTTCTACACTGTAAGAAAGTCAATGCAGAAGAAATCAAAAGCATTTCACAACATGTACTATCTGCAAAAATTTGATTGTTTCCACCCTGTTTGTACAATGTACAAATATCAATGACTCAAAAAAATGTTTTCATGTAGTATTCATACGACATTTTGGTCATACACTTTCAATATTTGGTTCTACACTGAAATAATTAAAATAATGCAAAATGTTGGATTTATTATAATGCACACAAGACAAATACAATATAAAACACTAACACCTTAAAAGCTAAAAATACATTTTCTCTAAAATACCAAACCCTGAGCTGATAAATGTTACAGTACAATATCCTCGTTGGGGGACATAAGGCTTTGTTTTGCATACATCAATAATATACAGTACATTGCTGGCCAGACTTTATGACTGAGAATAACTAATGGCCTGTAACTAAAAAGAGAAACATCATTTGTTCTAATTAACTTGTGTCAAAAATATGTTGAAGTTTTGTAAAACATCAACAAAACCCAACTATTAGTCACGCAGACTGTCGAGCCTTTTAAGATATTAAACTATTAACTCTTCAAGAAACAGGACTTTCCCTGTGGAGCTGTAAATGGATAAAACTGGTGTACACTGTAGAAGGGTTAACTGTTTTCTATGGAAAGACATTAAGAAGAATCCCACGATTTATCAACCAGACTTATTTTCAGGGTCTGTTCATGAAGTACACCAATCACTGATCCAATGGAGCCATGTCCTAGAGATTCAGTTGTTTTAGTCTGCTAGCATGAGTGTAGTACATTTGGAACTGATCATAAAATACAGCACAACAGGTAATAAAACTCAATACACAAGCAGTATGTGGCACCGTAATAAGGCATTTGTAGAGAGTATTATGGTCTCAACTGACAGTGCTTATTGATACGTGAAGGTATGTGTGCTGATCACAATCTCTACTACCGGGCAATTGTCCTTTGGCAATAAATTATAATCAGCATTAATGCTCTTTATAATCAGCCTTAGTGCTCTTTATAATCAGCATTATACCACAACACTGCTGAATTCTTGAATCTGAAAGTGTTTATATTAATGCGCTCATTCTAATACATTATCATTTCAGCTTATTCACAGGGACTAGGGTTAGGGTTAGGGTCATATGATGGGCAGTCTACACAAATGGATTAAAAAAAACATGTATTTGACAAAAAGAAAAGTATAATCTTCGATAGTGCAGCTTTCTGTTAGATGAGTCACCAGTGTCACAGCTTTGTGAGGCTCAGTAAGGGCTCCACCACAGCAAAGTCTTCATGACAGAGGACTTTTTGCTTTGTAGTTTCTTGGTAACATGACAAGCTGTGATTTTTGTTTTATTAATTTCAAGAGAGAGAAAATAAGAGAGGCTGGTGAGGGAAGGATTGTTTATAGCTGCTAGAACGTAAGGAAGTAACTTGTCTTGCAGAATTTCCATAACATAAAATATAACTATTAAAAAAAAAAAAAAAAGTTAAAAAGCACAAGATTTTGTTCATTAATAAAAAAAAAAAAAACTGTAATCATTAGCAAATCGCTGTGGTATAGGAGGAATAAAACACATTGTGGAAGTATCATACCACACCCTGTTGTGGTTTATTCCACAATTATACTTAACGCATACGTTATACCTGATAAGATTCTTTCAGCGTCACTTTTTCCAAGCGCAAATATGCAATCTTTTAATCACAGGTCACAGGTCATCTAACTCTGAAAGTGAATGGTAAAGTATACTGAAGATCGAAGTCTGAAAGTGTGTGTAAGGAAGCTTACTCTTCGGCTCTGTTATAGTGCTCAGACTGAGAGGCAGAGTAGAGTTAGCAGCTGCTGTTGCCTGTCTATTCACACAGTCTTTTGATGGCAGCAGTTGCAGGGTGAGACAACTGGGGCTGGACAACTGCAGCAATAGGACGGGGAGGAACTGAAGGCCACCGGAAAATCTTGGGCCATGGAACAGATCTGCGCTCGTGTCAAAGCCAGGGATTTCTTACACAGCATGCTATCCTCACAGCCACATGCTCTCCAGAAAAAAATAAATAAATAAATAAAGTCGGTATTATGTCAGACACAGTCTCAGGGGTAGTAGCATTTGTCAGCTGTTCTTCCACCAAAAGGAAGGATATGATTCTTGTCTAGTGCGGGGGCTGGGACATGAAGCAAGATAACAGTAAAACAAGATTAGCTAGCAGAGAATATAAAAATTGTTTATGGTATGCTAGTTGCACAGTGGACAGGCAAAGAGGAGAGGATGTAGAGGTCACTTTGTTTAAAGGAATAGTTCAGCCAAAAATTTAATTTACACAAATTTCAACCCATGTTTAGTTTGCTTTAGTATTGTATTAGAGTTATAAGGCTCATGTGGCTAACAAATAAGGAGACTTTTAAGCTACCAGTGTAAGATCTTGCAAAAGGCATGTTTTGGCTCGATAATACCATGTGTACATAAACATGTGTACATAAACAGTTTCATAAAATAACAGAGCAAGTTCTTATTAACTGAATATACAAATGACCAAATTGTCATCCAAAACACTTTATGTGTACAATTTCACATTTAAACTTTAAACTACACCTCCTACCTAAATGTCTGTACAGTGTGATACCAAACTAATTGCTGATGAAGAAAGTGATACCTTATTTAAGATGGCTGCTACTACTGTTTTTAGATATGCAGCATATTCTAATAGCTAACAGTGTATAACTGTCAGAAACCACAGCAGCAAGTCTGTTTGGCATTATATAACGACTGGTTTGGAGCAATTATGCGATGGAGGCTTGCAGCTACTGTATAAGCGTCCCTTGCTTGTTATCCACATTAGACTTGTAGGTGGAAAAACTGAAAAAGCACATTTCTTACACTATATACCTAAAATGATTCACTGCATTCGGGGAAGAAGGGAAGAATTGTGGGAATTTTAGCCCACCTATTCATTAAACAGAATTTTCTATTCCATCATGGTAAACCATAGTGACATTTTAGTCTGAATGATAAAAATTGTTCCTGTGAAGAGATCAAACTGCAGCAGGTAATCACTGCACCAGTCCTCGCTCAGTCATCTCGGTCTGGACCTGTGAGCGTCAAATAATTTGCTGTACACAGACAGACCTGAGAAAAAAATAAGAACAGATAACTGTCTGATTAAACTGTCAGACATTTTCTAAAACATTCATGGATATTCATAACCACTTTCATAGTTAACAGAATTAGAAAAACAATTTCCAAAAAAAAACAAAAACAAACAAACATAGGACATGAGTGCTGATGCTGCTTCCTTCCTTCCTCTTAAATAACAGATCGTGGGTTTACGGTAGAAGTGTTGCTTCAGTACATGTATTACTCAGTACATGGGGTTATGTAAGCTCAGAACAGCAGCAGAAGCTGGAGCTGTCCTGCCCCTGTGTCCTTCTCACTCTTTGGTCTATCGCCTGGCCTAGAGCCAGTCTTACAGGAGAAAAGAAATTCCGAGTGCAGTCGGAGCTGCTGTGTTTGTGCTCCCAAACAGTATTCTCTTTCATTCCCTCTCCGCAGACTCTGTTTATTTTGGTGCTCTTTTACACCGTTAGGCCTTACGGCGCAGGAGAACGAAAACATCAGACCCAACTTCCAATCCAGTGACATGACTGCTGGAAGCAGCTTTTCTAAGCTCAGCAAGAAGAGAGGTGGGGGGATAAAAGAAAGAACGGGAGGAGTTACTTTTTTAAATCATATATTCCTCCTTGGTATACTACTCATAAAATTATTTACATTCATACAGTTCTGTGATTAAATAGATAGAGAATAAAATGAAGCCAATGCCAAATGAACAAGAAAAGAATAATAAAAAAAAAAACAAATACCAAAGCACAGAGAAAATGAGGCCCTATGTGGTTTCTGGTTTGGAACTGTATTACTCGCCTCTGCCAAAACCGAGCAAAAGGTTGAAAGAAAAGTCTAATTGGTCGGCTCTTTGTTTGAGTTAAATTTTTTAGGGGGTACATGATGAAAGTTCTCATTGGAATCAGGCCTAGGTTACAGGTCTAGGCACACCACGTGTAAACTTTCTGGTAAATGTAGGCGTAGTACTGTTAAAAATTCCACACCCCTCAAAAAGTGTTATTCAGCCCAAAATCAATCTTATTCACTGATAAAAAAAAACATCTCCTGGTTTATGCTATTGCAGAATGTTAAATACTACAGCATAAAATTACAAAAGACAATGCCAGTGAAATATATTTTGATTGCTGCATTTTTTTTTAAAGCAAGCAACAATTACCTAATCATCATCATGTTTTTCTGTTATCTTTTAAGTTGCCAAACTATTTCTCTGCATGTGTTTCAGCAGGGCAGGGAATACTCTGGGCATCTGTTTTATCAGCAAACAGAAATAAAGCAGGAATGAGCCTTCAAATGAGCATGGAGAAATGTGAGTGACTGCTAATAGTAGGCCTAATGAGAAGAGAGTGCGAGGGAGAAGTTAAAAGCGGTGTGAATAGGATAGAGATAAAGCGTCAAAGAGATCGAGCATCAGAGAGAAAGTGACAGATGCACACTGACGGCTGATCACTAAGAATGCTGCCTGTATAGATCAACTCTAACTCCCTGTCACACTCAATCAGAGCAGCTCACTTATCTTAGCACAAAGACACAGAGGGCCCTTCTCACACACAAACCATCACAGCAACACAACGCATGGCTGCACTTTACTTTGTGTTGCCCCCTCTATGCTTTTATCTCTTCCCGCTTTTCTCACATTATTAGTTAAGGTGCCATGCACCTCCCAAATCCCTTTCCACATACAATGGAAAAATGCATTCATGAAATTCAGAAGCAGCTCCCAATGAGTTTATACAACATCTGGTGAACCACTTTGAAGAAAAAAAGGACAAAAAGAAGGAAATGACTGTTCACTGTATATTTTTGCTTATGCAAAATTAGTCATTTTCTGAGTTTTTTTCCTCGGTTCTAAGAATCTGTGTGTGACACATGGACACATACAGTATAGATGCCTTTTTTTGGACAGTCTTGATCAGACAAACAGATGTGCAGCAGCTTAAACTACTTAATATCACTGTTACTGCAATAAAATCAACAGTTCCTCCAGACCATTTCTCAGGCTCCAAGGTGGAAAGAGTTGTGCAACTCTGTGAAGACGAGTGCAAGCATGCGCAAGAGTGTTTGTGTGTGCGCTTACATTCGGTCTCACATGGCACAGGAAAAGACAAACTCATGGGCTCCAACAGACACAAAACTATGTGTAATAGTTAGTAATCAAATAGTAATTATAGAAATTGATAACTGTGAAAATTAGATTTGCAAATAAAAATAAGTAAGTACAGCTCACTTAAGCTGTAGAAATTCCCAAAGCTAGGAGCAATGTGGCAGCTTGTTCTGTGGTTAATAATTACAGATAATAAGTGTATTTACACGCGTGTATTTACATTTTAACACAGTAAAAATGCTCGTAAAGTAAAGAAAGCTGCTATTGTCATTTGTGTGGATAATGCATTAGCCTGCCATTTTTAGTGAAACCATGGCAAAAAAAATCAATAATCCATTAATGTCATCAGTCATTACCATCTAACATTGTCTACCAAAGTCACATGCACATCATTAAACAAAGAAAAATGTCAGAACACATCTAACTAACACTATATAATTAAGCAAAATTATACAATATAATCTAAGAGATGAAGCACAATTTAAGTCTACCGAAGATATCAACAGTTAACAGCTGAGAATGGATAAAACAAAGGAAGACTGGTGGCTCTGTTATACTGTTGGAGACATTTTGCTGGCATGGTTTGACTCCTCTTGTCCCCTTTGAGAAAAGAGTCAGTGCAAATCAATACAAAGCTCTTCTGACTGATCACCTTCAACCCATGATGAACACGGCCCCATCCACAGGACATGAGGGCTCGCTGAATGGTCTGATGAGTAGGAAAATTATTAAATAATATGCTATTGCCTTCACAGTCACCAATCTCAACACTTATGGGAGATTTTGGATTGATGTGCTACCCTGTGCTCACACAGAGTGATTTTTCATGTCACATAGCTTAAATCACTGTATTCTGGTTGCAAGTGGGTGTTTTTGTCTTTAGTTTACTGCTGGTTGTCATGGTTTCATTGAAAATGCCAGGCTAGTGTGTTATCCACACAAATGACAATATCAGCCTAAGTTAGCTAGAGAAATCAGATGTCTTCTCACAAAAAATAAAATTCTAGAAGGAAATTCTTTGTACAAAATGCAGTGCAGTGCATCACTGTCTACTAGTTTCTGATTGAACCTAAAACAGCATTTGTTTTTTATGATTTCTGACTCCTATTTTAGGCCCAAAGGCTTGATGTACCTAAACAGAACAACAAAAATACCAGTGTTTTTCTAGATATTTTGTTTTAGGTAAATCAACCACTTGATTGTAGCAGCAGTATGAGGATCACCACTTGGCTCAGGAGTAGAAATTAATATGTGGAAGCAAAAAAACAGGGATAAGGTTTCACAGTTGTAAGGAAAAAAGAAACATACCATTGTCCCTCATTCCCATTGGTAGTTGCCAAATCACTACACTGCACATTTGCATAAAGTTTCAAATTTCAAATTTAACACTTGCCCCACCCACTTGCATCGATAAGAGTCATTTTGCCTGCTTTTACCAGAAATCACCAGTTACCACGTAATGACTTAAAATTTAAATAAATTGTGTTTTTTTTTTTTTTTTTGAAAAACCTAGCAGAAATATTTCCTTTTGTTTAGGTTAGGATTAACATTAATTGTCTACGATTAAGGGTTAGAACTCCTGAATCTCCACCGACAGAAGACGTCAGTCCAAGTTGATACTGGACATGCTTATAGGCATACTTGTTTTTGAGTATGCTTCACAGACACCAGTGATCAGTAATAACGTAATAACTATGTCAACAGAAGTCCTCACAAAGCTATTAAAACCAGCATGCATGTGTGCATTTAGCGTGTGTGCGTCAATGTTCAGCTGTCATTCCGGCCTACCAAATTAAACGTTATTGTCTGCTGTCTGTACTTTAGAGATGACCCCTTTACAGGAGAACCCCAAGACCAACACATCTCACGTGTATGAGTGTAGTGTCGCGTGTTAAAAAAGGGGAAAACACAGAAATGAGGCCCTCAGAACTGCAGCCCGTGAAGTAAGTATTATTAACTTTATTGATGCTATCGGCACATGCCTCTCAGGCCAAGTGGAAATAGGCCAAGACTGTTCGTTTAAATCTAAAGATATCTTGTTGCCATAGTACTGGATAAAAATAAGAGGCTGTGCTAAATAGAGTTCATCAAAGCTGGAATGGTCACTATGCCCAGCTGCCTGGCTCTGGTGCTGGCAGAGGAAGCCACCTGCCTGTGCATGCGGTCTCTATAACTCTCTGCCAACACCAGCCATTAAGACAACACAGATATGTGTTCCCACTGCATGCTCAATTACTTAACCTACCAAAAGTTCATAAGTGGGTTTCCAAAAATGTATACAGTGCTAAATAATTTGGAAGTACAAAAAAAGGATCTTAAAAAAAAAAAAGGATCTTTTTTTGTCCTATTATAACTTGAGAAAATGTGATATACAGGCCTGAAATACAGATGTGTGCATCTCTGTGCTCACCCGATTTTCCACATGTGGTGTCATAAACAACATTTTGTCGACTGGATAAGCCATTTCCGGATGGAGCCTCATATGGTGCTTGCCTGTTAAAAGAGAAACAATATATTCATATTTATATATATGAATATAAGATTTCTAATATGACACATTTGACACTTAATTATAAGAGTAACAGATTTATGACTCACAAATAAACGCCCTAATGAGCAAACAGATAATTCAGAGAAGCACAAGACAAGAATAGCATGTTGTGCACAGTGATGAAAAAATATCTAACCTTTGTAAAAGGTGGCTATGCCCTTTGCATGGCAATACAGCTTCTTTCTTCAGGCATGTGAAGTTTTCTGTGTGAGGTGGTCTAAAATGTCAAAGGGGCCCAATATGCACATATGCCACAGAGCAGTGTGGACTCACTGCAAAGTGTTTACCAAGTGAGTTTCGGGCAGCCAGGCATTCCCGGACCCACGTAGCTGTTCCCATGCCTTGGCCTTCAAATCTTTTTTTGTGGTTTATGTCATTCTGACCTATAACAGGTTTACTGTGGACATGTATTTAACTTTGGTCAAACCACTTTTTAAATGATAAAATGCATTAGGAGTTTAAAATGAAAAGGTCGGCTCTCCTCAGTGACAAAATAATCAACAAAATGGCTTCATCTAGCTTTTCTGGAAACAATTTGAATGTCACATTTCTAAAAGTGGAAGGGTGTGCTTACTGGAATGTCAATATCAAAGTTTTTTTTTTGTGCTCTTATTTGATGTTGACTAATTACATGCTCCTAATGGCAGACATCATGGAACCTGTGAGAAATGTTCCCCTTTGGCTGTGAATGGCTCAAATAATTATACCTCTCTGGAAGAACATCTGGCTCTGGAGAGCATGTTAAATCATCAGTTCTGTCCAGGAGGGGAGAAAAACAGGGGCCAACATGCCTGTAACTCTATACATTAAATCCGCTAAGCATTTTTGGGAACAATAAATAAAGCTTAGCTGGTATTAACCTCCAGGAGCACAACAGTGGCTTGCCAGAGGAGTATTAGTCCTGTAATGAGGGTGCACAGTGCTGCGTTGTACAGTCCACACAGTTGGCCTTTCATATGGCTACACAACCCCAGGGCACCACAGCAGATAGAAATGCTCCAATTAAAAATCCAACCTGACCAAGCAGGAAGCAACACTTTAGTACTTTATTGGCAATTTGAGTCCAAGGCTCTTTGCACCAGTTAGTCAGCATTTAGCGTGCTGGACAGAGTGTTTCAACAAACCACTTGTTGCCCAGTTTATACACCCCAATTCATGGGATAAACCCATTCATTGTCTAAACCACAGATTGATTTTTATGACAGCTAATCCAAGCAGGCCTTATGGGTAATAAGAATAAACAAAGGAAATAATAAAAAACATAATTATTATTATTAAGTCAACACTTTTCAAAATCCCTCTTTAATAAGTTACTTTTTTGCAAATTTTTCCACTTAATCTGCAAGACAAATGGTTCCAGCTTAAGTAAATTCTGGTTCAAATAGTTCAGATACAGCAAACAGCCCATATTAAATCTTTAACAGAGTTCCATCCTGTTCAATCAGTTCAATCGTGACCTGCTCAAGCTAGCATATTTTCTCATCCCTCCATTATCTTCAGACATCACGCAAATAAAGTTCTAGCCAATAATATCAAATCTCATGACAATATTTTAACATTATTTTTCAGCCAACATCTCTTTCGCTCTCCCTCAAATTTGTTTTCAACCTTTACACTTTAGGTCATAGTTAAAGAAATGGGTCATAAAAAATTTTGTTGGCTGAGCCAAAAAGAAAAATTGACAGTTTTTTTTCTGGTTGAGGTGGAGTCACTCCATGCAGTAATAGTGCTGTTGTAATTGTCACTCTATTAGTTATGCCACTCTCAGTCCCCGTTTCCCTGGCTACAGCTCCAAAACTCAACACGCTTTGCAAACAGAACATACACACATTCATATCATTTATTCTACAAATGACTCCTTTCAGTCCCTTTCAGCTTAAGGAAAGCAAGAACTCCAACCAACATCTATAAAAAGCATACACAGATTTAGACAGGATTCAAAACTACGGCATTCTATGCTAATAGCAGGTATCACAAAGCATCTGTGTATATACAGTATGCATGCAGGACATAATGGTGATAATTAGTATGCACTTCATACTGCACTGCATGCTTTAATTTCTCTAAATACTGTCCGAGATATTCTGATTGATTTGCTATGGGCAATGTATGGCTCAGTAAATAGTCTAAATGGCAGGAAGCCTAGTAATTCTCTAAAGAGCACATGACTCAGCTCCTATATAGTTAACTCAGAAAGTTTCATCCATTAGAAATGAAAGTATGCTTCCATTATGGAACAGAAAGACAAAAACCTTGGCAAGATTTGTTGCCACAGGATAAGCTAAATCAAAGGAAACAATTTAATACTCTTTTTTTTATTCCAATCTGCTTTTATTGCTCACTTTGTTCTTCGACTTCTATAAAATTTGTTCTATCTTTTCAAATACTTCAATTCATCCTTCTTTCCCCATTCCAAACAACTCTCTCCCTTCACCTGTCTCTTTCACTCTCCTCTTTTTTTCCTCTCTTTTTCATTTTCTTTTCATTGGTTCGGTGTTTCCATTTGAGCATTTTTGGTCTTCAGGCTTCCGTTTTTCCCACACTCTCTCATGTCACACAGGCCGACCACAAAAATGCAGGACTGTGGAGAGTGTGAGGGGCTCTGGAATTCCACATGCCGAAGGTAAACACTGCACTGGCCAGGAAGGCACACAGAGGAGCAAACAGTGCACCTACCCTCCCCAGCGCTATCGTACCCCTCTCTCAACCATCATCTCTCTCTCCTTAACCCTCCGAATCTTAGGACCCTCTACAACTACCCGACATTTCACTGCTCTTATTCTCAAGACTTTCTTAACTACATTTCCTGTCATCATAACATAAGATAATCTTTATTTACCCAAACAAAAGCCACATACCACACACCACTCAATACCAGCTGTCTTTAATAGCCTGATCCCACAACATTCCCATATGAATCCCAAAGTAACCCAAATTTAATTTCATACATATTTTATCCTGGTCACAGAATGCCAGCCACATATAAATGTACTACTGTCAAGTTCTAGAGTAATACTGAAGTAGACAAATACAAACATGTACCCTGTAATGCAATACTTTAAAAATCATCCTAAATTGTATTCTTTGAGAAGGTTTTACATATCATGTCTGTAGCAAAAAATAAAGAGCATGTGGCTATTTTCTGGTAGAGATGTCATGTAATCTCACTGAGGTTTTGGGTATATATTTGCTCCTTCTAGCTACATTTACTCATACACTTACTCTAAATGCTTTGCAGATGCTTATCTAATCACATACAAAACCGTGCCTAATTGTTTTAAATGTAAAACAATTAACATCCCTGATGCACATAAATCTGAAATGCACAAATTGTCCCATGACCTTTAGTTCTATGTGTGAATGTGTGTGATTGTGTGTGTGTGTGTGTGTGATTGTGTGTGTGAGAGAGAGAGAGAGAGAGACAGTGAGTGAGAGTGTGTCAAGGGTCTGACTAGCCGCTGAGGGAGTGTGCTGTCTGACTGCTAGTAGCCCACCATGGCAGTTCATGTGCTTCCAGCAAACAGGCCTGCTACCACAAAGGTTTGCCATTGTTGTGTAGTTTGGCCAGATGTGCAGTAAAGTCATGCTGCAGCGTGGGAAACAGATGACAGTTTCGGCTTTCTCCAGCCCTCATTTCTAACCCTCACTTGCCACAAAAAGCACTTATAAACATGTTCAGATGGTTGAATTACACTGAACTAAGAAGGTCTATTGTACGTCTATCTTTGCACTGAACAAGAATCACTACTGCTCCTGATCCTAGCTTTCCTTGTATACACACATATTACTGAAATTTACAACATATTAGTAATATTTAAAAACCCTGAGTTGAAATGAGAACAGCATGCAGCCACAACTTGTAAAAAGAGGACATAAATTATAAAGTTAGTGATTCAGTTACTGCCAGATCTGAAATGAAAAATCAGTTGGCTGTACAAAATGCACAAAAAAGAACAAAACAATAATCTGAGTTACAATGGCGCTCATTCTAGCTTTTTATACCCAAAGTTTCCAAGCAGCTTCTATGAACAAGAAAATGTTTATGCTGAATTAGATGAGCATGACTAAACACCCTGCTCTAAGGTGTGTCCAGAAAAATGCCTTCCCAGCCTCTGCTTGGCCTTCTTCAGGCTGAAGGATCAATATAAAAAGGATTATGGATTTAAAATAATGTTAACATGGATTAAAAAAGCAAAAACCACTAATAATACTTAGTGTAAATAAAGCGATGTCTCAATAATTTCTAACGTTTAACGTTTCCCAGCTAGTAGTATGCCTGGCATTTCAGTCAGCAGTTAGCACTAATGACTAAACAAACATTTGTAAATTCTAAGCATTTCTCTGCATCACACTGACAACAAATAAGGACTGCTTCTTTATAAGCTGAACGGTGTTGAGTTTGCTTACTATATTTCTGTTGTCCAAAGCTACAAAGTTTACAACCATGTGTGTTAATAATAGACTGCAGTAGGAAAAAAATGACTTTCTACAAAGTACCATATTGTCTGGACGGTAAGCATATGTTTTCCTTCCACTTTTTAGATTCTGATTAAGTAAAATGTGCTTTTTTTTTTTTTTTTTTAAAACACATAATTACAATTAAAACTAATCAATACACTAAGTAAAATCACAGGTTTAAATAACAGGGTAGCATAACATATTTGGAAGAAAGTGCTATCTACCCTCTTCCACATACACAAGCTCCCAGACACTCATGATTGGCTAGTGTCGCTGTGGTTCACAGGGAAGAGAGTGTGTACTATAGCTCCCACCCAGAGAGCACAGCCGAAGTTGCTCTCTAGGATTCCTGGCCACAGATGGACAATAGTGCAACCTCCCGACAATAGTGCAAACCTTTCTGTTGGGCCATTAGGGAGCCTGACCACAGGGTTTTTTGTGAGAGTTGTGAAAGATGGTAGGGTTTGAATCTTTATCAAGTGAAGCATGCTGGGCCTAAGCATGAGGCCTAAGCATGCTAGCATATATAGGGGAAACAATAATAGAAAACGAGTTAGCAATAAGCTAGCGTGCAACTGTCAAGGAAAATTAAAGGAACTGAACATAAATACATGACTGGTTTTAACAGTTAACACAAATAACTAATCACACAAGTAAAGGCAACTTGTGACATTATGTTGCTTCCTTAAAATAAACTATTGCTAAATACAGACATCTTACATGTAACTTTCTAACAGCATACTACACAGAACATTGAAATAAAAGTATACTGGTGTCTAGACAACATTGCGATTTAACCCCTAAACTGAAATGCTATACTGTGGTGCACTTATAGTCCAGGTAATATGGCACTATTATAAATGATCTGTGCTTAACTTTAAGGACTTACTGGTTGGTCCTTTGAGTGGCAGACTTGCGTGAGAGTGTGTCTTTGGGTGTGCTGCTGGGGGGTTTGGGGATCAGAGTGGAAGCACCCCGTGTAGGGACCAGGCGTTCAGGATGGCATGAATCTCTCCAACTTGCTGTCTGCTTCATGCCGGTCTGGGACTGTGAGTCAACCTGAACGCTACAGCTGGCGGGAACAGGGATTCGGGGTACAGCACCAGGCACAAGCGTGTGTCCATCCAGCATGGCCTGAAGACAAAGGATAGATATACAGCTGGAAACAAAATCAGCTGAACGACAAAAAAAGGAGGAAACCAATAAAAGATATTCACTCCAAACGTCTAAACACCTGAAATTGCTACTGGCTAAGCTTTAGTTCTAGCACATCTGCACAATCCTTTCAAGATAGAACATTTGGTAATGTTTCAGTGCGTTTTCTGAATCTCTGCAATAAAATGACCATATTTTTATACTTTTATTAGAAGCAGCATTTTCCTCCAAGTCATATGAGGTCAAATACGAACAGATTCCAAGAGTCAGTTCATTCATTCACACAGAAGAAAGAAATGTTACGGCTTATCATAACAGGCCCTAAATACTTTATAATCGACATACCAAAATGCAGAAATTCTTCACATTTTATGCTTGTTTAGAAATTATTTCTTTTGAATGGGTAGTTGGACTTGGCATACACACTGCATCCTGAAAAAGGCTACTGTTCATCGATTTAAATAGGGAATGCAGTAAATTCCTTCCATCTAGTAACATTTTATAACTGATGTGAAAGGATAGCGTGAGAGTGCTTCAGGCTTCTTAAACAAAGTTTCTGTATGCCTCTGTGAGAGTTTATTTTGTGTCTGTGTGGGACTTTGTGATTCTACAAGAGGACATATATGCATACATATGTTTATGCATGGTGTGAGTGTGTGTGTTTATCCTCAAAGCATCCAGCAGTGTGACAGTAAGTGTGTTCTGAGGCTGCTGGGGTTTGATGAATGAGTGGGCTGAGCTTGGAGGATGGAGGGTCTCGGTATATGCTTCTGTTGAGAAAGGCTAGGAAAGGGCACCTTTCTAATGTTGCCAGGTGGCTGCTGGCCAAGCCATCCCAGGAGCCATGCAGTCTGCACCCAGTGACTGGAACATGGAGCAGAGCAGCCCAATAACACACTTCAGTCCACAATGAAACGTGTTTAAATTGTAGATAATCAGAGAACCATTCAAGGTCCTTTAACAACTGCTTTCAACAGCAAAGAACTAAAATTAAATGAGCAGAGAAAGGAACAGCAAATAAAAAAACATCATTTTTCCAAGCACACTATTGAACATGGCTCAGTTCCTCTAACAAATACTGTACATGGTCCCAGACAAAGAAATTCACATAACACAAAAAACACACAATTGCCCCAGAGTTGGGACTCAAATAAAAGACTTTGGCACACTGACTGACTCACGACTCGACTGGAACTCAACTGACTCGTGAATGAACTCAGAATATAGACTCCTGAAATATTTACCTGGATAAAAACATGAACAAAAACTAATAAATCAGGACTACCAAACTTTAACTATATCAATAACTCTTATCCCTTTTCTGCCTGGTTGAAGTGATGAAAAGCAGGTCAGTAACATTTGGCTTTTTTTTTTGTTTTGTTTTTTTAAATGGCATGGGAACAGGCTGGCATAAATGTAGATAAAGTAAGACATATTCTAATTATTGCTAACAAATTGTAACTAAAATTGATAAAAAAGGGTGAAAGTAGTGCTGAGACAAATACGTTCTTTGGCCCAAGATAAAATCCTGTACTCATATATTTGCCTCTGCAAATTTACAGAATCAGACTGTGAACGGCAGCTACTGAATGAAAGTAGTGGGAGTGTCAGGAAGTTGTGTAACAAAAAACCCTGGTTTTGGCTTTATGAATGCATTATTATGAAGCTAAAAAAAAAAAATAGAAAAAAAAGAATAAAAACAGGTTTTGTCCCAAGCAAATTGGTTAATAAGGACGATACAGTCTTGGTTCATCTATGTTCTTAACGGAGTTTGTAAAAATGTTAAAAAAAAAAAAAACCAAAAACCTCAGGATGTTATTTAAGGGCACTTATGTAAGGACGCTGCTTCAAATAGTGACCATTTAATATTTACTTATAGCAGAGAGCCTTATCCAATAGTTAGTGGTCTCCATCAAAACCATATCCTCATGTTAGTAAAGCAGATCAGTGAATACCATTAAGCTGAAACCCTGTTAGAGAGGAGTTAGTACAACAAGAAGTTAGTAGAGCAACAAAAACAAAGTATAATATTCAATTTAAAAAAAAAACAAAAAAAAAAACACCATTTAGTGTGATGCGTATGACCGAAGTGCTATGTGCAATAAATACAGCACTTAAAGACACTTTAAAACACACCCAAAAACGTTGGTTAGTTTGGTTAGTAAGTGTGTTACTCATCTGGCTTAATAACTATCAAATGATTTTTTTTTTATTTTTCTTTTCAATACATACATGCAAATAAGACTGTTATTTTATTACACACAATGCATATAGTTTGACTTTAAATGAAGTCTGGCTGTAGCCTGTATAATGTACACTCTCCCTAGAAATAATATAGCAGTGTTTTACTTAATGTGCAATAAAACGCCTACAGCTAATTAACTGGGTGTTAACTAAAGCGCATAACTATATATGTGAGTTTTTTGAAACTTCATATTACAGAATCAGCACTGGCTAAAGTGATCAGTGATTTGATGCTTATGTTTCTGTTTTGTTAACGTTGGGCATGCGTGCAGTATTTGACACTATTAACTATGCAGAATGGAAAGACTTAAAAACACAGTTTGAATACACAGACAAGTTCTTGCCTGGTTTTAATTTGAGATGTGCGCAGGATTGTTTTCCCTGAAGGAATTTTGACCAATCCCGCCCATTCCTCCAGTTATTATTTTGTTTGTACCTTCCTGCAATATTTTCTAATGAACTTAGTTGGTTCTAATTCCCGAGAATATTAACAAATAGTGATTCAGAACACAGCAACCCTGACCAGAATAAAACATTTACTGAAGATGATGTGATAAACAAGCCTCATACGCTCCCATGTTAATCAGTGTGGCTTTTGTTTGTCTCGCCAGCTTCATATCTGACCACTCGCACACATAATTGATTATAACTTTTATTAGTGTTATACGATTACCATTATATTTATCATGTTGACCAGATTCAGACGCAGCTAATGCATGCTTTCATACCTTCTAGACTGGAATACTGTAACATACTACCAGCTGGAAGCAGCCTCTTTAAGGAAGCTTCAGCTAGTTCAGCAGAACGCAGGTGATGGCCAAGTGTCCACATACTTTTGGCGTCATAGTGTATCTTGCTGATCTCCTGAAGCAGTGCCACCCAACCCAAGCACTTCACTCAACTGTAGCTGGCTTACTGTTATTCCAGAGTATCAGTCACAGTTCAGCTGGTGGAAGACATTTTTCTTACATTGCCTCTATACTCTGAAATTGTGTTTGAACATTAGATATGCTAGCTCAGTAACTTTTCAAATCCAAATTAGAAGCATACTTGTTTATCTTGGTCTATTCTTAGCCTAAGAACTTATTTCTTTAGTAGACTTTTCAGGATTTGTAGTAATGCTCACAGATTTAAAGTTACTTCCTAACTGAGTGTATACTGATTCTTTAACGTACTTGTTCATAAACACCTTGTTCTAACCTATCAACAACACTGAGATTCTGAACTGAAAATAAAAAGTGCTATAAAAATGATGATGATGATGACTATTTGACCCAGACTACAGCTCAGAGATATGAGACTTGACTCTGCCCTGCATTAAGCGACTTATTAACATCTCTGTTTTGCAGCCGCTCTGATTTGTTCAGACTCATAGATTTTTGTCTATTCTCTTACAAAGAGGTTCATCTTTTCAGCAGTGTCACAGAGACTGCCTGCTGCTCCCATGACACCAAATGGTTATATTTACCTGTATGAAGCTGTGCCCATCTGGCGTGCAGAGCATTGACACAGGCTCTCTGTGTCAGACAAAAACAGAAAGGAATGCAAAAGAATCCGTGTCCGCTAAAACAAAGTTCACCTAGGACTAAGCAAAATTGTAACCTAGGACAATATTTTATAAATATTTCACAACTATTTTACTTTCTATGCTACTCCATTTATTCTGGCTGTTTTCTTTGTTATTTTTTTTTTTTTAAATTAGGATAAGATAAATCCAGAGAATGGCACTATTTTTTTTACTGAAGAATATTCTACACAGCTAATGATTGTGGTTTCAGTGAGCAAGTGTCTGGCCAAACAGACCAAAAGAGACCCAAAAGCAGAATTAAACTGGTTCACTGATACTGCTATGACTCACCAAGACGCACTAAGTGCACATTCTCATTCTCTCTCTCACACACCCATGCACTCACACATACACAAAGCACCATTTATCTACTGCAAGGCTTGGTTCATGCAGCTCAGTGTTGTTTATAAGTGCAATTGAAAATGGAATCCAAACACACTAAACTGTTTGAACCTGCACATATTCAACCTTTGTTCAGTCTAAGGTGACCAAAAATCTGATCCTTATTTCTTCACTTGAGTAATTTTAGAATGCTGTAGTTTTGCACACAGCATCAATGCTGTGCCAAGACAAACAGACAGACAGACAGACAGAAAGAAAGAAAGAAAGACAAATATTCCATCTAAATAAACACACCAGTCCTGAATTGATTCTCTGTAAAAAATAAGAAACATTTTGCACTTTATGATACAAGACGTTTTAAACAAAAAACAAACAAACAAAAAAAGTTAAAACATTGAAATACAAAAATCAAACAAATAAAGCTGCTTAGTTAGTGTAATAATTAGTTATCAGAATAACACTGTACTGTTAACACAGTACATGGCTCATGTATGTAACTGTTTCATTAGCTATAAAAGTAGGTTTCACCACTGACTTGATGTCGAGAGCGGCTTTGGTCCAGTAGCTTCCTGGACTGCAGTTTCTGCTGCTGGAGCTGCTGGATGGCAAACTGGAGCTGATAGCTGCCTGATGTAGGCTGCAAAGTCACTCCAGTAGACAAATTACAGGCACTCTGGCATTTTCCATCACCAGCATCCTTCCTGTGACTGTTGAGGGGGAAAGAGGTTTGTTGTATTATTCACATCCACAGGTGACACAGGCAGGATTTCAGCCATAGCATGAAATGTGAAACAGTATAGAATGTTCTAGTCATATGTCATTGCCGATGTGCTAGCTAGCTAATGCTAACACTAAGTTCACTCTAGTGTATTAGAAATGTTACAGCATATGTAGTGAAAAAAATTTAATATATTCAATAATCATTATGGTATGAATCATAAGTTGCTTTGAAGCTATGTTTATTTCAAAACAGAAAGAAAGAGGTCTCATTTATTTGTGAGAAGTATCACTTGTGTTCTTTAAAACATTGCACAGGCTGATTTAATCTTTAAAAGCTTAAATCAGTTAATCCATTTTAATGGACGATTTAGTCAAGAAACATATTTTAACTGTGGCTGCTGAGCTCAAACTGTAATTTGCGTGTGCTCAAAATATCCATCAATTCCTATTCATTAAATGGGCACACTTTTAACACAGAACATCTATAACTATTTGTAAAGTTTGTAAAATAAATAAAACATTCTCAGCTTTCTGTTCCAATGGATCCAGTAATAAAGAACCAACTTGTAAAACAAGTGAGACACTGAATTCCTTTACTTCTTTATTGTCATCGTGCACAGTACAATGGCCCCTCCACCTGCAGCCTCACTCATCCAGATCAGTCAGTGGCAGAGAAGCATGAGGATCTGTGGAGAGCAGCAGTCTCCCAGAACACACACTGCCCTGTACACGGCACGTCATGTCCCATCAACATCACCGGCTGAGTGCCGAGCAAAGTAAACCTTTAAACGGCTCCATGCTTTTGTAAAGCGATTAGCTCTCATTTGAGCCCAGCTTATGGGAGCCCTTTAACTTTTCTTCTCATCTCTACAACTGCATGTCAGAGCGGGACCTGCTGATCAAGGTTAATACAGCAGCGGTGGAAAAAGCAGCTTTCAGACAGAACATATTTAAGATTTTTTAATGAGCAAGCACAGATATCTCAAGCATAAGAGATTAGGAGGTATATGAGTTCCTGCAAATGACAATACAAGCAAGGACTTTCCTATATACACTCAGCGTCCACTTTATTAGGAACACCTGTACACCTGCATATTCATGCAGCCAATCATGTGGCAGCAGCGCAACGCAAAAAAATCATGCAGATACAGGTCAAGAGCTTCAGTTAATGTTCACATCAAACATCAGAATGGGGAAAAAGTGTGATCTCTGTGACTTGGAATGGCTGTTGGTATCAGGTGGGCTAGTTTGAGTATTTCAGAAACTACTGATCTCCTGGGATTTTCACACACAACAGCGGGTGAGTGTATTATCATGTGGTTATACCACAGCCCTGCTGAATTCTCGAATCTGATTGGTTAGAATGTAATTTCCTCAGCTCTGACAGTAGTAAGATGTTCTAATATGCTATTAAAGGAATAAAGGAATTGTCTAAAGGAATTGTTCAAATTAAAAGACTGTATCAGACAACATTCTTGGCACATTCTGGCACAAAGAATGAGAGACTGGTGAGAGAAAGACTGTTTATAGCTGGTATAACATAGCTTTACACACACAATATTAAATGTAACTGTAAAAAATTCAAAAGCAGGACATGCGTCTGAGTGGTGCAACAGAACAGCGGTCTCTGAATTTTTAAGAGATAGTGAGTTCAAATCCCAACAATGCCACAGCCATCCATGGCTGGACGTCATGTTCTCTCATACACTCTCGTCTGTCAATCACAATGACCCAAGCCAATCAGGGGAACAGGGCAGATAGGCAGAAAAAAGCACGATGTGTTGTTCATTAATAAATAAAAAATATAATCGTTTTCAAGTTTCTCTTGTATAGTAGGAATAAAACACTATGTGATGTGCTGTTATAGGAAAATAATCAACTTCGGGTGGTAACTAACTCCGCTTTGCATCAGGCCACATCACAGCACCACAGCGTTCATTACTTTCTTATGACACCACATACTGTCGCCTTTTACTCCTTACGTAGTTAGGAAAATGTTTAAAGTGTGACAGGATTTATTTGTTTGACCACAAGAAAAGCTACATTTAAATTCAATTAATCCTGAATAACCACGTGCACTGCAAAAACGCCATAAAATAAACAATTCGTTTCAACTTCAAATCGCATCTAAATACAATCACAGAACCAAGCAAATTCAAATAAACTAAACCACAAACAGCCTGCAGTCTGTGTTGCACCTAGAGCTATAACTCACCTCTGACAATGATGTTAGATATTCATATTCAGTGTCTACATGTAATAAGCAATGTTTGCTGACACCTACCGTGTTAGTCATGCACATTTCAAGTATTATTCTCATGCACAACTTTAGGAAAAGGAATGCTTAGGGAAATGACATCATACAGCATCATTCCATGGCTCTGGAGTAATACCTCAAAGTACCAAGCTGGTCAATGTGGCTAACAGCAGGACATGGAGTGTCAGGGTATTTCCATCAACTATTTATTTTCTCTCTCTGTCTCTCTCTCTCTGTCTCTCGCAGTTCAACTTAGGAAAACATGGCCAACAGAAGGTCATGCAACATTGAATGTATTGTTAATAACTGTTAGCCAGAAGGAGTACCTCGCTGAGGGAATTCTGGGAGGTCAAAAGGTCAGAGTCAAGATCAACACTGTGCATACAATACGCATCAGGCTGCAATTTTGACTCTCATTTCTGACCTGTATCAGCATGGTAAGCAAAAAAAAAAAAAAAAAAAAGTCAGAATAAACACACTAACAACTGTGTGAATCACTTTGTTTAAGATTATGGGTATATAATGCTACAGATTTGTATGCTGAGCCAAGTGAAATGGGGCAGCAGCTTCCAGTGCGCAGTCTCTCGGATGTCTTATTAGCACAATGCTATTAGTCTAGAGCAGAATTTCTCTCAACACATCCTCGGAGGAAAGTTCTGCACAACTCTCCATATGGGTCTAATTAAGATGAAGAAACATTTTTATTCAAAGAAAGATAAGTCATGGTTTTGTACTGACCTGTTTAATTTATTTTTAATAGTCTGTCCACTTTGGCCCCTCATTAATTTGCTATGATTTAATTAGCACGGATGATGCATCTGTAACCGTATTACGATATCCTTTATGTTTCCAGGATTTCAGGAAGTACTAAATTCAGTTGAAGAAAATAAACATATATTACATCAGTGCACTGTAAATGTCTTATTTTTTCACTCCTTTACATCACTTCATTGAAACATGACACAGCAGCGCTGCAGAGTTTTTGAATTTCCTGCGAGGCTTTCAAACACTAAAAATATTCACTCATAACACAAGTAGCAGGAAGGTTTTTCTATTTTAGTTGATGCTGACGCTTTTAAGCAAATATGTCAGAAACTATTACAGTATCACATTCCAAGATTATTAGTCTAGGCCAAAATTTCTTCAATGTGAAATGTTATACATAAACCTATGAATTTAAAGTGAAAGAACAGGATTCTGTTTAAACTTTTCTCTGTCAACTGTTCATTCTTAACAAGTAAATCACATTTTTATTCAGTATGTTTCTGATAAAAGATTCGGCACGATACAGGACACTATACAGGGCCCTCCAGAATTCTTGGAGCTCTTCAAAAAAAAACAAGCAAAAATCTTTGTCACATAAACATTACACAACAACTTTCCACTCAAACGACAGGACAAACATTTTTCTTACAAAAAAGTCATTTTCATTAGAACTACTTTTTAAAATAATAGTATTTTTAATAAATGCATAAAAAATGTATTATTTTTCCTTTGTTTTCAGTCCGCAGGAATTGTTGTTGCCTTTAACCATGTTCTGGGGTATAAATAGGAGGTTGCACACAGATAAAATCCCTTTGTCATCCATTACTATCAACACGAAAAGCTGAAGGATGTAACAATATACAAAATTCATACTGGATATGATGATACGGTGTCTCCATACAATATATTTTCAATATGACAAAAATAATCATCGCCTTAATATGTGCCTTAGGTTTCCATTTTCAGTTGATTAAAACATTCAACGTTATAAAAGCACAGTGATTGCCACTTAACAATTACACAGTGTTTGTGTGATCCATTCAGACTCTTAGCAGCATACAACTGTTCGCAGCATAAAACAAAACAAAAGCTGTGCATTAGAATGGAACAAATTTAAACACAGGTGTGACTCTGAGAAGCATGAAGTTTTTTCTTATACTGCTTTCAGCTAGTTGTGTTCTCAGAGTCACGTAGCTCTTTACAGCCCTAGAGGTGTTTTGTATCCTGCATTCTCCATTACCGAATATGAACTTCCCTATCGCTAGGCATGAGACGATACACTAAAGCCATGATCCGAGACATACCCCAATACAGGCTTCATTAGATGATAGTGACACGAGAAGATATTGATACAAACAAAAAATTACATTTTAATACAATTATTTTGTGATGACAACAAATCGAACCATTGCAACATCAACACATTGTATCGTAAGAATTGTAGATCAGGATTTATAAGATAAATTGTTGATTTCCCCTATTATTAACATGTTATTTTAATCTTTTTTCAGTGTCATACATGTATTTCATGGCAATATTATTAAAATGGAAAGATTGTTTGGTGGAAGATTGTGTCTTAAATGATTAAATTAAAAAATTTGTATCACCACTGCTCCTACTGCTGTCGGAAATCCATCTTAAATGCACAAGCACGTCACACTAATTGTACAGATGAGAAAAACAATTGTGGTTTTATTTTGTATATTTTCTCATCCTCATGATTAATTTTTGGTTATTCCACTGCCAGCACAACACATGGCAAGTGTGATTTACATTTGATTTACAGCACACAGGAGTTTATTTTAACCTGTGTTTCAGGTCAAGTGAGGCGCAATAGAAACATATATACGGTAGTTTATAGTAACTGCCCTTTAGATGGCTATGCTATGGAACTGCTGTGAAAATGTTGAGCAGTAGTGTACTGCAGCCGTTTCGGTACTATTTTTTCCAAGTTCACACGGCTGAATGAAACGAGGCTGTGGACTGGATTTGTACCATGGGCCTTGTGTTTGACACGTGCCATAACGCTTCCTTCTCATTAGCTTAGCTTTTTGGACTATTATGTAAGCATGCTTCGAGGCAGTTAGGTTCCCATTTGCAAACTTCGTGCTCTGTATACTACTACCTTGAGCGTAAGAAGAGGTAGCGCTCATGATGAACATTAAATGGAAATATTGCAGTACACCTCACAAAAGGAAAAATCCGAGTATTTTGTATTGCAACATTCGAGACAACGAAATTCTGTCTCATTCCTATTAATCACCACGGTGATTCCTTTAACCAAGACTGAATCTGTCAGGAAAGAATGTCTGAATGCAGCAGACAGTTTGTGTGTGTGCACGGGCATGCTGTTTTAGACATACGTTTGTGGTATTAGCGCCGGTGTAATATACACATATTTAGTGGATTCAGCACACTGTAATGTTTCAGCCCACCAATGTCGTAATTTACCGGGAAGCACTCTCATACACCAGACCTTAAAGACCTCTTCCAGCTCCTGCTTGATGATGAATGCAGGAGCTAGTTCAGTAGTAATGATGAATACAGGAGCTAGTTCAGTAGTATGCTAGTGTGCCCACACGTGAAAAACTGTATTTAGGAGGAGTTTGTATTTTTTTTTTAACCCCTGTAGCTTCTTTAGATCTGAAATAAAGAGGAAGATACTTTTTCAGAGCAGGGAGGGTGGGTTGATAAAGCTTGTTTATTTCACATCATACACATAAAATAAGTGCTTTCTTATGATGAATAGCCTACTTTATTGTGCAGTTTGTTAAATGCCTGTTGTTAAATGCCTGTCTAACAGCACACCCTGCAAGAAAGAAGCTCTTCCTGAGAGCATCTCACAAAATGCAGCACCTCAACTTCACACTTCATCAAGTCTTATTAGAACTACAATTGGCAACATGTGTTGTGGTCAGATTCGACCAAAACCAAACTTTTTGGTCATCAACAGGGAAGTGTACACAAGGAAAAGCACCTGACAGCCGCTGTTAAATATGGCAGTGGATCAGTGATGCTTTGGGGCAGTTTTTCGGCTGATGGTTCAGCATGTGACTAATTTTCATATCTGAATGGGCTGCCCAGGAACTTAAGTTAACCATCTGAATATGGAGAACATTTCCCGTGTATCAACATAATTTTTCAACTTCATTTGCCAACTTAATTGACCAGCACTAAACAGAGCCTTAGAGCCTTTTTGTTATGTACAAAGGAGAAGAAAACTGATGTAGAACTGGAATGTCAGCCAAGTTAGAAGAGAAAGTCAACATTATCATCTTATGCTGGGCTCCACTCTCTTCTAACTGTACTCCAAAACCTAAATATGCAATAATTATGACATTCCGTTACAATCCTACAATCCTGCCTATTATTACTGTTTGCAAACGGTACCCAATAACTTACTGGAAATGAATCTCTGTTTAAGCCAAGAGCAGAGGCAGCACGATCACCGATCCAAGAGCAGCTTAAATTACCAAAGTATTTCACAGACTTAACAACATTATCGTTTACAATGTTTGACATACGGCACTGGTACAATGTAATATCACAGTGTTCAACAACCAGTCACATATTCTGCTGATTACTTCACATAGTTGTCAGTTGAACTCAAAAAAAATACAGGATGGAACATTAAACCAAGCCAAAGGCTGCCTTATTTGTTCTGAGATTCAACAGGACACAATCTTGAGTTCCAGCAGTGTGTTTAGGGTTACAGGTACAAATGAATAAGGAATTCTGGAATACCTCTGTATCAGTACAATGGGTTAGGGGGGGAAAAAAGTAATAACAGTGGGAATATGGTTTGGAAGTGCTGACACAGCATACCTGGCAGCCCCTGGCGAGAGCAACTTCAAAGGCCCCTACTCTTTGAAAGGCATCACGCCTCACCCCCTTGGCTTAAAGAGTCAGTATGCTTAACGGCTTCAGCATGTTTGGCACAGACCACTGGTCCCAAAATGCTGGACACAGAGGGAAGGCTCAGGAAATCAAACATTAAAGACAGAATTAAAGTCAACATAATCAGCATACATATCCTAATAACATCTTTAAAAATTATGCTTTGGAATTTTTTCAGCATTGGAAGACCTCATCCAAGGTGAGGAGTGGCAACAGCTTGGTTTGGTTTAATTTTGCTCGGTTTGGTGCACAGCAGACAGCAGCCAGTGGAAAGTTCCAGGCAGATGCTGTTCTAAAGAGATGCCACATTTTGACCAGAAATGAACCTTTAAACACAAACAAAATCCTATTGCCAAGACTTTCAAGGGAAGAAGAGGTCAAGGAAACGACTGCATTCTGCAATCACTGGGGACAGAACAATTAATTACTTACTAATCTCAACAGTATCAGTGACTCCGGGAGAGTCAGCGTGGTGCTTACCGAATACGCACAGTAAGAGTGGAGTAAAAGGTGCTCTGGATTAAACAATAATGAGATAAGCAGAAACAGAATATGCCATCAAGGCATTTAACCTTATAAGATGTGAAAGGCTGTTTTGGATATCTACGCAAGCATGCTGTGAGAAGATTATAAATTCACTACGTCTTTTACTTTCTTTTGTGGAAATAAAAACATTTTTAAAAAAGGGAAAAGCCAGACATTCCGAGAATTCTTTGACAGTTCCATACTTAAGGAAGGGTTGGACTAGGAAAAACAGACACGGGGAGATGAGAGCCAAAGTGTCTGAGATATTGTCACCAACCTATCACTATAAAACTGAGGAAACCACATAAGCTTAACCCTTCCTCTCATTACATGGCACTGTGGGAAGCACTGTAGGAACACCTCAATTTACAAGCGGTGGTACTGCAGTACGTCTTCCCAGGTGTCTTACTGCACACACACAATAAATGTGCCTATTTTATGTTTTAGTCTTTTAGCATCATGTGACATTGTTGCCATACAAGTTCCAGTACAAACTACATTTCTAGGAATTCATGATGAACAGGAAAGGCAAAGGAAGTTCTTTTTTACTTCGTTTCACAATCATCTTTCACTTATCCTCACCTTCTCCTCTGCTGAGATGACAATGCGAATGTAGGTGTTTGTCTTTATTCGGCAGAAAGTTAACACACAAATGATGAACCCTGATCTAAAAAGTATCTTCACTTTCTTTAACAGATAATATATTCTTACATTTCGAAGGCGTAGTACCTGCCTAGCAGTCTCACCACTTAAATGACCTCTTTTCCATCAAAACGTAGACTCCTAGCTCTCTTTAAAGATTCTTCAGAGACCATTAAACTGGCCTTTAAGTTTTATTGCCTGTGACTGATTTAGCCAACACAAACTAAGCACCTATAAAATTGTCCAGAAATGATTACACTGAGAAAGCTTACAGAATTCTAATTTGCCTCTTCAATGAAGCACTTTCAGTACGTCTTTCTGTAACATGCACTGCTTGAAGGGAGAGGGAGAATCAGGCAGTAAGATGAGAAGTAAAAAGAATTAGAGGTCTGTCTCTCTCCGTCTCTCACACACTCTCTCTCTCTACTGCCCTGCAAGGAATGAACCACTTTCCACAGACAATTAATGCTTCTCTGGCAATACACTGAAACCCTTTTATCCCATCATATATGATTCTCATTGCATTGTGAAGGAGAACCACAAACAATAAGGGGCATTTTTTTAATACTACAGGTTGTTACATTAAATTGGGGAAAAAGAAATGCATGATGCAACTACAGAACCCAATTTCACTCCAATTCCAACATTTACGATGGCACTGAGGAAACATACTAGAGCAAATCTGGAACACTTACCCTTTGTTAACTTCCAGACACATTAGTGCATAAAATGGGTGTACTTGTAATAGTCAAAATACATAAATGTACTGTAATAGCACCAAAAACTACACTGGTTTAACGCTACATTACAGTGCTGTATGGCGTGATAGTTTACACTTATCACAAATCTATAAAAGATTCGTGAAACAACTTCTGACAAGCTAAATGTAAGACAGCCATGCAGGCGAGGGTTTAAATATTGCTGCCTCCTAGTCCACACACACCAGGCACACACATAAATGTGAACTTACCTCACAGCACCAGAGAGGTTCATGCCTGAGTGCTGAGTTGTCGCTGTATCAGGCCGAGCTCCTGATGTGACACTCTGAGCCCCTCTGCTGAAAACTCCTTTAGCTAGGTTCAGGTTGGTCAACTATGTAAAATAAAAACAAAGCCAAAAAAAGAAGAAGAAAAAAAAGAGTTATAAAGGAACAATAAAATAAATACTATTCTTATATTTACAGCTCTGTTTTTATTTTCAAAAGCCAGAGTTTAATACACCAATAGAGCAGAAATATGGTTATTTCTAATAATGATCAACTGCATGAATAAATGTTGCAGATTACACTGCGATGAGGCAGAGCCAGTTACAGACCAAAGCAGTGATAATTCTTATAGCTTGTTCTGTTGTTTTATTATTACTAATTTCTTCACTGGATGAAACTATTAAAAATAAAATGTCTGCTCCTACTCATGACACACTAACACAACAGTGATGCGTAAAATAAAAACACATTTCTACAGCTCAGAATTTAGAGGTTATCCAGGAACCATTAACAGACATTTAAAGGAAATAAGCAATTATACAGACAGCTAGTCTCTAAGAGCAGGATGTAATTACACACTTGTTTGTCTCTTTCCCACTCTAATCATGAACACATATACTGTAAACAAACCCTAGGGTCATCAAAAGCACTGGACCAAGACATGGGAAAAGGATGTAATATAGACTGGAGCGATTAGGCAGCCGAATAGATTAAAGAGCTCATAGAAAGCTTCCAGATTCAAAATGCTGAATTTTCTGATTTTGGAACTGTGGCAATATACTACTTCTGCTCTTCCTGCTCCTCTGGAGTTAACAGAGCTGTTTATTTTCCCAGAGTTTAAGCCTGGGTTTCTAGACAGGTGGACAGCTTAGTAGTTTGTCTGGTTATCATACCAGAGAAAGGGGAAATGTCAGGCATTCCTTAGCGACAGGTGTTTAAATTAATGCAAGATCTGACAGAGTACAGCCAGGCCTTTGGAACCTCCATGGGCTTTGGGGAAAGAGTTTATTTTCTAACGTTACACATATTTGGTTGAGATCTGCTATCCCTTGTCAATACATATCAAAGTCAGTGACTCCAAAACACAACATGCATGACCTGCAAATGTCAAGCATTTAGTGTGTAAGCTTGCTCCACTGCTCAGTCATACTAATTATCAAATTAAACAGTGCACTGTATGGAGCACAGTATTAATGCTTTTCTAATTCCAAATGTAATTCTGAACAGGCAGATATGTAGTTTCTTAAACTAATTTGCTGCAGAAAGAGCTACAAGAACAAGCTGCTAAATAAAAATAAATAAAAATAAAATAAAAATATGCCTGTATTTGGATTAAGCCTTTCTGTGGGTCTAATGCCACACTGTAGCGCCCTGGCCGTCTCCAGCACAAGCTAAAGGAAATTGCCGTCATATTTCATCCACATTACAAACAGGCCACATGCCAACAATGATGACCAACCTCGAGTAATGACTTCATTGAAAAGATAAATATATGCTGCTTGACTTAGGTCAGAAATGCAAAGTATGTGCCATTTTCATACCCTTAAATGTTCATTTTATTGGCATACTGACCAAAGATCTAAAAATATGTGCAAATCATCAACAAGTTATCCATTTTCTGTAGGTACAGACTTTATCTTAAAAGATATGTCAGTGAAACTATGATGTTTCTCCAGCCAAAAGGATTTGCTGGTAGATAAATGAATTGTCTTGAAAAAATGTCTTGAAAAAAAAATGTCTTGAATGTCTAGGATGGCAGAGTTTTTGTGAGAATATAACTGCATGGTCTTCTATATTTGAGACTGAAGTCCTGCCTGAGTCCGGCAAGGATTGTAGGTGGGGGGGTGTGAATGACCAGCGCTCTCTTCCACCCTCAATACCACGACTGAGGTGAGACCCTTGAGCAAGGCACTGAACCCCCAA
>CM075012.1:9171388-9195687 GCA_037576675.1 Pangasius sanitwongsei
GAATGGGATGGCACTTAAGTTCATATGTGAGTCAAGGCAGGTGACCGAATACTTTTGGTAATATAGTGTATATACATCAGAATCTAAAATTTTTTTTCGCCATATACATTTACATGTATTAGGCATTTTTCTTGGTGTTTGGACACAACAAGATACATTCAACACACACATCTCAGACAACACAACACAATTTCCATCCTAATATACAAATATTGCACCTAATATACAGATGAAATGGTAGGCTCATTTGTAATTTACATTACAGTGGAGGTAGAAAAAGCAGCTGGATGCAGTTCAGGCTGCATAAAACTGAGTGGAACCATTGTGAAATTTAATAAATAATAACAACGATATATAGTTCGTAAAACTATACATAATTCGTATACACACACCCACACACACACACACGTAGTAAGAGAGAAACAAGGCTCTTGCAATTTAGCTAACTGTGTTAACATAATCTAATGCGACCGTCAGGTGAAAGGAAAAATTGCTAGTCAGCTGGCGACCTGTCACACATTCTAAGAGAGAAGCCACTGGCCAGTTGACATCTGTCTTTTGGACATCTGTCTAATGGATTTTTAAACCATTACTATTTTTTCAGATCGTAAACTTTTTTAAAGATATATTTGGCATATTGCATAAATGTAAATGTTTAAAAAGTTAAAAAGTGTCTAGAATCCAATTTATTACGTAAGGAATAAATTATGACAAAATATGCTGTTGTAGGAAAATAATCAACAAAGTGGTGGTGTGATGATGTTACAACCCTGAAATTGATAATTTTCCTATAACAGCACATCCCAAAGTGGTTCGTCTTATACCAACACTCTAAATTCTTAATGTTGTGAAACGCCCACGAAACAACTTGGTTGGTGTTATTACTTACATTATAACAGCTAGAAACAGTAACTGCAAAGGCCTTTGTTCTGAAGACTGTTCCATATAGGACAACTTAAGAAATTTCTTTTTGGAGACCCCATCCAAAATGCTACATAAAAGTAACGTGTCCATCTTACAAGACCTTGTGCAAGTTGGTACTACAGAAACCACAATGAATTAGAATGTGCACATTAATATACACTTGTGATT
The DNA here is from genome assembly GCA_037576675.1 of Pangasius sanitwongsei. NCBI lineage: Eukaryota > Metazoa > Chordata > Actinopteri > Siluriformes > Pangasiidae > Pangasius > Pangasius sanitwongsei. The sequence continues at coordinate 9,172,481 of CM075012.1, forward strand.
TGCCTTACAGCTGGCACTGCTGTCCAAGCTGCTTTTACAGAAAAATCAATAAACACCTTCTGACCAATCAGAATTGAGAATTGTGGTGTGGTATAAATATATTCAAGAGATGTTCAAATTAAATCATGTATAATTTTTAAAAAATACCATCTGGTCATTGTCCTTTTGTTCCCAGTATGGGGTACTGTTGGTTCTGCTCTCTACAAGCAGTCTCATCTGGACCCGATGGAGATAAGAGGAGAAGGCCATGCGTGCCTGAACCTTACTGCGTAAGAGAAAGTGGTAGTGGAGAAGACACAGAAAGAACAGATGGGTGAAATGGTTAAGATCATAAAACACAAACGTGTGGTAAGGAGAACATGGGAATAGCTACCTAGACAAGGTAGAGAGATAAGAGGTTTAGAAACAATAAAGTAAAAATAAATAAATAAATAAATAAATAAATAAATAAATAAATAAATAAATAAGTAAGTAAGTAAGTAAGTAAGTAAATAAGTAAATAAATAAATAAATAAATAAATAAATAAATAAATAAAAGAAAAAAAGTCATACATCTGAAAATTGAATCCTGTAGAGGCTGGTGAAACAAAATCTCACACAGTACACCGAGCACGTGTTTGCCCTTAACTATCTTAACTATGCTCTTATTTGTTGGTCTGGTATAGCAGAAGTCATACAAAGTGATATGTGTCAACGTAACAAAATATTTGTACGGGTAATACTTCAAGATAAAGAATGTCTTAAATCATGTTGCATGGCTGATAAACTGTTTAGATGTCCTGGAAGAACCTGGGGTGAGCAGTGGGACTACAATGTTTGGAAAATGTTTTGGAAAAAGCTGTCAAACACAAACAATGATATACTGTATTCTAATTGCCCAGGTCTCTTTTCGGTCCTGGCAAGCACAGAGGAATTTCTACAAACTCAGACTTGCCATTATAATTCCCTGCTCAAATTACAAATTGTGATGGGCTTTATAAGCCAAGTGGAGAGTGGTGTCTTTGTTACACTTTTGACAGGAGTATGTAATATTCATTAATGTCACTGTATAAAAAAGAGCAGGTTTAAATATTTTTGTAGGGCTCTTGCATAACATGAGGAAGGAGTGAACGTGTTTTAAGCCTTTCCAAGTTCCTGTTAAATGTTAAACAAAGGAAAGACAGTCTGACTCCAGCAATCAGACAGCCAATTGGAGCCATAGAGGTCAAGGTTGACCGGCATGATTTGCTGGCTGAGGAAGGATCCACTTCCTGTGAGTATGAGGTAGACAATGAGGAGTCATGCAAAAGAAGACCCACTGCATGAACAAGACACCACAGTTCAGCCAGAAGACAACCAAAACTGCAGCTTTAAAAAACATAAATAAATAAAAATATAAAATTAAACAAGACAAAAGATTTCCTTTTGGATACTGGGGTGAAGGTTAGGGTTGTGTGTGTGTGTTTTTGTGTGTGAATGTCTAGTGAGTTTATCTGTAGTGTAATCTATTTCTTGATTTTATGCTGCACTACTTTTATGGGTCAGTAGAAAGAGATCAGACTTGTGGTGTGCAGTTAAGCAGGCGTCCTGGGATAGGAGTATGACAAAACAACAAAATGCATACCACAACGAACCAAAGCACAGGAAAAAACACATCAACAAGAGGGGGTCTGGTATCCACTCTTCACCATATATTTAATTTAACTTAAAATTAAATATCTACTAAATATCTAAAGTGAAAGCACCAAAACTGGAGTACACGATGCCAAAATGTTTTTTGATTACTACAATAAAAAACATTTACACAACGTTGCAGTTCATAAATTGAAACTATTCCATTTTATTACAGTATTATGAACATTTTTATAAGTACGGGACTTTTAAATTTTTTTTGCACTGGAAGGGTTACACTAGAGTAAACAAACATTCTGTCATCTTTGTGAGTAGAGGTTCTCAGCAAGAATCACTTGGTAATGAGGCTATTGGCATGAATTACTTTGGGAGCTCTGCCTTAGGTAATCACAATACAGTTATGCTTCATAGCAAACGTATACAACATTTAATTGCGGTCCACTAATTGACTGGACAAGGGGCGTTCCAAGAGTGTTGAAATTTAGCACAACAGCACTGGTACATTTCACTGTTTGTATCCCTCCGTTGGTCTGTGTTTGCTACATAAAATTCCAATTCTAGCAATAGTTTGTTACATTGAAACTACGCTTACTACGGGCTGTCGGTCACGGGGTGTTTTGGCAACGCTCTATCCAGCTGTGGCTTGTTTGGGAACTATTTTCATTGATGGAGCAAAAATAAACAAAATATTTGCCCATATTTTGTCTTAAATGTCAGTTACTCAATATTAATTTCTTGTTTATAGAAATGTTGTATAAAGGCAATATCACACTCGCAGCTGTGCTGTCATACTTAATATCAGAACAACTGTGATTACCTGCGGCCTTGTGTTGATATTCAGTACAACAACACTCTTGCTCATGAGATATTGCTTAATTGAATAAGATATTGCTCTGCAGGTTTCCCTCTATGATAATTTTGAATCTTTTGACTTTTAACTGATCAGCTCCAATACTTTGTCTTGCAGATCTTCACTCCTAGAAAGTACCAAATAAACAACTAATCCTCTTCAAATTCTAAACAAAAATCTTAGGCCATAGTATTAAGCTGAAGATGTCAAAATAAGTATTTTTCGCCAGCGAAAAAAAAAAAAAAACACCCGTTTTTGTGTGTTCATAATGTACACACTGACCTGAGATCCCACCCCTGCTGGAGAATATGGAGCAGATCCACTCTGGGTTTGCTGACTCTAGCTGGAAAGTGTTCTTCAGTTCGGTGCCTCTCCAACAGGGTGGGCTGAGGGTCTGTGTGTGCCAGAGACATTGTGTGCTCCTGCTTTCCCTGTGGTCCTCGCTCCTCTCTCTCATCAGCTTCCTCATTTTCACTGCTGTGCGCTAATGATGGTAAAGGCCTTTGACCTGACGACGGCAGGGAAAATACATAAATGCTTCGGTGTAGGTAAATCTAAGTTATATAGTAGAGAGCTATTACCATGTTGTGTTTACTTCTGTATTGAGTCTTACCGGTTTTCCTTTTCCAAGGAGTGGCGCGGCTAGTCGTATGCCTTTTCCTGTGTCTTCGTGCCTCGAGAGAGAGCAATTTGCTCTCATACTGAACTACATGACAAGTTTTATAGGCCTCCTCTTCTAAGGGCATATTACCCTTCAATCTATTCCTATGAAAGACATATACTAATATATACTGAATATGGATGATAAAATTGCAGTAACAATAAACAAGTTCATATCTCAAAAATAAATTATTAAAATAACTCAAATATAGTATGCATATAGTATAGCTAAATAACTCTGTTGTGTACTTTATACAGATTATTAGCCATAAACACTGCTATAACAAAGAATATGCATGAACACAAACTTTATCACAACCTGACTATCTGTTTGTGGGGTTGTAAGTCTGTCATAAGATTTTACATGTAGAGGTAAGTGTTTACCTGAATTGTGTGGTCATAGAGGATTTTTCTGACCTGAGGAATAAAGAACAATTTCTTTTAATATGAAAAACATGTTTGGCAAGATGTTAGGCAAAAATCACACTTGACCTTGTATCAATTATTATACATCATTGTTATTAAGGTATATATTTTATGATCAAAACATTTTGTGGACACCTGACAATCCCGCCCCTATGTGGTTCTTCCCCAAAATGTTGCCACAAAGTTGAACGCACACAATTGTATAGGATGTTTTTGTATGCTGTAGTATTACAATTTCCCTTCACGGGAACCAAGGAGCCCAAACATGTTCCAGCATGACAATGCCCCTTTGCACTAAGGGAGCTCCATGAAGACATGGTTTTCCAAAATTGGAATGGAAGAACTTGAGTATCCTGCACAGAGCCCTGACCTCAACCCCACTGAACACCTTTGGGATGAACTGGAACACCGACTGCACCCCAGAGCTCTTCACTCAACATCAGTGCCCAACCTCACTAATGCTCTTGTGACTGAATGGGCAAATCCCTGGCAAGTCCCACTCCGAATGTCTAGTGGAAAGCCTTCCCAGAAAAGTAGAGGAAAATATAATGGCAAAAAGGGAGCTGAATCTGGAAAAGAATGTTCAAAAAGCACATATGGGTGTGATGGTCAGGTGTCCACAAACGTTTGGCCATATAGTGTATGTTTTCTTCCGATATTTTTTTTCATATTTATTTTTATATGAGACAACCCAAGTCAGAGTGTCACATAAAATAATCCAAAAAAGCCAAAAACGCTAATACTAGTGTACATATATTGTTAAACGTTTTGCCCCACCTATTCATCCGTAGACAAAATATCAACAAAAATTCTAAATTTCCCTCAAAAATGTTCTTAACCGCAGTGGAAAAGCTCACCTTCCATGGAAAAGTTTATTAGCCAACATGGAGTTCATGGATGTCTTGTATTCCAGATAACAACTAAGACAGGAATAGACACAGACAGAAAGAATAAAAAGTTTCAGCAGCTTTGGCTTATTTTTTTTTAAAGAAAATGTTGAAATGCACTATCCAATATGAGTAGAAACATTTAAAAAGGTGTAAGAAGAAGAGCGGTGGAATAAAATCTGTTACTGGATATGATGCTTTTCTACTTTGCTTGTATGTTTTGGACAGTTACACTCCTGAATTAATAGAGATTTCAATAGTATTTACTTGAGTTTAAAAAAAAAAAAAAATTCTAAAATGTTCAACACATCATCTTGCCAAGAGACTCTGGCTTCTCTAACCTGTAGAGCTCCCAAGTTTGTGGTGTGGGGAAAATACGGATGAATCCACCTCTCCTCTCGTGCTCCTCCTGTGTCCTCCTCAGGACTTTTAACTGGCCAAAACAAGTAAAGAACACAACTTTTAAGATGAGTAACACAAGCGTACACAGCTTAGTCTATAATCTTTTAAAAAGTTTTCAAATGTATGTAAATATTGATCTCATCATAAAATGCACAACCAATAAATCACTTTCTCAGTCAAATCAAATTATGAGTCTTTTTTTTAACCAGTGCAGAATTACCTCCTCTGCAGTCAAGCCCAGCGTGTCCACATGCCTGCCTCCCTGTTTCTCTTTCAGCTCCTCAATATTATTGGCAGACTGAGGTCTCTGACAATGGATACAAGAAAGAGCAGTAACTTTACTCACTCTGCATGCAGAAATCAAAAACGCATCATTTTCTTTATAATTTTATTTTCAATAAATTAGCAGTAACAGTATATGAAATCATGTGGTAAAATCTCCCACAGGACAGGTGTAATGAACCGACAGGTTTTCCATGTTTCATATTACTATATACTATATTTATATTCTATTTTACTTTTAGGTAATAGAGCTTGACATATGAATTATAATTTATTTAAACTAAATTGTTGCTGTTTTAATGTCAAACCACAGAAGTAATGTTTTAGGAAAGCTAGGGTAGGTTTCACTGTGAAATGTTTACCTATACAACACAAAAAACTCCTCTGTGCAATTCCTTTCTCGTTGGGTTAAATAAATGTTACGTTTCATCTCCTCTGGCATTCTTGCCTGGCGTTTCTCTTTAGCCTCTCCCGCTAACGGCAAGTATTGCCACGGTAGATTGACGGCTTTGCCTGGGCTTTTAACGGAGTGCCAAAAGTCAGCAGGAGACTGTATGCCTGCATCTGTCATCTCAAATAACAAGGGGCTTATATTATATTTGTCTGAGGAGTTTTGGGCTATCATGACAGCCAAAGACTGAAATCCCCAGAAATAACCTAACCTAGAGTAATGCCTCTAATTATCGAATCAAGAGGTAAAGTAAAGTAGAAAACAGACCCAGAGGCTACCTTGTCATGTCTGTTATGAGGAAGACTGCTGCATGGTTAAAACAGGATTGGCACCATAAACTCTGCCTGTCTAGATGTTCTTTTTTTGATTGGTTGGTTGTATTATTATTATTTTTTTTTTTACCCCAATTTAAAGTTTTTTAAGCCCATTTATCTCATGGATGAGTGCAGGAAAAACGATTATTTAGATTACTTGTTACTTTTATTTGTCAAGAATTACAGCCGCACCACAAACTACTTTCAGAAATCTAGTCAGAAATGCAATGAAAGTGTCATTTCACACGTCATTTTCATACATGATTACATAGTTAGTTAAAGCGCTGAGTAAGAGAAGTGTTTTATTTCACACACAAATTTGAATTTCTAATCTACTTTCACCCTGAGCAAGTAAAAGCAAGGTACTATACCTTGGAGCATTCAGTGGAGAAAATTTTTTTTCCCCCAAATGTATATATTGGTGCCATATTTTTTTAAGGGTCTGGGTAAAAGCTGACTCATGTCTTTTTCCCTTATTATAATACAAAGTTCTTTAATAAACAAAAATGGAGGACATTGAGGATACTTGTGGCACTGAATAAATAGTCCACTGCAATATGCTATTGTAACCACTGACCATCAAAATAAGTGACGACATCAATGGAAACGTGGTGGAAAATGCATTTCCACTAATGGTAGTAACAAAATTGGTCCCTACAGCTGATTCATGCTATTTTAGTACTCTATTACTCATGATAACCCATGATGATGAAGCATTAAGAGAAGAAAGGGAAAAAAAAGAATAAGATTCCATTATTTTATATTAAAAGAAGGCAGACCTACCACTCTGGATTTGGCAGAGGCAGCCTGTGCGAAGAAATGATGCTAAGGGGCAGTAAGAATTGAGAAAAGGCAGCATTATACAATAAGGCACAACCGTGGTCATCAAGGGCTTAAACGTCAGCTGTTACTCTCGTTTGCCTACCACAATAGTTATAGACTACATATTCCAAGATATGAATCAGAAGGTTAAAAAGAATAGAAGAAAACCAAATTATACACCATTATCAGTGATGCAACGCTGAACTATATGGTTTACACCACAAATATACGCACGTCCGCAAATATTCTTCCCAATTCTGTAACAGAATCCTAGCTGCACTGTTTGCTTGGTTATAAAGTGAAGCACAAAAATGTCTGTCTTGAGTGTAGCCAAAATGTTCACTGTGCACGTCATCGCACTATCATTTCAAAAGCTAGTCATCAATAACAGGATTAGAAATAATTCATTATAATTCAGCATAATTCATTACATTCTTTCACAGTGAATTCACTGAGCATAATGACCATAACTCTGCACATTTTTCACCTCGTTTAAAATGCTCTGAGTAAAGGAAGCGTGCATAATAACTTAGTTTTGATAAATATTAACTGCTCAATGTACAATTTAGAACGATGCAAATTTGCTAGAAAGGATGACTTCAGACAGACTAAACTAGTTTTCCGGATTTAACAGCAACACAAAGCTCTGCACAGTTCTTACATCAATAACTGCAAGCAGCCGTGAGTGTAAATTTATGAGAAAACATTAACATGATGCAAAGTTGTTGTTGTTGTTGTTGTTTTTTTAAGGAATGAATTAGAAGGAATGGCTAGTTTACAAATCTCTACACCTACCTGAGTTTTCTGGTTCTTTACAGCTGGGTCAAATCCAGCCTTTTCTGACCGCATCTGTTTCAGTAGAGGGTCTTGGCATACAAAGCCTGGAGGCAGAAGAAATGTTATCTTTATTAAATCAGTTATTATTAAAATCTTAAGTCTTGGCATATTTGATAAAATATTGCTCTGGAAGTTAAAGATAATAAGGAAGGTAGGAATAGGGAAAAACATTATCAAAGGTATTAAACAAAAAAAACTATGATAGGAAGCTGAATAATTCTATTTTACTGAAATAAAATAGAACATTTGCATTTCTGCACTGAAGCGGGAAGTTAGAAGTCAGCAATTGTTCAAAATGCAGCAGAAAATAAACCTGACAAAATACCGGTCCTGTGTCAACGTTCTCACATGGTGTTGACCGATTTGTTTTTAGCTGGATGAGAGGGCGCCAGAGTGACGCAACAGAAAAGTGTTCATTCTATGTCAGTAGATCGCAAGTACGAATCTCAGCAATGCCACAGCAATCCGTAGCTGGGAGTCCAAGAGATCAAAATTGACTGTGCTCTCGGCGTGAGAGTGATGGAATTACTCTCTTCCCTGTTAATCACAGCGACATTAACCAACTGTGGGCGTCTATGAGCTTGTGTATGCGGAAGAGGGAGGATAGCACTGTAATATGAGCAGCACTTCAAAAAAAGATGCGGTAAGGGCTCCCACGTGGTGCAAAAAAAAAAAAACGCAGTTGGTCGGCTTCACATGTCTCAGAGGAAGCACGTGATAGCCTTCACCCTCCCGGATTGGTAGCTGGTGGTATGGTTGGTGGTAGTTGTGTGATAAGGGAGAGCTAGCAAGTGGGTGGGATTTGGCAGATGACCAAATTGGGGAGAAAATTGGTTAAAATCCAAAGAAAAAGAAAATTTAAAAAACGATTTCCTCCATCACCTCACCCCCTGGCACTCAAATGCTAACAAAAACCAGCGGATGCATCTATCCAGCAAAACTAGCTAATGCATCAATCCAACGAAGACTAGAAATTTATAAGCATCCCATCTCCACTAATGGGTCCTGAGGGCAATAAACTAGAACCATGAAACAACCATCACTATGCATCACTCCTGTGGCATCAAGGAGCCTGGCCACAAAGAGAAGTCTAGACCTTTTATTATATTACATAATCAAAATCTGTTAGGAACTATAAATGTACCCATTATGTTTACCACAGAGGCAAATTAGAATGACCTGGATATGAAAATAAGACAATTCCAGTGAAGGAATTTCTGCAGTAAAATGAGCCGCTCTAGGGACAAAACTATGGCCTAACAAATCTAAAGTAATGCTTATTGCTTTCTGAGAAAGATTTTCAAAAATTTTGTTTACAAACTGGCGAAAATTAGTTTAACTGTACCTCAAGCATTAAACACTGCTATATGCATGTATGAAGCGAATGAATGAATGAATTAATGTATGAATTAATGATATAAATAAATAGTATATAATAAAGAGGCAGTTTCTCTTCAGGCATCCATAACAATATAATGATAGTTTTATGTTGATACTTCCACAACATGTACGCTCATGCCAATGAATAATCCCCGTGGTTTTGTTTCAAAACCATCAGTGTCACTGACAACATTAAATGAATATGGGAGCATTTATAAGACTATAAGAATGCTTGCGTGCATCATAACCGAAACCACCAACAGGCAACACAATGTTCAGTTAAAGGATTACTGCCATTTTGCAATATGGATTACGTGACTATCAGAAACTCCTTAAACAATAGGCAAATAAAAAACAAAAAAACAAAAATAGCAATAGCCTGAAGCAGGCCCCATGTGGTGTGAAGATGAGCATAAGAACTTTTTTTTTTTTTTTTTACAGTCAACTGGCACTCTTTCACTGTTTCGTAGTTAAGAGAAACACAGAGGCCCTTATTTACCAAAGTCACACACAGTCAAATCTGATCATAAAATGAAAATACATAAATTCCACCAAATTCCATCTTTGGCATATCTGCCAAACTCAAGTCTAGTCAGAAGCATCTAAGTGTAACATTTTAACAAGCTGAAAAATGATCTAAAGCTGAATAAACTAAACCTATATCAATAAGCATAACATACTGTATTTAGAATATTATCATTTCTAACAATAAAAATAGCAAATAACCTTTAAAATAACAATGGTGCATACAGGAAACTCATATAAAAATATAGGTCATGGGGTTTTGTGTGAAGTAACTTCAAAATGTGAATCAAATGTGAACTTGGATCTTTTTTAGCTTAAAAGTCCGTCAGTAATAAAGCACATTTACATACAAGAAGCACAAAGAAGCCCTCATCACAGGGTTTTTTTTTTTCTTTCATATCAACATTAAAATGCACCTAACACAACGGTATTTGTGGTAGTCTGCAACTTGTTACGGCTAATTTGTACAAATCTTACTACTAACTTTTTATTTGTTCAAGATGGAAACCTTGCTCAGCTATATTTAGAAATGAAGCTTTAATTAAATCTGACCTAGCTATAAATTGAGGTCCTAGCTATAAATAGTTTGCTTGACTAGCTGCAGGAGAGGTTGGAAAATAATTCAGTGTTATACCAGATTTTGAACAGCTTTAAGAAAAAACACACACACAAAAAAAAGCACACATCATAGTTGTCTATATTCACCTAGATGATACAGTTGATTTCAGTAAAACAAAAGATTACAGGACAAGACCTAGTGGACTACCCTTTCCTCCAGTGAAACTAACTGCTAACAGTTGAATTGATTTGATTTTAAGTTTCCATTTTGTGCACATCTTTTACACCAATTGAGGATATATATAAAAAAAAATGCATATTTATTGTCAGCAAACATGAGCACCTCCAACACAGCTTCACTGAAATTTATTTCCTGCTCAATTTAGTTTTCTCCTCAGATACTGGGTAACTACAGCCTGCTGAATGCTTTCTATTTGTTTGCTTAAATCAGGGTGTTTTACATACAAATTATATGTACATGAGGGTAAACTGGGGTATATCTTATGCACACGACATGTAAAGATGAGGCTAATGGATAGAGGTTTGCATTCTCATAGCTGAAACTGAGTCATCAACTGCGCTCAAATTACAGCTCATTTTAATGTTGTACGATTCCACAAACTCAAATCTGTGCTTGTTTCTCCCCAACTTTGATGGATAAGGGCCACTGAGGTTACTGTAACTCTTAATATGCCTTAGCTATGAATTTAAAAGCATTTTGCAACCACTGTGACGCATAAACATAATGGATAGTAAAGTGATACAGAGGAGTGAGTATGAGGTGACAAAAAAGAAACTCACCCACAAGAGAAAACATATCTGAGATCATGCTGGCCTTTATTTTCAGGTCAAGAGGAGTATCACTAGAAGTATCAAACACACACAACACTGTAAATGAACACATTCAGATAATATACTATTATATATAAAAGGTACTATTATATATAAAAAGTATTCATATGAGGCACTGTGAAACCCCAGAGGATCAGAAATGCTGATATTTATATCAAAATAGTGGTTAGAAATTAGCTAGCTTTGTCACCTACTTTATTAATACACATACTTTAAGTCAGTGTTTTTTTCTATGTGCTGTTAGGGCGTGCCAATTTTGGGGTGAAAATCAATTTTTACTATTACCTCTGATGAGGGGTAGTAAAAATATGTTATTTGGTATACAGATACCAGAACAACTTTAGATTTTGAAATTGGACTGCCTTTAGCTTGGTAAATTTTAACATTTTGTGCACTATACAATGGGTACACACCCGGAACAGTGGGCAGCCTTTTTTTGCTGCGGTGCCCGGGGAGCGATTAGGGGTTCGGTGCCTCGCTCAAGGGTCTCACCTCAGTCGTGGTATTGAGGGTGGAAGAGAGCGCTGGTCATTCACTCCCCCCACCTACAATCCCTGCAGGACCTGAGACTCGAACCCACGACCTTCGGGTTCACCTTCGGGTTACAAGTCCGACTCTCTAACCAGATTTACCAAGCAAGACATAATGGAATTTTAAAACTTGTGATTTTGAGTTTCTCGTGTCAAAATACACGTTTTAGCACCCCTCATATTGTATATGTGCACTTTTACACCTTAACCTGCTGTGTTCTATAAGTACAGTGGGACATTCTCATGTTTTCGTTAAAAGATTCGTTAAATTCATATATCATGTACTCTAAACAGTGTTCTCAACATCTCAACATGTATTTTGTTTCCTTCTGTAGTACTAGTCTCATATTGTTAGTCAAGTCAAACCTACAATATTGTTCTGTTGTCATCTGGATCATATACTGTGCAATATTGTTCATTCCTAATAGCTACAACCTCAGTAGATATGTTTAAGTGCTCTTACCAATATATTTTTTAAAAAAAAACAAAAAAAAAAAACAGAAGCACTAGCAATATTAAATCAATTAGCAAATGAGGCTCATATGAATATTACACAACATCCAGTTGAATCCCCTTCATTGCATTGCAAAGGCTAACTGGCAGGGTGCAAATTATACATTTAAGTGAAATTTTACTTAAAAAGAACAGCAGAGTCTATTTCCATGACTCAAGTGAGGCTTTAAACAAGTTGGCCAAAAATTTATTGACTCTAAAAGAGAAAATGCAGGAAACAGGAAACTGTAACTTGGGCTATTTTAAGAATCACTGTACAAAATGTTTATAGGCATGTTTACAGTATACTTACACTCAAAGTAGTGTTTGGGGGAAAACCCTTGCCTCGTTTGAGACTTCATTAAGAATTTCTCTTTCCATATGCCAAACCAACATAAAGGGAGTCATTGAGTCAGGGTTTTTAACAAACTGCGAGAAATACAAGGGTGGATCTAACCTACTTTTCTATGTTGAATCATCGGTTTTTAGTTCAACACAGTTCTTTCAACAATGGAGGATGCATAGAAAATGTCACCTTTAAGGGAAAAGGTGAACAGATATCTAATAAAGGTGGTCTAACTTCATGTACAACATTGCCAGCCTCTACAGGGTGTCCAAAAAGTCAAGAACCAATGGGAATATGTTAAGCAAATTTTTTGATCTGAATATTTTGAGCAAAATCCACAAAAACTTGATACAGCTGATGTGGAGAGAGTAAGGGTGAACATGTAGAGCATATGTTGTAAATAATAAATACAAAATTAAGTATATGCAGTTTTCTTTGGTTCCTGACTTTTCGGACACCCTGTAGAATGCACAGCTTAACAGCTTACACGGTGACTTTTCAAAATACAGGTCATTATCTCTGTTGAATCATTACATCAGAAGCCCTGCTGATCTATCAAAGATATACATCTGCCAAGTCTGTACTGAGAACAGGTACTTTTTGGATTTTTAGAACATATGCTTAATGATATCATGATTTTTATCTGCATAGAACAGGCGAAAGTATAAAGGTTTCCAGTAATAACCACAGAATTACATCAGTTACAAGATTAATGAAATCAATACAAAATACATAAAAGACAATAATAAAAAGCAGACACATTTGGATAGAATCAGAGGCTACCAAATTACAACTTAAATCAACAAGCTTAAATAAATGAAATGCTATATAAAATCCAAACACATGAAAAGCTGGAAAAACTAATGATACAGAAGTATGAGCTTATAGTGTCAAAACCGATGTCACTCACCATGCCAATGATGGAGAGAGGTTCACTTCCAGGAGCCATGGCTTGAGGTTGGAATCAATGAGAACATCAAAACCATACAATTCTGCAGACAGAAGCATACACACACACACACACACACACACACATACCACTTATGAAATTAGCTTGGTGGATGGAAGGGCAGCCAAATTCTCAAGCACCCCAACGTGGAGGCAGCCACTGAAGAGGCCTCATCATGGGCTACACAGGCTGCCTTGTGACAGCATGCATATTTCTGTTACTGATTAAGCACATATTAAATATCCAATCATCTGAAGAATATTCTATTCCAAAGACAGTTACTAAGAAAATCATGGATTAAATTCAATATCCCCAACCTAATGAAGGAGATTAAAGGCAGACCAAGATAAGAAACATTTACAAATGCACTCATAAACTCAATAAAATGTTATTAGATATATTTTTAAAGCAAAACTGGGCCAGTCTTCAAAGCCAACATGTGCAAAGATAAAGACATGGCAAAAACAACAATATAAAATATGCTAGAATGTGCCTTTCATGCAACTTATTGAAAGACCAAAAAAAAAAAAAAACATCTGTTCTGAGAATCACATGAAGGCTTCTTAATGTTAAAGTCTAAAATTATTAAAATGGCATTCAGATTAGAATTTGAGACAAATGTAACCTTATATTAAAAACATATTACCTATGAAAGCCAACATCTGCAATGTTCTCACTCAGCCATGTCATCATCTGCTTGCCCTCTTACTATGCAGCAGATGATACATGGCTATTTATTCCTGCTCCTTCAATTAGGCTTCCAGCAATATCTGGTAACTGCTAGCCACTAAGCTTATATTCCCCATGTACATATGCTCACTGCTCTGGTATACACCAGCTATGATAAGCCACATGATAGCAGACATAATGCCACACAACACAGTTATATATGATACATATCATTCTATAACTATATTTCAGTGTATTGCTATATAACTCCAAGGTCTCCGGTTCCATCTTGAGCTCGGGTTACTGTCTGTGTGGAGTTTCACATGTGCTCCCCATGTCCGTGTGGGTTTCCTCTGGGTTCTTGTGTTTCCTCACAATAACATGCCAGTAGGTGGATTGATTATGCTAACTGCCTGGCTCTAGATCCTCCACAACCCTGACCAGGTTAAAGCAGTTACTGTAAATGAAAGAATTAGCGTATTATTATATATTGCTTTCATATGTGCACTCGAAAAAGGTAGTCGAACACTTGAGTAGCTTCTACTGCTATTGTGCTAGGCCTTTTAAGCATATTCTAATGAATATGAATTTTGATTAGCCTGTAATTAAATTTTTTTTCCCGCCACAGAATAAATAAGTGCTACACTGCAAAAAAATTTTAAATTTAGCTGATTTCTTAAGCAAAAAAAAAATACTGTAACATTTCAGATTCGGATCTATTTCCCCACAGTAACATTAAAACTTGTGGAACCTATTAGCTGGTTGCTCTCTGATCCTAATGGGACTTTAATTGAGGGCTTTATTAAAGGCAGGTGCACTCAGAGTGTAAAGTCATTAAGTCTATAGATACAGTAATTGACAGCACTAGTATTAAGTGTAAAACAAAAACATGCTGCAAGTGCCTAATTAGAGTGATAAAGATTTTGGTCTTTTCCAATTAAATTATGAAAAAAAAATGTTTTGGATAAAATAATAAAAGTATATATATATATTTTAAATAAAATAAAATCATCATAAAATCGTAAAATAAAAAAAATTGTTACCAAAAAAATTCTACTATTTGTCAATTCACTAAACTTTTAATAATAAGCATATCATATTTCACGTATACATATTCCTTGGTTTGACTGGCAAATTTGTACAAAAGCAGTTGAACTGGCAGTGTATCACTTTTGGCAGGCATACATTCTTTTCTATTTATATTTAACTGAATATTTGCAAATGGTATGTAGTAAATCATATGCATTTATTCAAACACCTTTTCCGACATCAAGCAATGTTTTTGCCAAAAATAAATACAGACTTACACTGGGTGACTAAAAATTAAATCTGGGATCTTAAAACACTGCATGTGTATTTTTTTTCAGCCAAACACGTATTATATTCTCAAAGGTATTTCTACAAAACATGATATGTATCACAATGTACAGGTTTGCTAACAAACTGCTAAACAACAACTAATGCCTTTCAAAAGCAAATTAATCTTTTTTTTGTCTTTAAAAAAATTATTTATAACATTTTACAATTTCAAAGATTAAGTACAAAATTTTAATATCAAATCAGCTACTTCCAATCAGTCTGTAATTATAGATAGATAGATAGATAGATAGATAGATAGAGTCAGGTCCATAAGTATCTGGACAGTGACACAGTTTCCGTAATTTTGCCAAGGGGTTTAACAAAAATATTGCATTAACAGTTTAGGAATTATAGCCATTTTTTACAGAGTCCATCCATTTTCACAGGCTCAAAAGTAATTGGACAATCTAACAATCGTAAATATTAGGATTATTTTTAATATTTCGATGCAGTGACTGCCTGAAATCTGGAACCCATGGACATCATCAAATGCTGAGTTTCCTCCCTTGTGATGCTTTGCCAGGCCTTTACTGCAGCTTGTTTGTGGGTCTTTCTGCCTTCAGTTTTGTCCTCTGTAAGTGAAAAGCATGCTCAATTGGGTTTAGGTCATCAGACATTTAAGAACATTTAATTTCTTTGCCTTAAGATGCCCTTGGGTTGCTTCCACAGTATGTTTTGGGTTATTATAAATCTGTACTGTGAAGCACTGTCCTATCAGTTTTGCAGCATTTGACTGTATCTGAGCAGAAAGTATCGCTCTATACACTTCAGAATTCATCCTGCTACTTCTATCAACATCAGTGACCCAGTTCCACTAGCAGCCATACATGCCCATGCCATAACACTTCCTCCACAGGTTTGACAGATGTGGTATGCTTTGGATCATGATGCCCTTCCTTTCCTTCTCCATACTCTTCTCTTCCCATCATTCTGGTACAAGTTAATCTTGCATCAGAACTGGTCAGGCTTTTTTTTAAGAGAGTTTTTAGCAAAGTCTAATCTGGTTTTTCTGCTCTTCAGTGTTACCAGTGGTTTGCATCTTGAGGTAAACCAACTGTATTTACATTCATGAAGGCGTCTCTTGATTGTAGACTTTGACAATGATATGCATACTTCCTCCAGAGTGTTCTTGACATGGTTAGATGCTGTGAAGGGGTTTTTCTTCAACAAGGAAAAAAATTCAGCATTCATCAACTTTAGTTGTCTTCCGTGTTAATTTGCCACTCCTGAAGTTTCTGCTGTCTCTCTGGTAGGTCTGTTTTGTTTTTTCAGCCTAATGATGGCCCCCTTTACTTGCAGCCACACATCTTTGGATCGCATATTGAGAGTTCCCATGAACAGCCACCAAATGCAAATTCAATGCTTGGAATCAACTCCAGACCATTTATCTCCTTAATCTGTCATGAAAAAAAGAGGAAACAGGTCACAGCGGGCCATGAAACTGCCAATTGTCTAATTACTTTTGAGCCTGTGAAAAAGGAGGGACTCAGTTAAAGCTGAAAGTCTACACTTAAATCACTTCTTGATTGCTTCATTTCAAATCCATTATGGTGGAGTACAGAGGCAAAATTAAGAAAATTGTGTCACTGTCCAAATACTTATGGACCTGACCGTATATACACCAATCAGCCATAACATGAAATATAAAACCACCTGCCTAATATTGTGTAGGTCCCCCTTGTGCTGCCAAAACAGCTCTGATCCGTCAAGGCATGGACTCCACAAGACCTCTGAAGGTGTGCTGTGGTATCTGGCACCAAGATGTTAGCAGCAGATCCTTCAAGTCCTGTAAGTTGTGAGGTGGGGCCTCCATGGATTGTCCAGCACATCCTGCAGATGTTTGATCGGACTGAGCTCTTTAGGAATTTGGAGGCCAAGTCAACACCTTGAACACTTTGTCATGTTCTTCAAACCATTCCTGAACAATTTCTGCAGTGTGGCAGGGTGCATTATCCTGCCGAAAGAGGTCACTGCCATTAGGGAATACTGTTGCCATGAAGGGCTGTACTTGGTTTGCAACAATGTTTAGGGAGGTGGTACGTGTCAAATTAACATCTACATGAATGCCAGGGCCCAAAGTTTCCCAGCAGAACATTGCCCGGAGCATCATGCTGCCTCTGCCAGTTACCTTTTTCCCATAGCGCATCCTGGTGCCATCTCTTCCCTAGGTAAGTGATGCACACGCACCTGGCCGTCCAGATGATGTAAAAGAAAACGTTATTCATCAAACCAGGCTGTCTTCTTCCATTGCTTCATAGTCCAGTTCTGATGCTGACATGCCCATTGTAGGCTCTTTCGGTGGAGGTCAGGGGTCAGCATGGGCACTCTGACCGGTCTGAGGCTATGCAGTCCCATACACAGCAAGCTGCGTTGCACTGTGTGCTCTGACACCTTTCTATCATAGCCTAAATTTTTCAGCAATTTGCACTACAGTAGCTCTTCCATGGGATCGAACCAGACTCGCTCGCCTTTGCTCCCTACGTGCATCAATGAGCCTTGGGCGCCCATGACCCGCTTCAACGGTTGTCCTTCCTTGGACCAATTTTGATAGGTACTAAACACTGCATACCAGGACAACCCCACAAGACCTACCGTTTTGGAGATGCTCTGACCCATTCGTCTAGCCATCACAATTTGGCCCATGTCAAAGTCGCTCAGATCCTTATGTTTGCCCATTCTTCCTGCTTCCAACACTTCACTTGCTGCCTTTTTATTGATATACCATCCAGCACTACTGCAGAATACGCAGATATTGTAAATCAATTCAATATAGTTTTTGAATAGTGAAATTTGTTCTGAAATCATCACTGTTGTCCTGGCTACATGACTACCGTTAAGCCATGTAGCCATGACTAAACAGTAGTCATTGGAACTAATTTAATTGTACTTGCACCAGGATAATGCACCTATTCCATTCTAAAACCTGAACCGCAATTATAAGACCTATGTTCAATTATAACCAATGTTACTTGTGATCTTTACATTAAGTATTAAAAAAAATGAAAACTAATATAAATACACTTCTTATGAATCACCTTCAGGTGCAAAAGAAGTGGTCATATTTAAATAACCATATTTAAATATTTACACAAACTTGAGTATACATTGGCCCTGTCCCCTTTAATGCCACGTCAAGGAAAAGCTGGAAAAGTATTTTCCAAGTGTGAAAAAGGCACCTGGCAATTCCACAGTCTCTGCAATATTTATCCCTATCTTAAGCCTCTCAGGCAGAGAGGGCTGCACAATAAAGCCCTTTTAGCAGAGAGGGAGTTCAAATGAACCCATTTTGCTCTCTCTGCTCCTGGATCTCACACAGCGGAGGTGCTGCTACTGGCAAGAGTGTGTCTCTTTTTGTGTGTCTCTGCATCAGTGATCAGATTTCAGTGCATTTCTTTCACACTACTGGATATGGCCTATAAAGATGATGATCACTGATTACTTAAATGCAGCTGCAAAGCATCCCTCAGCACTTCATATGCAGTTCCTCCTTAACTTGGATACTGATTGGAAGATATGATCTAATAGTTTTACAGGGAGTATGTCACTATTAATCCACAATAATCAATAATTCTCCTGTAAGTATCAAGTCTTCTGCAAAAAAAAAAAAAAAAGTGACTTAAGTAAAAGCCCCAAGCTGTATAAACGTTCAGTTAAAGTTTTTTTTGTGGCTTCAATTTTCCTAGACCTCCTAGAATAAAGCTTTGTGCTGTGTGGAACACCTTAATGATGTAAACTGTCACAGATATCACTTTCTTTCACTTAAACAAAGCTAACAAAAATGATTCTTGTCAGATATCTAGTTCCACTGCTATTAATTCTGCAAATAATACAGCTATTTCGAAATGGGCAGCTAGATCCGATGGGACTGCAGATTGTATGTAATACCCTGTCATGGACAGTTACATTAGAGGTAGAAGAGATTATACTCTTCCAGAGAGTAGTTCTTTTTTTCTTTACTTTCAGTTTTTTCTTTCTTCTTTTTCTTTTTTCAACTTTCACTTTCTAACAATTCAACTTTATGAGGATGAAATTCTACAAAATAAATTCTTATTTAGCATCTCTGCAAAGAGTGCAACTAAAACCCAAGAGTCTAGAAAGATACATGGAATACACAAGATGATAAATGTGCACATAACCTTTTACGCTCCCTGGATGCCCTGCCACTTGCACACAAACGGACCACAAGCACCCTCCACACACACTTACACACACTCCTCACCAAACTGCCAACCAAACTCCATGTGCTACACATTTTCCCTCAATTAGGAGCAGACGCCGGTCTTCCCCACTGCCTCAGCCCGCACAAGCAGACTTGCTCTCTGGCTCTTCACCATATACCAGGAGGCCTTATTAATGCAACCACAAAATATGCACAGTTAGGAAAATAAATAAATATCAACAAGGGAAGATCAAGAGCAAACGGCTGTTATGAGCTTCTGGGCAATGGAAGAGAGGGAAGGAAGACTGAGCCCTGAATTCTATCTGAACACCAAACTCACTGCCATAGCTACATAACAAAACAGGCCACAGGAGCAATAACAGTGGTGTTAGATAGCAGTTAAGTGGGTGTCTCGATTGTTGTGACATCTGACATTGATCCATCACTTGATTACAAATTGTTTTCTAATCAGCTTTGGGTGGCTTTTTTATAAACATTGTAACAATGGGTGGAGGCAGTTGCCTGAGGTCAGAGATGAAGTATCAACACTGCAATAAGAAACGATTGCTCATTGCTTCAGACCAAGCCATTTAAGAAGGAATATTTTGATTATACAAAACAAAAGATATAGCCTTGAATGTTTTACTTGACAGTTGTACATGTCAACAAAACATTCAATTTTAAATAAATTAAATTTAGAAAATAGCACAGTACGAATGATCCTGGTCAGTGGTCGTCAACTGGTTGACCACAGTCCGGATGCAGACCCAGCAAAGTAATTCAGCAGAGAAAAATAAGCACTTGAAAAAAAACACTGTAGCAAAACAGATCAATGTGTGGAAAAATGACGGGGGTGGGGTGTGGACTGCAACGGAAGAAGAATCAAATAGTTCATGATCATATTGCTGTTCATTTTGAAAGCTACCTGAAAGACACAGATGCCTCAAATGATACATGTCTGATTCAGCTGATCAGAGAGGCCCTGCAGAATAAGGGGGGACCAGATTGTGCTGTAATCATCCACAAGCTTGTAGAGGTAGTTCAAACCTGGCATCATGTCCTAAGTAAGATTAGAGGACCTTATGGTGGACTACTAACAGTTTTAGTCTGAGAGTCTCCACATCCCAGTGGCACAGGCTCAAGAAAGGTATTTGCACCAGCCATGAATATGCTGAAGTCAGTTCAGATGGACTGTAGAATGGTCAATATTCAAGTATGGCATCCGGCATGGATGACCTGATTGTGACCCAGGCTTCAATGAGTTTAAATAAATAAGCTGTCAAAATCCGTAGTGTTTAAGAGAGGGAATACAGTTGGTAAATTCTGCCTCCTTACCGGCTACATTCCCATCACATCTATTACAGAGAAACCAGGGAAGAGCTTCTAAGCTAAGCCGTATGAATACAACATATCCATCTAAGCAACAGACCACAAGCTGGAAGCCTGGTTGGCTGCTGTGGACAATCCTTTAGGTGAGGATACTAGCACAGCATTCTAAGAATCCCCTAATCCCTCATAGTCCACAGCTCTCCACTGTGGACAACTCAAGAATGTGGTCAGCAGATTCTACTGCATGTGGCTTTGACCTCAATCCGTTAGCAGCATCAGCCACTATGGCTGAAACAACAAGCTGAATCAGCAGCCTGGTGAAAAGGGAGTACCTCTGTACAAGCGAAGTACTGCAAGAAGGTGATCCTAGCAACCCAAAGGTGGGTATTATGGTGTGCTTGTTGGGACAGTGGCTCATGGTGGACCTGGACCTAGTCAACACCACACAACTCCAAGGCCCAGGAGGACAGAAGGACAACTGTCCTAGTCTAAGCAAAACTGAATGCCGCAATTGGTGCAGAAGTGCAGAACTACAAGCTGAAAGTTTAACTTGGGACACAGCTTAGGTTCCCAGAAAAAAGTTGTGCAAAATTCCTGAGACCAGACATGACAGTGGTCATGTCTAGTGTGCAGATGTCTAGTCCCCATCAGGACCTACACTTTACAGGGCACCAAAGGGAGCAAACATTATGATGGCCAATTAAGGTAGCCAAAAGGCCCTTTACGTAAATACCGTTACCTAGACATAAACCAAATCTTGATCACCTTGGCTAGGCTGGCTGGAAAAGAGTGTCTCATGCTGCCCACCTCATTTACATTTAATCACTTGTCATTGTATTCATACTGTTTGTATGAAACATACCCCAACTGATATAGCACTAGTAAGCCACTAAATGAAAAGATAAGTAAAGATTTCGAGAATAAAATATTTCAAAATAGTTATAAATATGAGAAAAATGAGAAACAATTGTGGACGTATGTGCATGTGGGAAACAACACCCATTATGTGTTAAAATGAGGACTGTGGTGAATTATTATTATTATTATTATTATTATTATCATCAAAGGGCCAAGCACCGAAGGTGTGTAGGCACCCTATTGTTATTCTACATTTTTAGGGGGCCAAGTACTTAAGGTGCGTAGGCACCCTATTGTTATACTATAGGGTCCCTATGCACCTTCAGTGCTTGGTTAGGTTGTCTATGGGAGCCCACTGAACCATTTGGTAAAAAGCTGTGAAATTTGGCACACTGATTGGGGAGGGTCTAAGGAACATTCTGACCAAATTGGGCCAAGTGCTGCCAATGCTCTAGCGCCTAATTTGGAAGTACAATTATGGTCATGGTTGAACCGTGTGTCCAAAATTTAAAAGCCAATCCCTGGATTCCCTGGGTCGAGACGATTTCAACGCAGCTTATGACCTCAATTTCCTAATTAGATTTTCTGTCATCTTGGATTTTGTCAAAAATTGTTTTTTCTACTCCTACAAATTTCGTCCAATCGTCAACAAATTTGGCCCAAGTCATTTTCAGAGTAAGCCTCCCGCAAGTTATCAACAGAATTTTGACAATCCAAATGGTTTGCCTGTAATGGGACAATGAATCTGACAACGAAGCGGCCAAACAGGACAAATTTTGGTAGGCATCTTCAGGACCATGACCTGTGGCTATGCAACAAATTTCAAGCCAGTGCCCCCTCCTGGTCAAAAGTTACAATAATGTGCTAATAATGCTTACATCTAACCATGTTTGCTACTCCTTCTCCAAATTTTGTCCAATCTTCACCAAATTTGGCTCACATCATCTTGAGACCTGTTTGAACAAAAGTTACCGAAGGAATTTTGATATTTCAAACCGTTCTCCTGTAACACGCTGGCAAATGCAAAAAACAGGATGTGAGGGTGTATCTCAGCAATGCATGTAAGTATCATCACGAAACTTGATAAGTATCTTCAGGACCATGCCCTGAATGCACCCAAGAAGTTTTGTAACTGTGCCACCTTGTGGTCAAGGACTTTATCACCTTTCATTTTATTCCTTATATCATTTGAAGAATTTGTGCTAAATTCACCGTTCATTTTCTATAATTCCATGGAGTATGCTGAAGAGAATGCACACCAACATCTGAAATTCAAATGTACTTCCTGTTGACCATCTTGGATTTTGTCAAAAAAAAAATTTTTTCCGCTACTCCTCCTACAAATTATGTCCAATCAACACCAAATTTGGCATACATCATCTTCAGACCAACCTGGACAGTAGATATCAAAAGAGTGTTGATAGTCCAAACGATCCGCCTGTAATGTGCCAGCAAACCTGACAGGATGTGAGGCCAAACAAGATGTGAGGCTGTACTTCAGCAACAACTCTGTACACAAAATGAAACCTGACACAAATCTTGGTAGGCATCTTCAGGACCATGCTCCGAGGCTTTGCAACAAATCAAAGTCAAAGTCAAAGTCAAAGTGGAGTTTATTGTCATTTCAGCCATATACAAGTACATAGTGAAACGAAACAA
>CM075012.1:9203382-9220652 GCA_037576675.1 Pangasius sanitwongsei
GTATAGAGCCAAAAATGTTAGAATTGTGTCAATGTCCCAATATTTATGGACCTGACTGTATATATATATATATATATGTGTGTATACATATCACAATTTCCCCAATATCTCAGATAATTTATCACAATATCGATATTTATCGATATATCACCCAGCACTACTGCAGAATATGCAGATACTGTAAATCAATTCGATGTAGTTTTTGAATAGTGAAATTTGTTCTGAAATTATCACTGTTAGCATGTAGCCATGACTTAACGGTAGTCACTGGGACTAATTTTATTTTAATTCTAAAACCTCAAGTAATTATAAGACCTATGTTCAATTATAACCAATGCCACTTAGATGTGATCTTTATATTAAGTATAGAAAAATGAAAACTAATATAAATACACTTCTTATGAATCACCTTCAGGTGCAAAAGATAATCAATGTTATTCACTTCACCTGTCAGTGGTTTCAATGTGGTTTTTAAATGGCCGATCGGTGTACATGCAGACCTTATAAAACCTATTGAAAAACTGCCTGTGGTGAACTGCTATCCCAACCAGGGTGTTTTCACCATCTCATATCCAGTGTTCCCGGATCCACCTTGACCCACACCAGAACAAAGTGCTTACTGAAGACATATGAATGAATAAATGCATAAAAGAATGAATATTTGAATGAATGAATATATATAAATGAATGAATGACTTTCTGCGTTTTATAAAACGTGTACAGATAATGACAGATCTGCCATTGCGGAATAACAGAATCATGCTGCACTGTGCTGAACAGGAGAGCATCAGCATACAGAGTATTTAACCACTTTCTAATGATCATCACCATTAACATTATTTGTAAAGCTTTAGATTTCATAATTTGTTGTAGGCCTATTTAAAATCTATGAGTCAAAATCATCATCATTTTTTTACTTTTCTACTGTTCTCTGCCGAAAGCAGAACGAGCTGTTTTGACCATTTTTGGTCAAAAAAATCGTCCCTAATAAATACACACAGAAAACCGATGTTAAATGTATACAGATATTAGCTAAATCAAACATACACTGATAGATTCATATGAATGAACTCAAAATATTCTCCATTTGCCATGACAGAACGCAAGAGTGCAAAAGATGGGGGAAGGGGGCGGGGCTTCCCAGAACTATTTGTTAATATTGGAGAGTTCAAAACACCAGCGCAGATCATTCCAGAATCACATGTGGGTTGGCTCATCTCTCAGTTTTATTTGGGGAGAAAGACTGCTCTTTTGCTGTACTTTTGAATGATTCGAGCCAATCATTTAGGATTTGTTGCTTTACCATGTCATGCCTCATTCTCTTTCCACAGAATTGAAAAAGTCTCAATTCAAATGTTATTTGTCATGCTGTTGCTTCCTGCTGAAATCCTGGCTCTGTGTGCACATGTACATTGGAAACAAATAGTCGCCTGTCACTTTCTTGCTTGCTAGTGCGAGCTTAGGGTAAATAAATACTACTAACTCCAGCAGCATTCATGGACTTACACTGCTGACCAGGTAGATGCCTCTGCCTCTGGAAGATGCAACAGGTTTGATAATCCATGGACCCTTGTCCTTACAGAAGGCATCTACGGTTCAAACAAGGGAACAGAGGAGGAGATTAAACTGCAGTGGAAGAGCAGATGAGTACAGAGCTTTCAAGCTCCATTTTGTTTACATTAAGCATTAGTACAAAGGTAAACAGCTTAGCGTAGCTAAACTCACTGCAAAATTCCTGATATTCAGCAGGAAGAACAAAGGTCTGAGGTACAATGTGGAAGTTTTGAAATCCATGAGCCTGCTGCATCCGCTGAATGTTTTTGTACAGCCGGTCTTTCCGTGTCAGCTCATTTGACCTGGAAATAAATAATCATAAGAGTGTTTCAAACTAAATCATCTGAAGAACACATACTGAAACGAAAGATTAGTACTGAAAATAACATTACAAGTTATTACAAGGTACAACAGCTGACTGATGTCTTCACAGACATCTTTAACATCTCCCTGACACAGGCTTCTGTCCCCACCCGCTCCAAATTGACCATCATCATGCCTGTGCCAAAGAAGTCTCCAGTTACATGCCTCAATGACTACTGCCACATTGCATTCACCAAGCATTCGTTATGAAATGCTTCAAGCGGCTAGTCATAGCCCACATTCAGGCCTCCATTCCAGCTGCACTGGACCCTCACCATTATGCTTACTGGCAAAATCGCTCCAACACAGATGCCATATATTTTGCCATCCACCTAGCCTTATCCCACATGGACAACAAGGACACTTATGTTAGAATCCTGTTCATTACCTTAGCTCAGCATTTAACACCATCAAACCACAGAAACTGATCCACAAACTCCACTCACATAGATTAAGCACTTCAATGTGCAAGTGGATTCTGGATTTCCAGAACAACATGCCTCAGACAGTCAGGATCCAATACAGATCATACTGCCCCATCACCCTGAACACCAGAACCCCCCAGGGATGTGTACTGAGTCCTCTCCTGTACACACTGTTCACCCACAACTGTCACTAAACATCACAGAAACCACATCATCAAGTTTACTGATGACTCCGCTGTTATAAGGCTCATCACCAACAAGGATGAGACCGTCTACAGAGTGGAGGTGAGGCAGCTGGAGTCCTGGTGCAAGGACAACAATCTCTCTCTTTGAAAGTCAGCAAGACAAAAGAGATGACTGTGAACTTCAGAAGAACGCAGGCACCTCACTCCCTCCTGCACATCAGCAGTACTACAATGGAAGCAGTGCACAGCTTCAAGTTCCTGAGTGTACACATCACCGACAACCTCTCATGGTCCCTGAACACTTCCCCCTTAGAGAAGAAACCTCAACAATGCCTCTACTTCCTAAGGAGACTGAAGAAAACCAGCATGCGGACACCCATCCTCAACTCTTTCTACAAAAGTATCATAGAGAGCATCCTGACCTGCAGAATCACTGTCTGGTATGGAAACATCTCCACCTTAGACAAGAAAGCACTGCAGCGGGTGGTGAAGACAGTCCAGAGCATTACTAGGTCAGGTTTTCCCGCCACTGAGGACATTCACGATGGGAAGCATATGAGGAAGGACTGCAGCATCATGAAGGATCCGAGCCAAATCCTCCAGATTTCTGAACAGTTTCTTCACGCAGTCAGATTGCTGACTGAACTTCCATTCTCATCCCTTGCACTACCTACTGCACCCAGCCACTTTACACTTCGCTCACTTTATATAAATCAGACATAAATGAACTTATGCATAAAAATGCTTCAGAAACAAAAGACTAAAATTCCTCCTTAACAGATACGCATGGCAGAATAAATACATGACACAAGTTAGCCAAAAAAATAATAATAATAATAATAACAGCATTTCATACAGAAATAGACCAGCAAACCTGGGGAAGTGGTTGACTTTCTGGAAATCCTGCAAACTGCGGAGCAGATAAGTCTTAAGGTGGGAGCCTGTCCACATGAGGTTGAAATCATTACTATTTGGATGGACCTAAACATAGATACATGTGTTACATGATGGAAAGAAATGACAGTTAAGCTCAACAATTAACACTTAGGTCAGAGAGAGACACTAAAATAAATCTTTAGCTTCTACCAGTCAGTACTTTTACTTTCCCCAACGGAAACAGTGACCTTTCTATAACACAACTCCTCCACTCTTTTGCCTCTCCTCTTACCCTGCCTTTCTCTCCCTCTTTCTTTGAGTCAGATTTGGCACAGCCCTGTGCACTGGCTATGAGAAACCCAGATGTTAGCAATAGAAGTTTATTAAACCTTGGCTGAAGTGCTGCTGTGGTAGACACAAGCCTTGCCTTTGATGATGATTTTAGGGAAAGTCCAGCAGTATTGAAGTGAAATAAAAAGGGCATTAATAGTAAGTGTTCAGATAGCGTGATAATGGTGCAAGCACTCCCTCGTGAATCAGGATTAGCAATTTTGGAGGCCAATCACTTAGGCCATTTCCAAGAGTGCATTCCTAAGCTTTGACATCGACTGTGTCAGTTAGAGAGTTAGAGGCAAACAGAGACTCCTTTACTGTATTCTCTATCAATACATCATGAGAACCTTACATCATGGTGGCTGAATTACCCGTCTAGAACCAAGACTGGTTGAGCTGCTTCAAAATAGGACAACAGATTTTCTAGATGTTTTCAGCTAATACCAAGTTTAAAAAAATAAATAAATAAAAAATAAAAGACCTACTGAATTCTGTGTTAGAGGTTAGAACAGGTTTATATTACTGTAAGTGTAATGTCATGTGTATGATGCTATACCTCATGGAATCCATGATTCACAAGAATGCTTCGCACGAGTCGACTCTCTGTACGTACAATCTTGAAGGCCAAGTTGTATCTTTCTGCAAAGAGAAAAGAAGTCGCATCATACAGTTTCATGAATCCAAACTTCTCCAAAGTCCTCACCTCTTCAACAGTAATGATCTACAGCTTCAACATAACTGAAATGCTAGCATAAACTAAGGCTCAGTATATAGTCAACAGAAGCGTAATTTGTCAAATCTCACAAAATAATGTCCAAGTCAGTTCCATTAAGTTTTGATTAGACATATGGCCTTATATCTACACATGTCCTAACTGCTTTCGCACCTCCAATGGAACAAATAGTTTCCTCTTTGGATACAATAGCTTCAGCATGGAAGAGTAGAACTGGTATCTTCCTGCTGATCCCACTCCAGGCTATACAGGGATGGCACCTAAGAAAACAGAAAGGAGAAGAAGACAGAGAAAACTGTAACGTTGACTAGTGTGTTTTTCAGAGGTCCATCTTGGCAAGCACTTTGTAACTTACTGCAAGTCTTGTCTTTAGTGGTATCTCTCCATTTTCCCTACACCTCTCTTGCAGCTATTTCTGGAAAGTTGAGGAAACTTACTGTATGTGTCCACTTGTAAATTCGGCATGACTCATCCTGCTCGTTTCAATTCAGAGAGCTCTACTTTGCTGTCTGGCAGGAAAAATTCATCAAACTCAAATTTATACAAATATGTACCTCCATCAACTTGTGATTAGCCAATCAGACAAGGGCTTTTCAAAAGTTTTTTTTTTTTTTTTTTTTTTTAAACAATACTTTTGCTCTAATCAAATCCACTGGAACGTCAAACAAACACACTCCAGCTGCCAGCGAGAAAGGTGTTGCAATGTCATCTGGTTACAAAATTAGCAACTGAGAATGTACCATAATGTAACGGCACTATTACTGTTAGTACAATAAACAACATAGTAATAGAATAGCCAATACTGTATATCAGCCGGTTGGACTAGTATTAGGGAAAGGTTGATATGCTTTACTGGAAATGACAATGGTGATAAGACTGTAGTAGAAAAGTGAGACATGCAAACAGTGGCTCCATAACAACTTGTCAGGCTTGACACCACCGCCATTATAGAAAATCTACATGTACAATGGCAAAGTGATATAGCAGATAATGTTGCTGCTTCACAGCTCTAGAGTCTGGGGCTCAATCCTGAGCTCAGTTTCCCGTGTGTGTAATAATAAAATGGACTGGAGACTACAAACTGTCCCTACATGTGAAAGAATGTGAATTTGTGTGATGCCCTGTGATGAACTGGCACCCCATCCAACATGTATTCCTGCCTCATGCCCAGTGTTCCTGGGATAGGCCACCACAACCCTGACCAGGAATAAGTGGTTACTGAAGATGGATGGATGAATAGATGAATGAATGGATGAATGAATGAACGAACAAATGAATGAAGCATCTCCAGTGGGAGGTTTATAAACAATGCAAACTAACATGCAGTAAATATTCCATATTACCTCAGAAGATCTTAAGATGAATTAGTCACATATTAAACCAAATATCAAGTAATTTCTTTTAATATGATGCAATATTTTAGATATTTTTAATTTTAAATTTATTAATACATTTAAATATAAAAAGTAATAGTGACTAAAATTGCTTTACTGACAGATTGTCCACATTTTCCCCTGAGAATTGTTCTCTGAATCTCCACCCAGAGATCTTTATAATAGTAAGGTCATGAAATGGTAAGCTCAGAGCTAATTAATCAAACCTGAGCAGACAGAATCCTCAACCATCACCATTTTTACTTTTATAAAATCCCAAACTAAAAATGAAACAGAAATGAAAACAGAAATCAGCCTTTTAGGAACTGCATCCCAAAATAAAGCAAATACTAAATAATACTTCGGTTTCAGGATCAACACAACAGATAGTACCACTATTTAAGGCAACTCAATTGCCTATGGAGTTGCGTTGCTCAATTATCCTTTATGTCACATAAAAATCAGGAGACAAGCTAAGAGTACCTAAGTGTCACACTGCTGTTTTTTTTCCTTCCTGTCCATGTGGACAAAGGAAGCTTAAGGGCCCATTCTGAAGACAAGATGAGCTGCACATTCACTTACTCTAGCTCTTCTTCTGACGGAGACTGGGAATCCTCTTTATCCTGGCTCACAGCTGGCATTTCCACCACAGAGACAGAGAGGATCTGCAGTATGTCAGCTAAATGAGATTATCTCAGTACGCATCTCCAATCTGCGGACACCTAATCAAAAACAAATGCAACTTTAATTACTGAACTGGCTTTTTCTCTTAATCAGGGACGAGTTATTCTTTAATAATGTACAGAGACATGTGCTGATGTATATGTTGTCTTGCTGTGCAAATGAACATTTCTTTTCAAGACAAATCTGGCTGTAATCACTGACACCTTTCAGTCACCTATAACCTCATAATGCATATACACTATGCTGTATATACAGTATGTACTATACACATTGGACGTACACATTAAAGGTTATATGAGCAGACAGCAATATGTCAAATCAGTGAAGTATAGTTATAGCTAGGGAGGTACCTTACTGTCACTATTACACATTTACAGGTCCCCCTGTGAGATACTGAATGTATAGATGAGCTAACTAATGTTGTACTCCATGACATTTCCGTTATATACCTAAGCCAACGATACCTGGTTTAAGTAAATAATACTAGCTAGCTAGGTTGACATTTAGCTATCTCTTTAGCTCAAAAGTCAAGAAAAAGCAAACTAACTACAATGTAACCAGCCAGCTAAAGACATTATAGGATAAATTAGGGGGGAATTGTAGCTCCAAATAGTGTGCAAGCTGTTTTACATAATGCTAGTTATTTTTAATAACACACTAGTTCGCTGCACAACTCTGGGTTACTGAACAGAAGGTCGGGGGTTCGAGCCCCAGCACCGCCAAGCTGCCACTGTTGGGCCCTTGAACACTCCTTGAAGGAGTGCTGTATCCTGACTGACCCTGCGCTCTGACCCCGACTTGCTAACAAGCGAATATGGGTTATGCGAAGAAAAGAATTTCACTGTGTTGTAATGTATATGTGACAAATAAAGGCTTCGGCTCGGCTCTTCTTCTCTTCTTCAAGCAGCCGAGCGTTAAAGCTGGATTTAACACCAGTGTTATTAAGATTAGCGAGCTAGCTAAAACATAGTAACCATTCTCCCCCGGAACTTAGCTAGTGACGAACCAACTTCCAGTTTAAAGTAAACGTGTTTCCTATGAGTAAATTAATCATTCAAAACATACCTGCTGGTGCGAAAACTAAAAAGATAAACACAGCGAAACTTGTCAGGAGGAGCGCAGGTGTTCTGCTTCTCTTTCCCCTGTGCTGTCACTACAGCAACCAACCGGCAACCATCAGAGTGCGCATGCGCAGTTTAGTGACGTAGAAATGACAGGGTCAGCAAAAAAAAAAAGGAAGAAAGCAAGCAAGAAAAAGAAAGAAAGAAAGACGGGAAAATCACTTAGAAGAATAAGCCTTTCTATTTGTCACATACACATTACAGCACAGTGAGTTTCTTTTCTACGCATATCCCAGCTTGTTAGGAATTTGGGGTCAGAGCACAGGGTCAGTCATGATACAACACTCAGGGTTAAGGGTTAAGGGCCTTGCTCATGGGCCCAACAGTGGCAGCACTGGGGCTTGAACCCCGACATCCTGACCAGTAACTCAGAGCCTTAACTTGAGCCACTTCAGAAATGAGGATGGCCATGTACAAAATCCGAACTTGGCAGCGGTGGGATTCGAACCCACGCCCCCGAAGAGACTGGAGCCTTAATCCAGCGCCTTAGACCGCTCGGCCACGCTACCACTGAGGCAGTGGTCAACTGGAACAGATGAAAAATATACTGTTGTGTGGCGCCATTAGGAAAACCTACGATGTATTAGTTAAACCTACTGTAACTGTACCTACCCTCTCTACTCCCTCAGGGTAAATGGATGACCTTAGGAATACCCCACTGGTTAGAAGGTGAGAAGGTCACTATAAGTGCTAGCTAGATTATTTATTAGACATATCAGAAGCAGTTTCACTTTCCACTCACTGGTCATTTTGTCAGGTACATCTTCCATACAGATGCACCTTGTACTGTCATCACTGTTCATCATCCGTGGAAAGGGACCACCACAGGACTGTCACTGAATAGATATTATTTGAGTGGTGGATCATTCTCTGCACAGCAGTGGCACTGATCTGTTACGGCATGATATGTCTGTGGTACTCGTATGAGTGGATAAGGCATAGCAGCTTTGCGTGAATTTTAAACACTGCAGTTGAAAAGAGTGCCAACCAAAAAGAAGAGGTTATGATCTCTGACACTTAGAAGGTGGGCCAACTCCAGCACTGCTGGATACGCTTATGAGTGCAACAAACACACTACCATGCCACTACCATGTCAAGGACAATGCTGTACTGAGAATGAACCACCACCCAAACAATATCTAGTCACTGATCGTCCTATGCTGGTCCCTTTCCTCTGATGGATGGAGTCAAGGAGATGAATTATCCAGGGAAACAGATAGTCGGTAACTGTACAACTACAACATGTATCTTTATAAAAAGTATCTGATAAAATGGCCAGTAAGTGTAGCTATAAGTTATGGGTGTCTAATAAATTAGGAACTAGTTGTATATTATTCAGAAACAGCGTAACAGGTGCAAGGAATTTTTTTAGGTTACAAAGTTCCAGTGTATTTCAAATTTTCCTAAATGTTTTAGAATTCATTCTGCCTGGGCCAGTAAATGTTTCACTGTTCACTGTTTCTGATTTCCAAATTGCACAACGAAAATTTTTTTAATTTCACATATTTATGAGTATAATGAATTACATGAACTAAATGCAATACATTGTAGGCTGTTTCTTTGTAATGCAACTATTAAACTTCATTTGAAATGGGAGGCTACTGTGTGTGTTAAATTGTTTACTCCACTTAATCTCCACTAGTGTGTGTGGCCTTGACAAAGAGACGAAATCAATTAGAAGAAGCCTTCCTTTTTATCACATATACATTACAGCATAGTAAATTTCTTTTCTACACATATCCCAGCTTGTTAGGAATTTGGGGTCAGACATGATACAACACTCCCGGAGTAGAGAGGGTTAAGGGCCTTGATGGGCCCAACAGTGGCAGCTTGGCGGTACTGGGGCTTGAACCCCGACATCCTGATCAGTAACTCAGAGCCTTAACTTGAGCCACTTCAGAAATGAGGATGGCCATGTACAAAACCCGAACTTGGCAGCGGTGGGATTCGAACCCACGCCCCCGAAGAGACTGGAGCCTTAATCCAGCGCCTTAGACCGCTCGGCCACGCTACCACGGCGACAGGGGTCAACTGGAAAATATGAAAAAGCAAGGATAACAAAAAGAATAAAAATACTAATGAAGTTTGTGCGGCGCCATGAACGCTTTATTAGGTAAACCTACTTTAATTGTACCTACCCTCTCTACTCCCTCAGGGTAAATGGATGACCTTAGGAATACCCCACTGGTTAGGGGGGGGGACCCCTCTTTCTTTTATCGTATTCGTGTATTGTATTAGTCTTTTATTCATTGTAAATAAGTACATTTATTTTTGTCGTCAGTCACTACATATACCAAGGCAGGAGGGGATTGTAAACTTATCGTTAACGTTATTAACCGCTTAAATCACGACAAAACTGAATGAACAGAATAATAAAGTTCTCATTTTAATCTCAGCTGGAGAGCTTGATCCATGCCACATAACACCATACTAAATATTACGGCAACTCCATGCTCTTCAGATTCTGGGCGTGAACTAAGGTGTCAGGTGATCATGTAGCCCGTTAGTAATTGGCTAGTTGTAGTTAAACTTAGGCGGGCTTTAAACCACCTGTTTTTTAACGGTCCACTCTGGTGGTGATCCGATAATCGTCCGGAAACTGCAATTGGTTGTTTTTTTTTTTACCTCGCGACAATGACTATCAGAGGGTGAAGTGTCTCCATTGTGCATATAGTGCGCTTTATATGATTACAGAAGCCCTTGTTTTGTACCTCATGTAGTGCACTTGTACAGGGAATAAGAAGGTATTTGGGGCTCAGCCTGTGTTTGTGGCTCTAGCAGGCATTCGGTAGTGCAGTAGTGCTGCTACAGTAACGACAAGCAGTCGAGTAAGGTGAGAATACTTAATCCTCTTAATGCTCACTAGATTATTTCTGAAACATGAAGTAATTAGCTAGCAAAATAACCAAAATGTCATTAGCAGAATATTTCAATAACATTGCATTTATTAACAGCATAACATTATTTACTTTTTTTTCTTTTTTTTTTTTTACAGAAATTTCACGTGGACGCTGAATAATAAAATATTTAGCAGCTGTGAATATGCCATTTTGATAATGCTATGACTAAATAACAAATGCAACATCTTAGTTTAATATTAAGCATTTATTATATGTTTAATTAAGATTTTCTCACATTTTTGGTGTTCTGATAGTGGATGAGCAGTTTGGGCATGAGTTTAATAACATCATTTGGATTTTCAGTTTTTCACTTTTTTTTTTTTACTTTTATTTCCTTGCTTTTCCTTTCTCACATCTTGTCTCCTCTTCCTGAAAGAAAACATATGTATTTGCCAAATGAGACATCCTTACTCAGCAACATGGCATGTTTTGTCTTGTTAATTTCAAGAGAGAGAGAAGAGACGCTGATGAGGGAATGACTGTTTATAGCTGCAATAACATAAGTGATAATAGGAACTAACTGATTTCACTGACATTCCATGACTTTAGATGTACCTACGAACAAATAAAAAGTACAGAAACATTGTTCTTTATTTAATAAAAATTGTAAAATGGTAAATTTCTGTGGTATAAGATGAATAAAACATCTAAGAATATCTTGTTTTTGGAAAATAATCAACTTCATGGTGATAACTACTATTACACCACACTGTTATTGATTATTTTTCTATAACAGCACATCCCCTCATGTTTCATTCCTTACTCATGTATTTTGCTGTGCTTCTACAGGTGTGTGCTCTGTGCTCTTGTGTCTGTGGTGGACTTCAGAAACCATGAGTCGGTTTTTGAATTTGTTAAGGAGCTGGCTTGTCATGGTGTCCGTGATTGCGCTGGGCAACACTGTACAGAGCTTCCGCGACCACAGCTTTCTGTCTGAGAAGCTTTACACTGGCACACCAGATTTTGGTGAGAACTATTTATAAGTAGGCTAAAGAAGTAGTTAATTCACCAACATTGACCGGTTTAACTTTGTGCTCTTCAGTAAATGGCCTTCAAGCACGGACCTTTGGAATATGGACCTTATTGTCATCCATCATCCGCTGTGCCTGTGCTATGGACATTCAGAACAGGACGTAGGGCTACTTTCAGTCCTCTTTGTAAGTTTTAAATACAGTACAAAATATGCTACCTACCTGGTGTCTGTACATATGTCTTCTCTTTCTGTCCCTATTGTAGGCTTTATCATGTCACATTGTGGACATTTGTTCTGGCTCTTGGACACTTCCTGTCTGAAGCCTTTATGTACAAAACAGCTCAACTTACCATTGGAGTTATGGCTCCTCTTTTTGTGGCAGGTGAGTGAAAAGTAGTAAAAGACAGGATCTGATTATGCGATGTATGACTGATGAGATGCTGCCGATTTATGAATGGTGAGCATTAGCAATCAAGGTCAGGTTTAATCCACTAACTTTCAGGAGCAGAGTTCTTCCATTACCTGGCAATTGTAATTGCTACAGAAGATCACCGTCACCTTAAATCTTCATTTCTATATGTTATGCTGTATGGAGGTCTCACAGTTCTTCTTGTGCCACCTTATTTCTAGGTTGTTCTATTGTGGGCATGTTAATTGGGTTCCAGTGTATCATAGAGCCGGAGGAAGTAACTGGAGCGAGGCAGAAGAAAAGGAACTGAATCTATGCCCCAGTGACTCGTTATGGCTCAGTATCACTCACACTCAGAAGAACATTGGATGGGTTCATCACTGCTGACTAAGGACAAAGACAGCCCAACTGAACAGAGCCATATGTATTCACACTTTCACTTGCCACTGTGTGGACTAGAAGAAGTGCTTGTTTTCTAATACTGTTGACCAAGCATATCATATTATAGGAGTGATGAAAATATTCTCTTTCCAGGCATTGATTCCAAGACAAGCATGCACAGTTTATTAGTATTTAACTGTTCTTAAATTAAATTGGAATATGTGCATGTCATGCCATGTACTCTGACTTGTATGGACTCGGACTCCTGCATGTGGCCTTGAAATAAGAATACTTCTTCTCAGTTGCCAAATATAAACAGTAATAAACAAATGCTTTATATGAAATAGCATATATTTCCGATCAAATACTCAGGGAGCCTCATCCATACCTGTCATGCAAATCCATAATGCCCAGTTTTCGGTAAACATATTTTAATCAAATAGGCTTAAATCAAATAGGCTTATTTCACATGTTTATGAATTCATTTGTGTTCCTGCACCAGCTGCCCCCTGTGATGATGGGC
This sequence comes from Pangasius sanitwongsei, assembly GCA_037576675.1. Classification (NCBI taxonomy): domain Eukaryota; kingdom Metazoa; phylum Chordata; class Actinopteri; order Siluriformes; family Pangasiidae; genus Pangasius; species Pangasius sanitwongsei. Next base: position 9,216,216 of record CM075012.1, read on the forward strand.
TGCCTTATTGCACAGGTCAGCCATGAAAAAAGAGCTCTACACCCTTCAGTTAGTTGATTGAACTGTAACAGGATCTAAAGCAATGCACCGACTAGTTCTGAGATATAGAGAAATCCAGGTATATTAATAATATGGAGCTAATGAGATGACATGGTGGATATTTTTTAATAAGGCATGGCTATGAATGAAAAATTGGGGCCAGTGCACAGTGGGGTCCACATGGAAATTCTGTTTTTTATTTTTGTTTTTTTATAACTGGAAATAAAACAGAAAGTTTTAAAGAAATAATTAAAACAAAGAAAGAAAATGTATAAAAACCTTAAATATTTAAGATTCTGTGTGATTTGTTGGTCACTGTTTAAATTTAATCAAATTGTGACAATGTGAAATTTGTAACTCCTTTGTACAAAAAGGTCAGATATTCTTTGAGATTTATCCCTTCCTCTGAAGAATTTGTTCAGATGACACTCCCATGGTTTTGATCTAACATGAATCATCAGGTTTTACACAAATTTGTGGAGTTCATGCTGGCTCGAGTGCAAACCGTCATTAAAGCAAAAAGGAGACATACCAAATATGAAGAAATTTTCAAATTCATGTAAATATTCTATAAAATTGCACTTTTCACTCAAGTTATTGCTGATAATATCATGTTAATTAAACATTAATATAAAATATATCAAATATAAATATATAGTAGTAATAATTTTAAAAAAATATATATATTAATAATTAATATTTTCACAGCCACAAGTATTTCATATTATGACGTGGCCACTGAAGTCTTAAGCCCACAGCCTAATACAGTATGTTGTGGGAGCAGCACACTTAATATGTGGTCTCTAGTTAAATATTTGGCAGGAATCCCTTTGAGATTTTGTTTAAAGCGATATGGGCTAATGGTATATCTATTTCGCGATATCAGTGACACTAGAATGTCATTATGCATCATTCCAAGATGGAGTAAAATGTAGTATTACCAATAAACTCCATGTGAGTAACTTCATTTGTAGACATGAGAAGCTCAATTCATGATCTCAATTTATTTGTGCTCACACCATATAGTTAAAAATAACCACTATGTAACAATCTTAAGTACTACTCTAATATGAAACCTGTAGTTCTTATACATTTATTTTTGGTGACCTACTCTCAGTAACTGTTCTTGGTATTTTCTATGTAAACTGCATGGATTGTGTACACAGAGATAGTATGTGTACACATTAATCTGTTGTCCATTTAAGCAATGGTTGTACTGGTTTATAGTCAGCATGTTTAAGCCTATGGTAAGGATGTGATAGCAATCAAAAAAAAGATTTCATTTTTGTTTTGTATGATGGACAGAAATTCAGCACATATCAGCATGAATGTCTGAATAAAACTATTTTAACAAATTAGTAGTTTAAAGTGCTGTAAGTGATTTTGAAAGTACACTAAATGGAAACTAAAACTAAACTGAAACTAAAAATTTCAACAGCTATGTTATTCTTTATTAAGGTTTTGTATGATTGGGATCTTTTACTGATCTCAAGTGTTAAAACAGAAAAATAATGTTACAACTGGTAATAAATGTAAAACTAACAGAGAAATAAATGCTCTAACAGAGAAATTGGCCCATTGTTTTGGTTCATAGATTAACCATAGATTAACTTTGATTTATTATGGGTTGAATCCATGACTAACCTTGAACCAACTAGATACTTCCATTATTCATTAATTTAACCTCATTTGTTTGATAAATTGTTAATTTGATAAATTTGAATTTAGTAGATGAAATTATTTTTTAAGCAAATTGTTCTGATGATAAATTTCCCTTACATTCTTTGTTTTTTATTCATGCTTTGTAAGTTTGGCACGAGGTATAATGATTGTGCCCACAACCTATGACAGGGTTAATTGTCACAATGTACAACCTGAATTCAAAACTTAATATCTCATCATGCTAATGTAATAATTTGTTCTATCTGGGTTGTGGAGGACACTATGGACATTCATTTGATATAAATTTGGTTGTTATCAGTTCTTTGAGGATACATGACATCCAGACTAAAATCTGTACCAACCCATCCCATGTTCCCCTAGAGTTCAGGGACAGCCATCTTTAAACTTTAACTTTTTGGCACTCACAGAGTAAGGTCTTCTAGTATAGTTTTAATATATAATGTTTTTAACACAAATCTTATCCTTTTGGGACTCACGCAGTAAGGTCTTATAATACAGTTTTGATATTTTTGACTATTATTGATGTTTTTTACACAGGTATTAGTACAAGGACAAATATTTCTTATATCTGCTCATAAATTTCCTCAGGTATCAGAAAGTAAATTCACCCCAGCTGAACAAACTGGAGTTCAGTGAGAAGTTGTTTGAATACAAGATGAAGGTTTCTTGCTGTTCACTGACACAGTTTTACACTGTTGCCATGTGTACATTGGCTTACAACAGCATTCAGTAATGAAGATATGGCACCATGTAATCCAAGTTGTAAGACCAGTCTGCTAATCATTTGTATCAAAACTGAGTCAAATGTTCATGAGCAGAATGGTGAGCTAAATAATTATAATCCTTCTAGCTTTTCCTAAAGTCTGGTGTTACGTTTCAGCCATTAAAGTACTTCAGTATTTCATCAATTCATATTCAGTTCAAGTCAAAGTATTTGGTATTTTACAAATATACAAAGCATCAAAAACTAGAAAAGTAATTCTCAACAAACAGTTTAAACTGAATGGTCTTTTTGAATTGACGCACAGCCAATAGCCAATCAAGTAAGCCTTCACATCACCACTGGATGCAGCTCCTCAACGATCCAACATGCTAGAACATTCTATACACTGTATACATGAAATCCAATATAATATAACAACATAAAGACAGTCCATGTTCTCATAGAAGTGGTAAAAAAAAAAAGGAAGACAATCCAATATTGGTCATATTGTAAGCATCTGTTGTTGGTTAACAAACCTAAAGCGTGTGACATGTAGTAGTAAAAATAAATCAAAAGTAAAATCCCACCAATTATTATCAAGAGTTTACAGGTCATAACTGTCCTAAACCTCAGAGTGTTGGTGCTTTTCCAGCTCATTTTTTGCATATGACTTCTGTACCAAATATATCTTGTTCTATTCTCTCACTCAAATATGTTCAAATATGTAAATGAACATCCTGATTTACCTGATAAAGCTCCTCAGAGGAGGATGCACCTTTCCTTGCAGATCATATGCATGTTTTGTTGTAAGTAATGTCACTCTCGTTTTACAAATGTGCTGGTCTGTATGCAGGAGAACTTAATTTCTACATCTTGGTCTGTTTCAATGATGATATTCCATCTTCTTGGTGTCTTGACTGTTTCTGAACAAAGAAAAGCAAATTAAAAAAAAGTATCACAGAATAGAATAATTCTGCAAATTAAACTTTCCTGCACCAAGAACAACTGGTAATTTATTTGTTAGAATATGTTTCAGATCCACAGCATATTATTTCTCCTTATTCTCTCCATTTTGCAGGAAAGTAATGTGATTAGAGCAGCTTATGATGCTACACTAATGATGTAGTTGTTTTGGAGTAAAGAAAAGCTATAGAACAGTGTTCCCCACAACTACACATCTTGCAACTGAATATAAACTGAGTATAGACCAGAAAGGTTAGATAGCATTAGGTGCTGCTTATGCATCCAACCATGCCACAGTCAAAGTCACTGAGATCACATGTTTTCCCCATTCTGATGTTTGATGTGAACATTAACTGAAGTTCTTCACCTGTATCTACATGAATTTATGCATTGAACTGCTGCCACATGATTGATTGATTGGATAATTGCATGAATGATCAAGTATAGAGGTGTTCCTAATAAAGTGGCCAATGAGTGAAAACTAGGATTTGACTTTATCCCGAGATGAGATATTTCAGATAAAACACACACTTACAGCGTCTGATTCTGCCTCTGATTGCAGGTTCGCCTTTTGCCGCCGCAGGTCTGCCTTTATAAAAGCTTAAAACAAAAGCAAAGGTGTAAAATCAGTAACATGGTGCAAACAAAAACACATTCATGAACAAAATTACTGCTTATACTGTGAGAGATCTAGGTACAGTATGACTTTTATACAGAAAAAAATATTTTTAAAATATATAAATCGAGGGCAAAGGGTCTTTATTTCTTCGCTGTTTTGCTGCTTGTAATCAGCCACTAGAGGGCAAGAAGTACTCTTAACATACTATCAGAAGGTTTTTATATTGCATTTCCATATCAATGTGCTTCACGATATAAGGCATCATTATATGTATATACACTATATTGCCAAAAGTTTTGGGACATCTGCCTTTACATGCACATGAACTTTATTGACATCTCATTCTTAATCTGTAGGGTTTAATATGGAGTTGGCCCACCCTTTGCAGCTACAACAGCTTCAACTCTTCTGGGAAGGCTTTCCACAAGGT
>CM075012.1:9221661-9268156 GCA_037576675.1 Pangasius sanitwongsei
ATAGGGATAGGTGGAGAGTGATGATTCGCTGTGGCGACCCCTGAAGGGAAAAGCCGAAAGAAGAAGAAGAAGAAGATCAGGCTCATCAGTTCCTTCTTCTTCATTCCTTCCACCCTAGTACACACTCTAAAGTCTCTCATCTGCATAGCTTTCTGTGCTTGTTCTGCTCCTCCTTGCTTCTAACTCTCTAGAATGCTCTATATAATTCATAATCTGTTACAGTTGAAATATTATTAAAGAGTCTCTAAGCCTAACCACAAAAAAATATCATATATTATTTTCATATAAGCTAGTCAGTAGGCTCAGTGGCAAAATGCAGTGAGATATTAGAGCATGCAACTTTATAACAATCTTGTTTAGCATAGGACTTCATCAATACTTTTTTCATACTACAGGATATGAACTTGTAATACTACTATTTCTAACATTATTTGACACCATTCATCTAAATGCATAAAATCCACATACAAAGAGGTTTTTCATCCTTGGTCAGCTCTGTTTACCTGTGCTGAGCAGTTGAGAAGTCCCGAAGACGTGCCTTCTGACTCTGGGTACGTGAGCTCCACTGCAAACTCAAAGCCTAGAGGCAGGTAACCAGTCATGAAGAATCTGTGAGCAAAAGAAAAAAAATGTGCTATTGTATTCATTCAGTCTTCAGTAACTGCTTGACCCTGATTAGAGTCACGGTGGATCTGGAACCTATTCCGGTAACACTGGGCACAAAGCTCTCAGGAGAATTCATTCATGGCATGCCAGTCCGTCACCATGCACACACAGGTTCACACACTCATGCATATTTAGGGACAATTTAACGTAGCCAATCTGCACACCTGCATGTTTTTTGGACAGTGGGAGAAAGTGTGATTATAAGAATATGCATATTCTTACATAAACCTGTAAGGTTTTGTTTTTGTTTTTCTTAAATGATAAAGTTGGGTCATATCCAAAATAACTGGCAATAATGCATATACACTTAAGTATAAGTATTAACAATATTAAGATCCAGCCTAAGCTGTCACCAGCAAATGGAATTCATAGCTGTTGGTTGCATTGCCTGAGGTTCTGGTGGCGTTTAATGGGAAAATGTCAGATTAGGTTAAGAGTATGTACTGAAACAGCTTTAACCGCTCATTTAATATTTCATAATATTATGAGACACTATTACCTGAGACGCTATTGTGAGACACTGTTACCTGAAAAAATATCTAAATGCAGCCATTTCTGTAATACAGCCATTAAGATTATTTTGTAAAAATCTGAACCAAGTTCCAACAGGCTTCAAATTTAATACAGTCAGAATTCTATGCTCAAACCAACCACACAATTCTGTGTATGAAAACAGTGGTTTATGCACACAGTGGTATTATTATTTAAATATATAAATAAATCCATATAAATATTCTCTGAAACAAATGCATTTTCTCATATAAAACAATATTGTTTCATTCATATTCTACCATCAACAATTTACAAATGAATGGCATTTCAAATATCATTCGAATGTGTCTCTTTGCAAGCTGTTTTTGTACACTTTGTACTCATCAAGCTAATAATAGCATATTGTGGCAAATAATGTAATAGCTCTTACCCTAACGCTGCTGATGTAATGAAGACTACCCAGAGATGGCCCAAGTTAAGCGTGAAGGAGTAAATCACCATTCCCACAAATGACAGGAGATATATGGCAAGTGTGGTCTGTCTGGAGGAGGAGAGAGGGAAATACAGAATATCAGCCAGTTGAAAGAATGTAATCTGGCTCTGAGTAATATTTTAAAGGAATAACTTAGATACATGCAGTTAATGTCTGTTGGTTTCTGATAAGGATGATGATCATAAATGTATTGGGTATGAGGAGGATCCTGCCATTCATAAGTGCTATGTTCTCCTCAAACACTTGCAATTTTCATCTTTTCCCCAACACTACATAAATCATGTCATGAACATTTTCAATACAAGATTCCTGAACAACTCTTTTCAGGCCATGGCTTTCTTTAAGCAAACAATGTCTTATGAAATAGTGCTGTAGTGTACAACCACGCGTAAGAAAATGTCCCACTTCACTGCCACTGTTGGAATTGGCCTCAGGATCTTTTAGATTTATAAGACCAGAAACTCAATTCTGTATATCAATGTCTGAATTATATGTGCTCACTGAAATGGCAGGTTGTTTTAGTAAATGACCTAGCAATAACAGTCAGATATTTACTGGGAGTGATAAAGTCAGGCTACGTTTGACATTAGCAACTCTTCTTTTTAAATCTGTGGTATCATTTCCAAGATTAGATAGCTTCATTATATAGTCTGGTTAATGGGATATCCCATTTTAATATAGCGTGAACAGCAACTTATTTTAAGGTAACAGATCTGAAAAATTAGGGCATCATATAACTGTTTTTTTTTTTATCTGAAAAATTAGGGCATCATATAACTGATCTGTGAGACTAGCCATGCAATATACATTTTCAAATACAGTAATTATTCAGTGAGAAACGCTCTGTGGTCCAATTTTAATGCCTACAAAATTTGAACATTTGAGGCATGAGTGGAATTTTAAAGCATCCAGAAGCTATTGTTTAGCCTAATCCTCTCAAACCCTAGAAGATTAAAAAGAACAGTAGGTTCATTCTGTCACAAAAAGATTATTAACTTATACATTGGCTTTTGAATTTTGGCCAGTGCAGTATCACAACATGGACCTTGGGAAATAATAAAAGCCCACTAAAAAGGGGATCAAGGGGGATCGCCATTCACAATGGCAACTTGTCAGTCACTGACCACTACACATACCTTGGTATGTCAGTTGGCATGAACCCAAATAAAATCTCAAACTTGAATACTTGCTTGGCATGTTAAATCCCCATGTTTAAAAGGCTAATTATGACGTTATCATTCTATCAAAAGCATTTACTAATGATAGAATAAAAAAAAATATCCTTAACAATAAAAAGCTACAAAAAGTCCTATTTTCCTATTTTTATTTCTCCCTGGCAACTCCACACAGTGCTGAAGATAAATATGTGTAAGAACGACAGACTGGTGCTTCCACAGCACATTTGTTTTTATATGCAAGTTATGAACATTATGTGGTTTATTTGTGTATTTTGGACACATTTCTAGTGGCACAGCGGGCAAAGTTATGGTAACATGATGCATACTTGTACGTCTTTGTTCTGTCCAACCAGATGCCACTGATGAGAGAGCCCACCATACCAGAAATGACAAGAGTCAGACCAATTCGTCCAGCATTCACCTCTTCCCCCTGTGAATGGAACAAAAAAAAAATTGTGGTTTTGTTTTAGTATGCCAAGATTTCTCGAGCCATGTCCTTAAACAGAAAAGTTGTTTAGACTATTATATCTAGCTGAGTTTGGGGCACTCTGTGTTAAGTACCAAACCATATAAAGGATCTATTTGAAAACATCAATGAAATTTAATGCAGCAAGAAACGATAATCTAAAAACAAGAACAGTATCCTAACAATGTGACAAATCCTTGAGAATTCTTGTGGAGCTACACAGAGAATGTGTACTGTCTAAAGGGATAACATGACATTTCTACATCTGACAGCTCCTGTGCCTCATCCAGAGAAGCAAACTGGGAAATAATCAGAATGGAAGATAAGCTTGGATGGGACATACAGGGTAGTAGTCAATGATCATCCGGTTCAGCAGAGTGGAAACAGCATAAAAACACCCAACATTTAATCCTGCAAGAATAAAACACAAATGTGAGTGTGACATGCAAGTGTGAGTGTGATGTGCATCCAGTTGTGGTCTCAGGATGTCAGCTAATTATGCATTATACAACAAAATGTGCCATTTTATTTATTGTCCAATTTGAATATTTCTATGAGCCATGTTTGACTAGAAGGATTATAGATTTTTTTTAATAATAAGAGTCCAAATTAAATGAATCTATGTTCAGTTAATCTGAAATTAATCTACTGCTGATCTACCCTGGGTTAATAATAAACTAAAGATGAACTCAAGTTGAACTACAACCATAACTACAATCCAATTCCAAAGCCAACAACTGACAAAAAGCAACAATCCAGTAGAGAGAGTAAACATGAGCAATGCTCAAAGCAAGCTACATACAGTATAGTATCAACATGATGTATACTTGTACGTCTTCGTTCTGTTTTCTGTGAGATTACCTAAATGTGGAAATGTTACCTATAATGTTTATGTAATGTCTATCTGTACAATCAAACTTATGTCTGGATGTTCATAATATTTTAGCAATATCTGCGTCATCATTAACTATAGTAATAGCAGTATGAATAATAATTGTGAAGTCCTGGAGCTGGGTTGGGAATTTCTTCTATTGTTATTTTATTTTTTCATTTTATGCATTCTTTTAGGCATTTTAATGAAGCACATCAACACATTTCCTTTTAACTTCCTTACTTCAATGTCCATCTTTCTGAATTTTCCAGGATTTGGATCAACAGATGTCTCTGACTTACTGATACTTAAATAATTAAATCAAACAAATAAAATAAAAACATGTTCTAATAACCCATAGAATATATGAACCGTATTCTTCATTAATGTGAACACCTCTGCAAATAATGTTTGTCAGTGTTGTTTCATTCTAGTACTAAATGTACACACTGAAATACAAATAATTTACTAACCAACAGTCCATGATCTGACTAATAGCAACTTATACAATTTAAAATTATTATGTAAACTCAGCATATGCTTAATTCAAAGATTTGTAAATGAAATTACCTAAATGTGGAAATGTTACCATGAATGTGTCGGGCCTACCATAGGTGATGATGAGTAGGACAAAGGGTTTGTTGCAGAGAAGCCTCCGAATCGAGGCCAGGTAAGAGTAGTCTTGGGAAGGTATGCTTTGCATTGCCACCTGGGCTTGGGAGGGAGGAACAGCTGGCTTATCCTGGAACACTTGGATGTAGAAACACACAGCAAGTGTGACATGGCACCAGAATTATAAGTAAAGAACATAAAAATTTAACACTAGATATTACTAAAATAAAATATTATTGGAACTGAGAAATTTGTGTCTAGTGGGCATTTGAAAGGTAATACAAAAAGCGATAAGGACACCCTTAGGGCTTTATATGAGTTATATTAGTTTAATTTTTTTATGAGGACATAAATAAGAGATAAAAACAGGGCACACTTGAACACTCTCCAGACCACTGGATAGACAAAGTAAGAAAAGCTACAGGGTGAAATACTGTATAATCTGTACTCCCATTTATAAATCCACAGCCTATACAAACGTTCTTGATGTTAGCATGTTTAAACCACAGTGCTGCCTTGATGGATCAGGTGTAAATTAATTTTATATAACAGCTGCTCTGAGACTAGTGCCAACTGTAATTCAAACCACAGGTTTATATTAATTTATTCGGCCTAATACATTATCATCACAGGGACTTGTATCACAGATGATCTCCATAATCTAAGACTAATAATAACGTATTTAAAATGTGTGGTACTTGTGTGGTAACAAAGGAAAATGCGTGTAATCATTGATATGGTGAATTTTTCTGTAGGGAGATGTTTATTTAACAGTTAGGGAAGGAGTCTCTGGTGACAGTGCTTTGCAACATTAAGTAAATTTTCAACCATGGCATTTTGCGCTTCCAAATAACATAACATGCTGTTTGTTTTTTAGTGTTATATAGTGTTTAGTGTAAAAAGAGATGCTGGTGAGGGAATAGCACATCATGTTTATTCTTTACATAAATGAGGAAAACTACAACCTTTAGTAAAGACTCCTGTAACTCAGCCAGGGCAAACTATCTAGGCCTAATGTTGTGGAATGTCCCTACTGCCAGACCATTTGTACTCAGTACACAGCAACAAATATACTTCTGCTAAGTCATATAACCTTACAGAAGGCACTGGTATATTACTATGCAGCATGATGGGTGGAAATGACAAAGACTTTAAACCCTGATTTCACCATTGCACTTCAGAGGGAAAAAAGAGGTGGAGTAGCCCTATGACATAACAGAACACGTACCCTACTAGCTGATAATGGTTCCTGTAGATTACATATACTTACCATTATAAATAGAATCTTGTTGTATATACAGTCAGGTCTGGAAGTATTTGGACAGTGATATTTGGCAGTATTCGGACACTGTCCAAATACTTTTGGACCTAACTGTTTGTATCTGATCTGTATTTATGTAACTGCATAAATAACTGACTACTTATGTATATATAGAGGTGAGAAGTAACAAAGTATATTTCCACCATTACTGTACAATTTTTATGTACAGTTTTCAAGTATCTGTACTTATGTTTTTCTTTCACATAAGTCTTTTTGGAAAGATCTCACTGGTTACTGTATAATCTGAATACTCTTGGAGTTATAAGGCGACTTTTTAAATCAGAGAACTTCAGACATTTGGTCAAGATTGCTAACAAATCTACACACTGACAAATGTGACAACAAGAAAAGTTGGCCAGCAAATCCCTTGATGTATTTGTGTTCATTACTACAGATGGTTTCCACAAAAAAAAAGGGGGGGGGGGGGGGGGGGGTCAAGCTACCTGTATAGGTAAGTGACTTGATTTCTATCACTATGATCATTATGTCTGCTGTTAGCTACAGTTTATATCTATCTAGGCAGTTCAAGGACAGGAGGAGGATTTGTATCAGGATTGCTAGCTGTTAGCATGAAAGCAAGATTTAGTTTATTTTTGCACATTCCTTGGCTCCCTTGGTGAAAGCTGCATTACTGCATTACTATCAGTATCAAAACTTTTTGTGTGTATTTTGAAGCGGACACTTTCTTCATGAATGTTTCTGGTATGCCTTGTTTCAAACTTCAAGAGTTTGTATTTTTGTATGTTAACTTCAGTAAATTACTTTTTATAGTTCAGTATTTGCTGTTTTCCATGTAAGTAACATACATGAATAACAAGTATTGACTATGGAGACTGTTAGATTATTACTTGTGTTCGCTCTGTTGCAGTCTTCATTATGATTGACTATAGGTCAATTTTCAAACAGACTCAAAACTGCAAACAACAGTTTACAGAATAACTAACTTTATTAATATTTGCCACACTGAAATACAAATAATTTACTAACCAACAGTCCATGATCTGACTAATAGCAACTTATACAATTTAAAATTATTATGTAAACTCAGCATATGCTTAATTCAAAGATTTGTAAATGAAATAGTTCTAGATGCATGGCCTCAAATGAACACTGCCATATTTGAGTAAATAATTAATTGAGTAATTAATTAATTAATTATTAATAAAAGACTTTTAACTCAATTTAGAATTAATGTTTTTAAGGATTAAAAACACTGTTTATGTGCCTGTATTAGGGCTTTGTTATTTATGTATTTATCTTTTCATTTTCTAAGGTTGAAAAGTTAATGTCATTGTATAATGGTTTGCACTCAGAATGATTTATACTGGACATGCATGGAAAACAAACTAAATGATAACTGATGTCTTACCAATAACAACTAGAATGAAGATGAGGGTGGCCACTCCTGCTGTTATATAAAACATAATGTTGATATGATAAGCCAGTTTATCCATATCATCTACATTGGGCACAAGAACAGGTGGCACCAGGAACCCAATGGCAATGCCAAGCTGGAAGGAAACAAGGTAACAAAATGACACTGTTAATGACTGACCAAACCCACAATACTCCATGCACTTTACACAAGACTTCAATAAAAGTTCAGTAAAAGTAAAAGCCGTCAATATAAGCTCAAGAGAAGTAAATTACAAGTGAACTATGTGAGTGCTACCCAAATTTTTACTGTGTGTGTAATAGCAAAATAAATATCTCCAAATTACCAAGTTTTTATTCCTTTTTATTCCTTTCATTCCTGTTATTAACTGCTGACAGTGACATTTAGGCAGTTAATATAACAATAATTCACTCATCACATACAGTGAATATGCATGACACATGACTGGACATAATAGACAAGCCAAACTTATAGGACTTAGAAAGGAAACTGAGACCAGGACCTGACAAATCTTGTAAAGATCTTTAATTTTTTCTTTGGATTCTGGATTCTGTATTCTGGTCTCCTAAAGACATTGCCAATAAACCTGCTTTTAAAACATACTGTAATAACAAAAACTGATTTGTCCTTGAGAAAGCAACAATAGTTCAAAGTGCATTCTGTTCATGCTCCTGCATCCCCAAGAAGTCCCCAATGAAAAGAAACAACATTGCTGGACAAATAAGCACAAAAACAAGCATGGACACATCTGGACATCTGGACACTTCCTTATCAAACCACATTAAAGTTGAAGAGCATACCCAGAATGTATACTGTATCTATAGAGCAGCATGCAATTTTTTTCCCCCTTTTAGGTCAGCCCTATATGGCATTTCAATTCACAGTCTGCACTAGCTGGCTTGACATACACTCACCAAGCACTTTATTAGGAACACCTGTACACCTACACATTCATGCAATTATCTAATCAGCCAATTGCCAATTGTGTGGCGGCAGTACAGTGCATAAAATCATATAGATATGGGCCAGTAGCTTCGGCTAATGTTCACATCACCCATCATAATGAGGACAAAAATGCGATCTCAGCGATTTTGACTGTGGCATGACTGTTGGTGCCAGACGGGCTCGTTTGAGTATTTCTATAACTGCTGATCTCCTGAGATTTTCACGTACAACTGTTTCCAGAGTTTACTCAGAATGGTGCAATAAAGAATAAACATCCAGTGAGCGACAGTTCTGAGGATGGAAACACCTTGTTGATGAAAGAGGTCAACAGAGAATGGCCAGACTGGTTCAAGCTGACAGAAAGGCTACAGTAATGTACCAATGTGTACATTTCTGGTGAGCAGAAAAGCATCTCAGTAGCAGAAGAACACATCAGGTTCCACTTCTCTCAGCCAAGAATTGAATACAGAGGCTGCAGTGGGCACAGGCTCACCAAAACTGGACAGTTGAAGACTGGTAAAAAATGTATCCTGGTCTGATGAATCTTGACTTCTGCTGAGGCACACAAATGGTAGGGTCAGAATTTGGTACCATCGGCATGATTCCATGGACCCAGCCTGCCTTGTGTCAACAGTCCAAGATTTTGGAGGTGGTCTAATGGTGTGGGGAATGATTTCTTGGCACACTTTGGGCCCAATAATACCAATCAGTCATCACTTGAATGCCACAGCCTATTTGAGTATTGTTGCTCACCATGTTCATCCCTTCATTGCCACAATCTTCTAATGGCTACTTCCAGCATGATAATGCAGCAAGTCACAAAGCAAAAGTCGTCTCAAACTGGTTTCAGTGGCCTTCCCAGTCACAGGATCTGAATCCAATAAAACACCTTTGGGATGTGGTAGAATGGGAGATAAACACTATGAAAGTGCGCCTGAGAAATCTGCAGGAATTGCGTGATGCAATTCTGTCAACATGGACCAGAATCTCAAAGAAATGACACAAAGAATTGAGGCTGTTTTGAGAGCAAAAGGAGGCCCTACCCAGTATTAGTATAGTGTTCCTAATAAAGTACTCGGTGAATGTAGATATTGCAGTATTTGTGGTATTGTGCTCCTTACTTTAGTGTTTCAGTGTTTTCCCAGTATGTAACATCTTAAAAAGTCTGTCATGTTTAGGAGAATACTTCACAGAATGTACCTTAGATGAGTGGAACTAATCACGGAGATGATGCACCTGCTTGTTATTGCTGCCTATTCAAGGAATTCTTCCTCTCAGTATAGTCACGATTAAACATTTGTGAAGTTTAACTTTCATAATTAGAATTCTAAGAAGGTGGATGCCATTCAGGAATTGAGGCCCCACAACCATGCCAAGTCACAAAATCACCACACTTTCTCCCACCACAGGCTTCTGAGCTCTTTAGCCAGAGCCCACACTCTTCTAGTACAGGGCTGAGGGGTATCTTTTCCAGAGCTCATTATATTTTGAGCATATGGCAACAAAAAAACATCTCATTTTCTTTTCAGGGCTCACAAAGAGAGGCTACAGTCAGGAATTCAACTGGGTTAGGCTTTGTCTCCTCTGGTGTAGCTTATTCCTAGGCTAAACTGGAGGCTAACTGACTCTCAGTCTGCTGCTACATAAAAGCCATCTAAGATGTTGCTCCAATGTGGGTTACTGAGACCCTGCTCTATCAGCAGCCCTTAAAATGCCTGCTTTGTTAGACACTATGGTAGTGAGAGTAAGCTCCACCATCTTTGTTTTAGTCATCTTTCTCCTTATTCCTGTTTCTGTGTCTGATCTTTCCCTCCACTGGAACTAAGGGGCCCAAATCTGTTCCAGCATAACAATGCCCCTGTGCACAAAACAAAATCCATAAAGACATTGTTTGCTAAGGGACTGACCCTCATCCCTACTGAACACATTTGGGGTGAATTGGACCACCGACTGCATGCCAGGCCTTCTCACCCAACATCAATACATGACTTCACTAATGTGCTTGTGGTGAATGGGCACAAATTGCCCCAGCCACACTCCAAAATATAACATAAATCCTTCCCAGAAGAGTGGTGGCTGTTATAGCAGCAAAGGGGGACAAACTCTGGAATGGGATGTTCAAAAAGCACATATGATTGTGATACTTTTGGCCATACAGTATATAATGTATAATAAGATAGTCACATCTATGGTGGCAACGAGTACCTCTTCCCAACAGAAAGGGAGTAAATACATGTTATTGAGTGTTAATAATAAACAAACTTATTTCTAGTTAAGCTTTTATTTCTAGTTAACCTTTTGTTGCATGTGTAAGCAAAATTATTTGTCCTTTTTTAATTCCAGAATAAACGGCTCATGCTTTTACCATCCGGACAGGCATGTTTTAACCCTGCAGCCAGTAGGACACCATTCGCATTCATCTTCAGTAACACCTATCCCGACATCACTGGGCACGTGGCAGGAATAAACCCTGGATGGTACAGCAGCCAGATTGGATTGAATGTTTCCAGTCCAAAATGTAATTTTGCCAAATGACTGTTACAACTACACAAATCATAAAAAGGGAATCAACATGGGCATTCCAAATGATATCCCCCACCAGCCTCAGCACTGTTTCCAAACTCAATATGACTTCTCAGCCCACACACCTAAACTTTTGGGGCCCCTGACCCTTGACAGCTGACTCTAGAAATTTCAAATTCTCCTAGACAACATTTGCTGCCTAAGAACCCTGAGGGCCAACTGTTTACTGAGCGCAACTAAAATAGTTCCACCTTCCCAACTTCACGGCACTCCTGACTGTACCCCAGCTGCAGTGGACTCACCTGGTTGCCGAAGACGCCGATGGAGCAGGCGGTGGACACTTCCTCCGGGCCGAACCACACGGCGGCGATGTGAGACGGCATGCCGAGGATGAACACCTGCGCGACGGAGCACGCGACCTGCCCGAGCGCACTCAGCCAGAACAGGTGCGGCTTGGCGCTCGCGACTTTAATCCACGCGCCAGCGCAGTTAACCCCGGCGCCTACGAGCGCGACGACTCGCAGCCCTTTCCTGTCCAAAAGCCACGTTACTGGGAAGACAAGTGGTATGTAAGTGAGCATGTAGACCATGGACATCCAGTCTACAGCGAACGCGCTCACGCTGTAAAACTGCATGAAGATGTTGTTGATGATTCCGTACTGGATCCACTGATATGCATTGCACAGAGAATACGAGCTGAAGAGCAGAACTATCATCCATCGTCTCCTGTACAGGCGGGTAGGACACTCCTGCGCGCGCTCAACACACGCATCCATGCGTCCGCTTTGGTCTTCTGCGCGCTCGGTTTTGGAGACATTAGTTTCTTCCGGTGACATCTTGAGAGTTGAGGCGATTGTACATTATTTTGCGCGGCGGATCTGAGTTCTGTTCAAGTTTCCTAAGCAAAATGTCAGTAACAAATGAACCTGGGAGCAAAGTGTGCACAGAACTCTGACATATCAGTGGCTTAAGCCATGGGGATTTATATTCTGCAGCCACCTCCCCAGGCTTTAAAGCACAGCACGTGGCACATTCCCTGGATGACCTCTCAGCAACACTTCAACAAACTTGCTTTTATTTTTCTTCCCTACAACAATGTCGGTAACACTTTACTATAAGGTCCATAAATAAGTGATATGTTCATACTTAATGATGCATAATGAGTAATTAACACATGCACTAATCCTTAGCACTTATGTGCTGAAGATTAGTGCATGTATTAATTCATCATTAAGAAAGCATTTGTATTAATATATTACTTATTTCTGGATCTTACAGTAAAGTGTTACCAATATTTCTTTTTTTTTTTTTTTTTTTACCTATTGAAGGATTGTATACAAAGTAAAAATACTCAGTACTGACTAAATGCAAACAGGTTATTTTTCTTTGGTGCATCTTTCCTTGTTGGTTTGTACCTTTAGTGTGTACCTGTGCATTTATGTACCTTAAATCATAAATGTGAACTGTATCCATTTCCCAGTGAAAGATACATTTTAAAGGTTCGAAAGATGTACCCTTGATGGTACCAACCCAATGACAAGTAAACATACAGGTTAGTTCTATTTTTTCCTGAGCATGTAACATTACAGCACTATACAAGAAAAACACAATTAAAACACATCCCAAATATACACACCAAATAGGCCTAATTTCCTCAGCACGCAAAAATTACATACAATGTGCAATGATTTCTTTGCTGAAACAGATTAACAGCAAAATCCTTAAGGTAACTCAAAGATTAGCAGAGTTGGAATCAAATGAAGGCTGTAAGACTCACTGCAGTGTTAATTCCACATTATATGTATGCCTATGCATATACACTAGATGTGAAATTACCTATATATAATCCGTGCTATACTTTAAAGACTGAGAAGCTCAAAGAAATGTTTGATGGAACACATATGGCACTAGTAATTCTTTTGCATTCCATATACAAATAAAAACAATGGGAAATACAAAATAAGTTTGACTTGTTATTATGGGACCAAATTATTAACACCAGGGCCTGTGCTGTGGCAGCTGATGCATATGTTGATTATTCTTTATTATTCTTATCATAAGTCTGTACACTTCATCATGTATTCTATATATGCTTGTTCTACGTTCTTGCCTAACATAACTTGTTACATGAAGGAAGGCCAAAGTGCACATCGTTAAATGAATCATTCTCTTGCCCTCAGTGACAGACCAATAAATAAGACATACTTGTACTAAGATATCATATGAACACCTTTATGACCCAGCTGAAGCCTAAGGAGAGCATTTCGAAGGCAGTCATTTTATAAAACAGTCACTTAAAAGAGCAGAAGGTGTTGATTAATATTTTATAGCAGCGGTTTTGACAATAGTGCCGGTTGTAAGGCAAATCACAGGTTTATATTAATGTGCTTGTTCTAATAATCCAGTTAGCCAAATCTAATAAAGTCTAATACGTAGATTGAAAAATGTGTTGTTATGCAACAAAGGAATAATGTATAATTGTTGATATACTGAAACCTTCTGTAAGGACATGATTTGTAAACATAAATGGAAGGAGTTTCCAGAGTGAGTAATTTGTAACAGTCAAACTGTGTTTTTTTTCCATCTTATGAACTTCAGGAGAGAGAAAAAAGAAGGTGAGGGAACAACTGTTTGAAGCTCTAGTCATGTAAATGATAACAGTAACTAGTTTTGTTGATGTTACACAACAATAAATATAACAGATAATTATAAACAGATCAAAAACTGACATGTTCTTTAATTAATGAAAAAAATGTAACTGTGAGCAAACCACTGTGGTATAAGGGGAATAAAACACATCAGGGTGTGCTGTTATAGGAAAATAATCAACTTAAATATGGTACTTTGCTTCATGTTGGGCCATATCATACCATTCTGTCACTGATCATTTTCTTATAACAGCACGTCCTGTCGTGCTTTATTCCTTATTGAACACAGCTGATGGTGCAACAGTGGCACTCCTGGATTTTAAACACACAATCTTCTGGGAACGAGTTATGAAGAGCTGTTACTTTTGGCCAGAGGAGGATTCTTTAGAAACCAGTGGGAGTTGATATCCATGATCACTTCGGAATGAGTTTCGGTTCTTTTTTCACAGCTCCTCTGTTCATGCATGAATACATTTTACTGTAAATCAGTCAGCATCAGTCAATCGTTTTCTTTGAACAAAATCATGTGGTGACAGAGATGTTTAGTGTTATTGCAGTTCTCTTACTTTGCTCATAGCAGGAATGACTCACAATGACCACAAATGCATATGTGAACCACTAGATGTCACCAGGGGAAAATCAGTTGAATAGATAACAGCACAGAGAGTTATAGTGAAATTTAAATTATATTATGGTATGACAAGGTTGTAAGAAGAACTTGTCTAGAAAGTTTGAGGCATTAAGAACCTTGAGGAACGCTTTGTTCTTAATGTGCAGAAGAGTTCATTCATTTCCATATGTGTAGTGCTCTTTGTATGATGACCATGTAGACTTTCTTCTGCCTGCTCTGTAACACACCCACCAGCTGTGCTGTTGTGACAGTAAAGCAGGCTGATGATATTTTTCATGTCAGGCTCACTGTGCTACTAATGTAGACAAGAGCTAAAGTTACGTACAAAGCACTTGCATCATCAGAGAGTTACACATGCCAGCTTAATCCCTAATAAACAATTCTTTCCAGCTGGATTCCTGCATCTCCCATGTTCCTCAGTTCGGACTTGAGTTCATTTCTGTTTACATACCATCTCTTATTTTGTTGCTGTAGAAGCAGGTTTTACTAAATTTGCATAACCTGTCCACTTTATATTCTTAAAAATTTGTGTAGATATTTAAAAGGTCAGCACTCACATGGTGCTGTTAGAACTGCAGCAGAGTCACAGCACATAATATGTCAATTGCTCAATCTTCATCAATTTATGATTTGTGCAAATGCAACACTAACTCTCCTGTGCATATTCAGTGCACCTATTCTAAGAATAATTAGTTTAGTTTTTTTTTAAATTACATTCAAGATAATGGAAAAGTAGCAATATCCTTCAGCTTATGCTTTCAGCTCAAAGCTGAACTCTCCATGGCTACTTAATGATTCTTGTTAAGGGTACAAGTGGCCATCACCTGGTATAGCTTTTTGGTTCATCCATAACAATATCAGAATATGATCATCTGTTTCTTGGAAGAAAAACCATGGTTGAACAATTTAAACTGCACAGGAGGTATCAGAGGAACTTATTTAATAATTAAGGACTGTAGAATATACTCCCCAAATACATTGTGTATATTGTTTGCATTTCTTCACAGCCATTAAACATAATGAGTAAGTCACAGAAAAAGGGGTTATATAACTATCTGTTATATAGCAGTAATATAAAATGTATCACATCTAGTGATAACAGTCCATATAATGTAATGTACATGAAGTATAAAAATCAGAAAAAATATATATATATAAATTGTAGGTAACTATAAGAACAAGATGTAAACAGTCCATATACTGTATATGTGCATACATGACGCCTGCGTCTTTAAGAAAGAAAGAAAGAAAGAAAGAAAGAAAGAAAGAAAGAAAAAGAAAAGCAATTTCATGAGGGCAAATCCTTGACTTGGTATCATGGACATAGCACAAATCATCCAGTTGCATTGCCAAAACACAGATCTTACACGATACCTTGAGGAAGTGCGTTTTGTTTTTGCTATCTGTTACAAACTGTCTTGTTAGCCTGCTTGGATTAAGATAAAACCATTAGGCACAGAATGACCACATACAGGGAAAAAAAAAAAAAACTACTACAAACTTGTAACTGTCAGCACGTCGCCCAGTCGGATGTATGCGTGGGTGACACGGGGATCCACAAAGGCTCAAAAACTCCAAGCATACAGGTTGGAGTGCTTCACTCGTTCAACCTTAAATGTCCAAGAGTTTAGAGCTAAGTGCTTCTAGCTAGCTGTATGGAAGCTAACCTGTAAACAGTAAGTGTGGAAAAGCACCACTCTGAGTCTCTGCACTTTTCCTCATTTGGCCTCCAGCTGCTCCAGGAGGGGGTTAGCCTCGCTCTCAGGGGTTTTCACACTGTCTGTCCTCACGATGCACGTCGGCCGGTGACGGTTGAGCATGAGGATAAGCTGCTGACGCTCGTGCTTCAACTCCTCGATTTGCGCTTTGAGCTCAGAGTTCATCATCTCCAGCCTCTCGGACTCCTGAGGCCACAGTTTCAGGATGATTATTGATTTTGTATTGTTGGTGTTACATGCAATATACTGCCTACTTGTTGACATGCAGGGTGCTGTATTGTAATAATTTAGGCTAAAAGAGAAAACCCACCCTTTGTAGATATTCTGTTCGCTCTTTCTTTTTGTTTCGACATCGTGCTGCTGCCACTTTGTTTTTTTCTCGCCTCCTCTTCCTCCTCTCCTCCTCCTCATCTTTCTAAATGAGGTACCAACATCTACATTAGTTCATCAGTTCGAACGGGTATTTACAGAGTCACAAGACCAAGTGAATGTTCTTAAATCTATCTTTGCTTTCTGGATAAATGCAGTTGGGTAGATACTATGAACAATCACCTATAATGCATAGTTAATAAGAGATTGCTGATATTCTGATATTCTGTCTAGGCCTTTATTCAGATAACAAAGTGCAGCCTTGTGTCTTCTGTATCAGACTTCAGTCGTGTAAGTACTGACTGCCCACTAGATGGCCTCATTGTTCTTTGTAGATATAAAAAAGCAATTCATTAACCTTTGCATTTCATGATCCTATACATATTCTCTGTGCAGTACTGATATTCATGAGAACAATAATAGATCAAATATTCTTAGTAACTTCAAGCTGATATCCTACATTTAAATAATAATTAAGGAAACTAACATTTCATGTAAGAGTTGCAAATAAAATGACAAAAATTTGAATACAGTTTAGTAGTTATTGGGTTCCAACAGTCAGGTGTATCATGTGGTTTCAAGCTAAATTTGCTGTGTTAGCACTAAGTCCACTTGGTAAACAAACTGGTTTAATGCCTCACCTCAGCTTTAATAGGAAGATGGTGCTTGCTCAGCTTGCCCAATAGGTGCAGCGGAGACAGCATGGCTCCTAGACTGCACAGGTCGGCGTATTTCAGCTGGTCCGTGAGCGTCGTGGCAGAGATCCCAGCCAGAGGGCCCAGGCTGGGTAAAGAGCCTGCCGTCACCGAAGGGTCAGGGATCTGTCCGGGCATCATGGCATACACGCCCTTCACCACAGCTAGAACACACATCATGAGAGGAATTGGAGATCATTTTCTCTTAAGTACTTAATCTCTATGGAGACAAAACAGACTGCTGCAAAACAGAATGTGGCCTTTCTGTAAAACCTTGGTTGTTAAATAATCCAAAAAAAAAAGATTACATGAATGATGCAACCTTTATTTGTAGTGTAGGGTTGCACTGTAGACATGCATTCTTACTTATTTGAGCCTGCAACCTTGTTCTAATAATACGGGTGAGTTATTAAACCATTGTACCTGAACTTAACATACCCTTGACTGAAAATTGGCGTGTCTAAACCCCAGGGCATGCATGTTCAACAATACAGACTTCACAAACACATTATACACAACCAGTCCATCATCACTACCAGTCAATAACTTTCTACATCCACACTAAATAAAATCACACATACACATATTATTCGTTTGCCATTACCTTTCCCCTGCTTCTTTTTTTTCCTGCCAATCCATGCCACACAAACAATATATGTCTCACAAGCTCCCTCTCCACCCTTCCATAGCATACTCCCATTTACAGCCTCTTTGGCAAGACTCGCTCCAGAGGCCAGGCTGAAAGGCACACACAAAAGTAGTCCCAGACACATTCCCCTTTATCCCGTAGAGAGAAGAAGAGAGCGAGCCAGCCAAAACCCGCCTGCTGCCCGCTTTCCCCCCACGCCGGCCTGCTCACCGCTCTCTGTGTCAGAACACTGGAATGTGGCCACAGAGGAACAGCACAATGTCATCGGCCTCCACCACTGGCCTGCTCCAAAAATCCTTTTCAAAAAAAAAAAACACCCACTTTTAACAAGAAGTGAGGCTGGAAATGAAGTCTACAATGGAATTCAAGAGCTCATTTTGTGTCTGCAGTGGACATTGGCTACATAACAGTTTCTGCACCTGATAATGCAAAAAAAAAGAACAACTTCTAATTTCTAAGCTACAGGTTTTTTTTTTTTTCCGTAATGGCAGTTTCTCAAACAGATAAAAAAAAAACCTGTCAATGTTAACACCTTCTACTGTCAATGTTAACACCTTCTAAGCATGTAGGAAAGTGGACACAATTAAGATTTTCCAATGATAATAACTGGAAGACACAATAGGAGTGGCATAGATTCTTTCAAATGCTTGGTTCAGTCATGATTTCTTTTAAAACCTAAGGAATGCTAAAAGACCATGAGTGTTAAGCTCTGGATTTACAGGGCATTAGCAATAGTGTTTAACCTGCTTTACCAAACCATATATAATTTATGAAGGGCTTTATAATTAGTTCATAAGCTAAATCTAAAGCTAAAGCTTTCCTTTCCACCATCACCTCTGGTTTGCTCATTAGAGATAATTATATCCAGAATTCATATATTTCTGTAAAGACATAAACTTCTCTTGTAATTATTTGTACACTACTTTATTGTGTACATTTGTGTAGTGGAAATAATAAGTAATAAATGCAACAAACAAAAGACTACAGATTGCAGTTATAAAAATACAGGAGACTCACAGGCTCACTAACCTTTGTTGATGATGTAACTCATGATGGTAGCAGCAGAATGAATTCAGAGGTCTACAGAAACATTCTGTCTGCCAATTTACAGAAAAATGCATCCAATCTAACTAGGAGGAACTTCATCACACAGCAAGACAATGACCCAAAACACACTGCCAGTACAACAAAGGACTTCAGCCAGGGAAAAAAGTGGAAGGTTTTAGGCTGGTCAAGTCAATCAGCAGACCTTAACCCAATTGAGCAGGCATTTCACCTCCTGAAGGGAGACTGAAGGGAGAAACTCCCTAAAACAAACAACTTAAAGAAGCTTCCCTACAAGCCTGGAAAAGCATCACAAAAGAAGAATGCAACAGTTTGGTGATGTCAGTAGGTCCCTGGCTTGATGCAGTTACTGCAAGGACAAGATATGCAACTAAATATTAAGTGTTATTTACTTTAATTTACTTTAAGACTATCTGTTCTAAAAATTTTGCTTACCTAAAAATTGTGTGGTCTGCCACCAAAGGTTCCACGTTCTATGCTGTTTAAGACATCTAGATGTAAATACCAGGAAATGAAAGCTGAAATTCTGATCTATAGTCTCATATTCATCTTTTGAGCTCAAACCGAAATGTCGTCTGTGTATAGCAAAAACAAAAGAATTGGCCTTGCAGTTCCATTTCTTTCGCAGGAGTCTGTAGCTTATGATGAGTATAATGCATCTATACATGCTCCATCATAGTGAATACCATTACGGAGAGCTGTTTCCTGAGTGAAATCCACTCAAATCTCCATCCTTGAAACTTGGTGTATGTTTCCAAATAAAACTCCATGTGGGCCAGCCAGGACAAGCATGTATTCAAGCGATGACAGCATGATTAATTTGGAAAAATAAATGGAATACAACAGTGTTCCCTTTGTTTAGATTTTCACCAGAAAGTTCTATAGAGCACTATAAGACACTCTGAGCACTATACTGAGCAACCCAAAATAAGATCAAATATGACACAAGCTGGATTAAAATATGGATCTGCTACTGAAAGCACTTTCAAAATACAAGCTCAATATAAGCTTAATGTAAGTCTCATAACACTTATAGTAGATATAGGTGCATCCAAGGACCTTGATGAAGAACATAACTGCTTATGGAAAGCCAAATTTAATGCATTAAACAAAGCATGATTTTAGACAGGGGAAGGAAAATTCTCAGACTGCTGCAGCTAACAAGTTTAGTTAGCATATTTGGTAGAACAGTGCTGATTAGAGTGTATTCTGCAACAAATTCCTTGGAAATAAAGTTATTCTGCTTTTAACAGCAACGTATGGAAAGTGAAACAAAGAAATAAAGGAAGCTGTTAATAGGTCATTGACGGTATCGATGCGTGAAAGAACTTTACTTGGATGAGAAATATATTTGTTCCCAAACTAAATTAAGCACAACAGACTGAACATATGCAGCTACACAAATGCTTTTTATCATTAAGTTACTCTGACCAAGTGAATGTTGACATTACTGGTTTAAAAAAAATCAATGGCAGCAATGCACTCGTGCAATATGTGAGTGAAAATAGGTGTAATGTGAGAGTTGAGATGTCAGATCATGTGGGTCCGTGCCAGATTCCACCTCTTCAGAACTGATGCAAACAAAGGTTACTTGATTAATAACTCTCCATAATGGAGGTTCCTCAGTCTGCTAACCGTGTGTGAGTGAGTCATAATCCAGGTCCATGTGGTGCTTTGCATCTAAAGTGCACAGACAGCCCAGCTCAGTTGAAGAACCTATTGAAACCTTTCAGCTTGGAAACTGCATTTTTTAAAATGTAATTTGGAGGGTGGGATGCTGTAGCTCATCCTTTTTGGTGAGTATAAACTCATTTTTGTCCTCACAATATCACCACCAGAATATTAGTGCACTTCCAGAACTCTCACCTGATCCTCATTATACCCTCACTAACTCACTGTTTATTAAGGTTTATTGTGTAACATAATGACTCTATCCGTATCTGTATTGGGATTTAAAGCCGAGTTTGAAATCTTTTTTTTTTTCCTTTTAATGAACCATACAACTATAGCCCTGGAAACACTGGAAAACACTGGAAAAACCCAGATGTAGAAATCCCAGTACTATCAGCATGGTCTGTGAATTCATGCTCTGACAGCATGTTCTGTCATCATGGTCTGTGAGTTCTTGCTCTGACAGTTTGTAATTGGTCTCAACTAGTGATGAGTGCACGACTGTTTTTATAAATTCTATTATTTTTTGTACCTGCCAGTGATATTTTCTAACAAATTTAGTTGGTTCTATTTCCCAAATACAAACAAACTAGTACTATAAACCACCACAACCCTGACCAGGCAGTTACTAAAGATGAATACAGAAATGGTGTAAATGCACCAGTGCACATTCATGCTATTTGTTTGTACCGTGACTACTCACATGTAACCGCATAAATGTAAAAACCTCCTGTTTGCGCAACGTTTTTTTTTGTTGCTGTGTTCCACAGGATCCCAATCCAGACGCACACCTCTTGTCTTAAGCAGCTGCTCTGCGAACCTTTCTAGGAAGCAAATAAAAAAATAGTGCCCTTCCTATTTGTATCTGTATTCAAATTTTTTTAGAACATGGTATCTGTTCATTCTGAATAATATATTTGTATTCAGTTGCATCCCTACTGTTTATATACTCCCAGTTTTTCATTAGCTCATTGTAAAGTCTTGCCTTCTTTTTAATTGTAGTTATGAGCCTGTATACCCTGTTTGGGTTTTCTAGTTTTTGATACTTCTGGATTGTTTACCAATTGATGCATTTTGCCTTGATTCTGTGGCCGTTTGGTTCTGACCCTTTTGCCTGCATTTACAAGGACTACAATCGTGCCCTATGTTTTATTCAAAATAAACTCATAAACTCTGCCCTTGGACACTACCTCACTCTCACTGTCCTAGGCAACCCATACAATCCAAACCCATTACTGAACTGTCGTGCTTTTATCAAGAAGCAGAAAACTAATCAATAACAGGCAACCATTCATTGACTACAAATGGGGTTACCTTGTGATGAGGTAAATCAGTAATAAGAATAAAAAGGTGAGACTACCAGTGTCGTGGCACTCAGCAGGTGCCACGGAGGTTTGACTGTGCATAGACAGCACACACTGTCAACATCCTTAATATTTCTGAGAAATCCTGTCCATTGGATACGTGGATGCCCTGCACTCATGAATTTATGTATTGATAGCAGTGGCTTTGTTGCAAGGAACAATATTTAATGCTGTTTTGTTTTTTTTAATGTCCCAATGGAGCAGTGATACCTTCAGTTAATATCCTACAACTCTCCGCCAGCAATGTTACCAAGGGAGATTTTAAATGCATTGTTTCATGGTGATAGGTTACTCAATAGGGCAGTTCTGTTTGAACTCAACCTACTGCCTACTGCCAGCAGTTTCCTAAATATGATGGCTTCTTCTGCAAGTGTGATATTTTATTTGCTTTTACATGAAAAACAACATGTCTGGCAATGAAGAAGGAACACGTCCCTATGACATTAAAATCTAGAATGCCAGTGAAGAGTTGGCACAGATGGAGTCTGCATACTCAACACAAGATATTGAGAGAAAAACGTCCCCAGTACAAAAATCAACCATTTATGCTAGCAGGGATCTGGTAGTGAAGATATGGAAAATTCCAGGGCATGCCTTCAGACAGTGAATGTATTTGTTGCTGAAGCTGAGAACTCATTTTACAGCATTTGAACCATTGGCAATGATGGAGGGACAAGCAATGCAAAAGAACTTTATCTTATCTGCAGCTTCAACAAACGGCAATGACTAGTTTGCCGTTCTACAACAAAACGGTCCAAATTGTTCCATTTGGAAATGATCACTGCAAAGTTCAGTGCCATTAGGTTGAGGATGGCATGTTTATGTCTCTCTGAGAAAATGATAGCCACAAAAACCACCATTTCTGACCACTGTTAAGGAATAAATGAAAACCAGTAGGATTTGACATTTTGGGGCAGCACAATAGCTTTCCATTTTTGGATGATGAGCTATGACTGACTAGATGTAACCAACTATAAATGGCCAGTTGTTAAAAGGTAGTTCCTCTCAAGCAGTCTGCTAATGTCTAGTGGACACTGCATGACTTAAAAAATCCCAGACGTGCTGTACTGCTAACAGTTGTACTGCAGTTATGGCTTGCTGTAATACGCACAGTGCATGATCCTGCACAGATCCTGCAAAGCTCTCACTTTACACTTAAATCAACTTTCACTTAGAGAGCTTCCCAACAAAGGGCATCTGATCCCGGCACATTGTCCCTAAATGCACGAAACATTTCATCATGTTCCATGAGGTAGTTGATTACAGAAACAATATTTTTTTAATTATGGAGATTTGAAAAGAGATATTGTCTGACATCATATAAGTATATGTTCTCTTGCCAGAACTCTGCTCCATTTACTCTGTTCACAAAGAATAATTGTTATTGCTGTGGTTGTCCCCACCTGTTCGCCAAAAGCTTTGTTTTGAATTGGCTGTGGGTCATCACGCTTCTTACTACTTGTTGTAAGTGTGTTCAGACTATCAGATTTATTACCGATTTGAAAAATGTTTGGGAGTCTGCGACAGTGTAACTGACAACAGGAACACAAGCAATTGATTTAAAGTGTTGTCACAAAGCCAGAAATGTCTGTGACAGGACAATCAGAATAAAAGTCATGTTCTGTGCGCTAGATAATAATTAGAGGAATGCTTGTCAGCGGAAAGTGATGACGTATTCTGAGTATCAGGTTTCCAAATATGCAACTAATACCCCACCTATTGTTTGATATTACGGTGCTGCATTAGGAGTACAATCAAATTATTTAAAAGCATTTAGCAATTACTCATTTTTAATTATGTCTTATGGATTTTTTAAATAACTGTTCTAAAAACACAAAAATTAGCATTTAATTTAAAAAAACAGCCTTTTAATATTTACTCTACGTTCTGAAAACAACAAAAAGATAATTAAGGTCAGATTGACTGTATTCTCTAAAATGACAGGCTTATTATATCCCTCTTAAACTAAAAAAAGAATGAACCAGTTGTTTTTTTTATTAGTCACTAGAGCTGGGGAAAAACTATGAGTATATGCTAAAAAGAAACCCACTTGCCATTCTAACTGTACAATACACTATAAAGCACTGCCACAGTACTATTCACTTTTACTGTTCCATGGTGAGATCAGACCACACTGTACTGCTGCACACTGTTCACATTCAAACTATGGTGGATGATACCATCAAGTGGCTTAAAAATTACTGCTATCTAAGGGAAAAATATCCCAGATCAGCACATTTTCCTTCCAGCTACACAGACCTATTCAGCAGAATCTCTTCCATTCTGACACACTGTCAGATCACATCTAACATATAAATAAATGTAATATACAAATGAAGAATAAGACTATATTGTCCATGTTTCCAAAGGCCACTTAAATATAAGGCTCTCAGCATGTTAGTTTATCTGACCATTTAAGATTCAATCACAAGATTCAGTCACAGTGAAAATTATATCTTAAAATATGAGAAAGACTAAATAAACATTGCTATTTATTTATACTATATAAATATATAATATAGTATAAAAGTATATAAAAAAAAAGTAGTCAGTAGGCCCGAGAATCAGTTTCAGTTCTGAAAAGTTATGCACGGCAACGTGAGGTCAAGAAAATCTGGAAGCAATGAAAGTGCACTTCTTCTCATTGCATAACAATGTCTATAATGCTACATAATGACATTGACCTTTATAGCTTCAAGAAGCTTCAGTTAATCAACCACCTTCAGTGCCACAGCATGACGCACCAAATAGTGGGGGTTTATAGCAACAAAATCCCATACAAATATATATCACACTCCTATAATTATATGAAAAGAAACAAAACAAAAGCAAATATTTTAACACAGCATGAGTGTTCAAACTATAACTCAAAACCCTAATGTTCATCTTTGTCTGTTTTATCACTCAGATTTAAGGGGAAAATCCACTCCATGTTGTAATCTTCAAAATTCAAAGATTAAATTTGCAATGAAATTCTGACTTGACTTTTTTAGTTTAAACATCTTTCCTCAACAAGATGGTCCATTTTCATTTTGGTTAACAGTTTCCTATTCACTCCAATTTCACTCCATTACCCATAGTGCTGTTTGACTACCTGCTGATAGTGGCGCCAACGGGAATAATACATTTGACTTCCCTTGGAAGTCAGAAATCAGAAAATACATCATTCTCGACCTCCGTGCATTCAAGCTACAAGGTGGGAAAAACCATGGATGCCTTCACTTTCATCTTTTGTTGGTAACAAGCTAGCCAGCTAACTGTGAGGAGTGGTATACACTTGCCTCCTCAAAACAGTTAACTGTATAATCAGTGGTATAGATTTAACAAGCAAATATGTCTGTATGTTGATTGATCTAAGCAAATACTTCTATATACAGATCCCTCCAAAAGTATTGGAACAGCAAGGCCAATTCTCTTGCTATACATTGAAGACATTTGGGGTTGAGATTAAAAGATATGAGAATATTCAATGACAGATCAGAATTTCAGCTTTCATTTCCTGATATATATATCTAGATGTGTTACATTTACTTGGTTACTTGGAACATGGCACCTTTGGGGTCAGACCACACAATTTTTAGGTGAGCAAAACTATATGAATAGTAAATAACAGTATTTAAAGTAAATAACATTTAATATTTGGTTGCATATCCTTTGCTTGCAATAACTGAATCAAGCCAGCAACCCACTGACATCTCTAAACTGTTGCATTATTCTGAAGGCTTTCAGTTGTTGTTTGTTTTGGGAGACTTCTCCCTTCAGTCTCCTCTTCAGGAGGTGAAATGCAGCTCAACTGGTTTAAGGTCTGGTGATTGATTTGACTTTGATTTTTCCCCTTATAAAGTCCTTTGTTGTGTTTGCAGTGTGTTTTGAGTCATTGTCTTGCTGCTTGATTAGATAAGATTGGATGAATTTCTCTGTAAACTGGCAGACAGAATGTTTCTGTAGACTTCAGAATTCATTCTGCTGCTACCTTCATGAATTACATCATTAATAAAGATTAGTGAGCCCATTCAGGCTTGCAGTCATGCAAGCCAAAGCTATGACACTACCTCCACCATGCTCCCAGACTAGTACTAGGACAAAGACCTAGCCTTTTGGAGGAGTGTTCTCTGGTTAAATTAAACAAAGAAATTTAACTGGTTGCCCATAATGAACAGTGCTATATACAGAGAAAAAAGGGTGAGGCTTTTAATCCAAAGAACACCATTCCAGCTGTGAAGCATGGAGATGGCAGCATCATGTTTTGGGGGTGTTTTGCTGGAAAAGGAATGACATCATGAGGAAGGAGGATTATCTAGAAATACTGAAGCAACACCTCAAGACATCAGCCAGAAAGTCAAAATTAGGTCTTCCAGCAAGCCAATCATCCTAAGCATACCTGTTGTTAAAAACCTGAGTTACACCAGTTCTGTCAAGATGAGCAGCAAAGTATTCTGAGAAGCTTGTAGAAGGCAACCCCAAGCTTTTAACTTTAAGCAATGCCACCAAATACTAACAAAGTTTATGTAAACTTCTGACCCACTGAAAATCTGACTTAGTAAATAAAAGCTGAAATAAATTTGTCTCTTAGCCATTATTTTGTTGCTGCAGCACTTTAGTCCTTTAGTCTGTCTAGCTCTCTCAGCTCCTCATCTGTACTGTACACTCTGCTCAAATAGATCAGGCTCCAAATCTTCAACTTTCATGTTAATTCCACCGTCAACCCCGTCATTTTTGCCATCTCGTAGATGGCAATTCACCAAGCCAAGTCTCTGCCATAATTCAGCACAAATGTGTCGTATAGCTGCACTGCATTCTGGAAATTTAAGTCAAACATTTCCTGTCTCCACTACTTCTGTGCTGGATTTCTCACTAATATGACATCAAACATCACTGGAAAATGGTTTAAAATTGTTGATTTTTCCACTCCTATTAAACACCCGTGTAACTGCACTAGCAATGTGCATGGTAAACACCAGCTAACGTCTCACAGTAACGAAATCACAGCACTGACCATCAAATTAGTACCAGGATCGATAAGCACATCAAACATATTTCAATAGAAACATATTTAAAGTGTTTCAGCACGGACTCTTCCTTTAATAAACAAAAACAAATAGCATTCCAACATTAATTATACTATATGGCCAAAAGTATATGGACACCTGACCATCACACCCATATGTGGTTCTTCCTCAAACTGCTGCCACAAAGATGGAAGCACAAAATTGTATAGCATGCGTTTGTATGCTATAGCATTACAATTTCCCTTCACTCAAACTAAGAGGCCCAACCTTGTTCCAGCATGACAATGTTCCTGTGCACAAAACGAGATCCATGAAGACATGTTTTGCCAAGACTGGAGTGGAAGAACTTGAATGTCCTGCACAGAGCCCTGACCTCAATCCCACTGAACACCTTTAGGATGAACTGGAACGTGACCGCACCCCAGGTCTCCTCGCCCAACATCAGTACCTGATCTCACTGACGCTCTTGTGTCTGAATGAACACAAATCCCCACAGCCATGCTCCAAAATCTAGTGGAAAGCCTTCCCGGAAGAGTGGAGGTTACTATAGCAGCAAAGCGGGACTAAATCTGGAATAGGATGTTCCAAGAGGCCACGAGGCCAAATACCAACTTCTACTGAACTACTTGAGATTATTATTGTGTATTCTCTGAAAGACTTTGGATAGTCTGCAATTTATTGCATAATAATGAATTCAAGCTTGGATAGTAGCTTGGTTTTTCAGCAGCATTATTATTAAAGCATTAATTATGGTAAAGATTCATAATTAGCGAGATGTTAAAAACAATATTAAGATGTGAATCGATGTAAGTTGTATAATAACTGTAATAAATACATTTACTTCAAGTTCCAGAGTAACGCCCTGTGTTATGAGTCAAAGCGGAAGTGGGTCGTCAGTAAAACATGTAGTGTGTCTTACATAACACGCAAAGTAACCAGCACGAGCCTGGGCGAAAAAACTGCAATAAGTAACACAGTCTCATTGTCATTCTTTCTGTAGTATCTCTTCTCTCTGTTCCATAGCTCTTGAACTTAGCTATGGAGAGAAAATCCAGAAAGAAAAAAAAATTCAGAGGCATGCTTGTGTGTAATTAGTAGAGATGTGCTCAAACGGGAATTTGCATAGACGCACTACAGCGCCACACAATACGCCAAATACGAAACACAAAAGACGCCAATGCTACGCTGTACTCTTTTTGTACTAGCCTATATTATATAATGCAACAAAAAATGACATTGCACTAAATGGGGGAAATGTCAAAAAAAATAAAAAAAAATAAATAAAAATAACTATTTAAAAAAAGTGACCGTGTGAGCGTGGCGCCGTGCAAAACCCCAATCCTCCTCCTCCTCCTCCACCTCCTCCTCCTGCTGCTGCTGCTGCTCCTTCCTGCTAAAGTTCCGAAAGTTTGCGGCTTACCTGACTTAGATCCCGCGTTCCCTTGATGTGCCTTCTTCAGGTCAGCTGGGGGTCTGGAGTAGATTTTGAACAGGGGAAAGCGTTGCATCAGCACGTTTATGTACTGATCCCTGGCTGGGAGGACTCGGGAATGCGGAACTCTCTGTGCTCCGGCAGCCAGACGTAAGCAGGGATGCAGAAAAAAAAAAAACTGTCCTGCACCAAAAAGAAGCAGGGGGCAGAGAGAAGGGGAGAAGTGAGGGAAGTCCTGTTCACTCCACCCCTTAGATACCAGAAAACAAACAACCCACTAACCCTGACCAGCCGGAGAAGAGCTCAGCTCAAAAAGAAGCTATCCAAGCAGAGGCTAAGCTTACATGGAAGGGAACATTTCCCTAGTGTCTGTGAATCAAACCTGTAATCTTAGCACTACTGACAAGACATCCTGGTTACAGTCTAGGCTAGCTCATATTTTATTAAACCACATACAATTATGACGATGTGACATACTCTTGCACTGCATAGGGTTCTAAACATTTATTTTTTGCATCTAATAAATGGGTGAGATACACCACTTGACATGATACCACAGCCAGCAGAGGGTATTGATGTCTCATTACTACTGGCATTATGTCTAATAGGAATAGGAGTGTTTAATAGACCTCAGAAGAGCTGTTAAATCTAAATTAACATTAATAACACATTACTAACATTAATAATTAAGCAGATCTTCATTCCTTGGACTTCATTAGGCTCTTTATCCTGATCAGGGATGAGGTGGATCCAGAGCCCACCCCAGGAACAACAGGCATGAGGGGCAATTTTATATAATTAGTCCACCTCTCGGCATGAGTGGAGGGAGGAGGAAACCAGAGAACCTGGAGGAAACCCACGCAGACACAGGGAGAACATGGAGCTCCGAGATGAACAGAAATTAAACCAATACCACATTGCATGAATATTTAATGTGATTATTAATTCATAAGAAATCAGTGCTCATTTAACTCTTTTCATCTGACGCACAAGTCAAAAATTTATAAGGTAGAAAAATAAAGTATCATAAAATACATTTTGATTGATATACCACTGGATGTTTTCATGGAAAACTCTAAACATTATTAATGATGTCATAACACAGACCGCATGATGACACTGAGGTATGTAAGAACCGTCAAGAATATATACTAAAGCACAACATTGATAAACTATTGCCATCAAAAACACAAAACTGCACAGCGAACAGTGCACAATATAGCTTACAGAAGACCTCGCAGAAGATCAAACAGATATAAAACTTACACACACACACACACATATATATATGTGTGTGTGTGTGTGTGTGTGTATACATATATATATATTCATTTATTTATGTATTATTTTATATTAGATCTTTGTGCATGCTTTTTGAATCAGAACATAGTTCATAACTGTCCATAGGATAGGATTTCATAGATTTTTTTTCATGCTTTTAGCTACATCAAGAGTATCTGGAAGAGGGTAAACTAGAACTTTCTTGGTCGCATTACACACGTCGTGGATGCTGCCGGCTTCACATCAATACCACTCTTCTCAGATATCACAACACAGTGATATCTAGTAATTAAGATTGTGAAACCCTCCTTTCCGTTGGATAAATGTTTATAATGCCAGGAGTGTAGGGGAGTTTAGAAGATCCACACTGGTGTCAGATTTGGATACCCCACCTTTGCAGCCATCCAATTCCTCAGTCAGACACTCCAGCTCTGGACAGGCAAAAGTAAAGATGGACAGGTAGTTGCTGCATGTAGGGGTGGAGGCACTCACCACAGGGGTGCTTAAGGGCTCCAGATCATTGGCCACAGACTTATACAGGGTTTCCCAGTCTGTGAAGCCTAGCGAACCGTTGAGGTCGATGTCAGGGACTGAGCGTGCTTTTTCCACAGAGATCCTGTCCTCATCCACACTGCCAAGGATATTTTCCAGCAACTCCTCCTTGACATCCAGTGACGGCTCAAGGTCGCACAAACTGACCTCTGCGCTGGAGCACAGCAGGATATTAGAGTTGCCTGAGATAGCTGTGGGTGGAACAGAAGGAGTCTCCAAGTCTTGTATAGAAGGGGTGTCCTGCGCACCATCCTCTGGAACTTGGCCAGATATCTCTGAAGAAGGGAGAGGCTGTGGCGACTCTGGGAAAATGCTTTCCAGCTCTTCAGGCAGCTGGCATATAGGCTTATGTGAAGCAAGAACATACTCAAGTCTCTCTTTTTCTTTTAGAAGGTTTGCTATTTCTGCCTGCAAAGCTGCTTTGTCTTCTTCCAGCTTGTCTGTTTCCTATAAGAATTGAAGTTAAAAAAAAAAAAAAAAAAAAAGGATTACTGAACTGTACATGGTAACATTTTAAATTTCATTTGCAATGCATTGACGTTTCAGCTTACAGCCTGCAAGGTGTCTGTGAGCTCTCTCCTTCTGTTCCTGCATTTTGCTGCAGCCATTTTATTTCTCTCTCTCCTTATTCTCTTCTTCTCCTCCTCTTCTGGTGTGAGCTGCTCGGCGGGAAAGACAGATTGTAAGTGATTACCGTGATGGATCTAACCCATTTCAGCAGGAAGATCTTCCCATGGCAATACACCTTCAGGAAGAAATTCATCTTTCTCCGCACTGCGACTATAAATAGCCTAGCTTATTGTTGTAGACACACCGTGGAGTGAATTTGAAGTGGATGTGCCCGGGCTAGGCATCGTGCCATGGCGCAGCTCTCAGGGAGTATGAACACCTGGTTAAGTCCAACTCAACAACAGACAGCAGGCAACAAAATAACAATCAGCGTTAGGGCTCTTGGCTGTGAGGAGCCTACCTGCTCGACTTTTCCCTTCCTGGCGGTGTTTTTCGCTTTGGCCCCACTCCTCTTGGCTGCAGTCTGTCCAGGTTCAGGTCTGCTCGCAGACGGGGACACGGACGTGATGATGGTCGGCTGCACCATCCACTGCAAATCTGGACTGGTGGAGATCGCAGTTACTGTGGGGACAAATGGAGCCGCAGGCGCCTCACGATCCGGCCCCGGGCCCTGCATTCAGTGTAGCAGTATAGCTACTCATTAATCATAGGTACAATCTAGGCTATGTAGTGCATAAAATAGGTATAACTTTTTCTTCTTTTTTTTTTTTGCTTTATTGACTTGATTTATATGTTAGTACCCTATTGCATGAAGAGCTTTCATCATCAACACACTCTTTCTATGACTTAGCCTCGGCATCACGCCGTTGCGTATAAGCAGAGGTCTTTCTTTAAGTTGCATGGGGTCCAAAAATAGTCTCCCTGATCAATATTTGACTTTTCCATTGTCTCTGACGTCAGCGCTGACGCAGAGCTGCTGCGGAGTCTCCACACAGAGCACCGCTGCAGAGCCACTTCAGCACTGAAGCACGACAAAACGATTTTTAAGTCAATCTCACATAATACCAACAATATACAGTCTTAACACTATCTAGAGAATGCTGACAGTCAACCTGGCAGTTATTTAACCCCATGATTAGATGATGACTGGTTTAAAATGGTTTTAAATTAATAATTAAAATTTAAAAAAAAAAAAATCTAAAATATGCTTTCATCAAGACCTTATTCTATTTTTAAGAACTACCATTTTCCATTGAATACCATTAATTATGCAAATGGAGCACCCAGACAGGCTTGTTATTCCACTGTTTGCATATCAGGATTTCTGCGCCTGCCATTTGACTCAAATGAAGCAGCCTACTCCATGATTATATTGTGTTGGTGCTTAATGTTTGGTGATGTTGCCTACCTGTGTGGTCTCCATCAGCTCCCCGGATGGAGATGCAGAACTGCAGCGTGACACAGACTCCACACCAGCTTTGCTAAGGATCATTTCTCCACGTAGGCACGATTCCAGAAGAAAAAAAAAAAGAAATAGACCAGGGATCCGCTCTGTCAGCCTTGCTTTCCTGATTCCAGTCACCGTTTTCCAGGTTTATATATAAACCTGGTCACTGATATACAAGCCCCTCCTATATATTCCCTCAGAATTTTATGAATGAACCGAGGATGTACCATTCTGGCCGCGGGGTGCATCCTTTCACAATATAACAAGGCACCTGCCTCGACGAACTGATACACACCCTTAAAGTCTATTTTAATACCCAACATTATTGGATAACGATCCTGATCAAACGTTATATATAAATATTTTTTTGCATAATGCTGTGTAATTGCTGGACCGTGTTGGACCCCTATGTGAGAGAACATGTGCAACATGTTCATTCATAAAATACTGATGCAGCCGAAGTGCTGGAAAAGCTAACACATATCCAATAAAAAAAAATCTAAAATGAATGAAACATCCATTTGATGGTAAGTGAATCTTGAATGAGAAATCTGTGCTACATACGGATATGTAACTCGTAATCAAATATATTATAATCTCATAAAGCTATTAGACCTATAAATGGGAGTATTCTGCTTTAAAAGTCACATCATTATGTATCTGACCAACAGTACACATGGAGGAAAAACTAAATTGGTTGAATATTAAGCCTATTCAGTCAGCATGTTTAACTAATGCTTAAAAAACAAACAAACAAAAAACAGTCATGTCAGTGTATTTACACAGGGTGGAAACAGCATTAGGCAGCTTCCTCGCTGTGCTGCATCTAATTGCAATTCCGCTCTAGCCTCATAACCTCTGGGATGCCAGGTTTATTCGTTTAAATTAGGACAAACAAACGGTGCATTCACATTTGGCAGGTAAAATGCCTCTGGAATGAAAATTATGCAAATAAATAACATTTAAAAATATTTCATTCGTGTATTAAAGGCTGCAGGTTTGGTTTATAGTTGGTCTCTTTATACTTAATTCGACCGCACATAGAAGTTCTTAAAGAGTGCAATCTGGCAACCCGGGCTCATCCTGCGAATCTTTTCTGTTGCACCCACGTCCTGTAGTGACGCAATAGCGTCGAACGGGAAGTTGGCCATATAAGGACAGTGACGTACTGGGATTCCATTTTTGAGTCCCTAATAAAAGTTTATACACAGGGATGTACCTAAATATTACTGAGGGGTATACGTGAGATAGCTCTGATATAATTATTATTTTATTATATTTTAATCTCACTCTGTAGTAGAGGATGTAATAAGTGAGCAGGAAGTGTTAAAAAGCAATAATAGTACATGATGCACACAGGAGGTGATTTTAGCTTTTGGAGGACTTTACATTCTATACTACATATAGGCTACAGTCTAGCTTCTATATTCAGGCACCCCAACAGCCCCACCAGTTCTTATTTCAAATCACATTTCTAAGAGGACTCCACTCTCAGAGTGGAAAAAAAAAAAAAACATTTTCTGGAGGAGTGGTACCCTCTAGAACACACCTTAAAAAAACTGTAGTATGTATGTAGTGTACCTTTAAATGTGATTTAGGGTACAGAATTAGACATTAGGGACCACACTTGTACCTTTAATTATCTTAGAGTAATAGAGTAATAAAGCATAATACTTTAAAGGTACACTTTATGCACCTTCCCAGGTAAATGATACACACTAAAGGAAGCACCTTTTGAGGGTACCACACCAGTGATACCAAGGAAAGGTACAGTTTAATACCCAAAACCTTTCTGAGCATGTATTATTCTGATGCAATTCATGCAAACTTAATAGGTCATATCTACTTAATAATGATTTAAATCATCAATGTGGTGCAGTACATATTTCGATTAAATCCTTTCAGTATCAGGAATTACACAGCAACTAAGAAGCTAATATAGTAATGTTATTGTGTGACCATTTTATTTGTACCATGTCCTATAATAATTAGGCAGTTCCACCCATCAGTGTGCTCTTGTCTTGGAAATGTTATCACACCACTGGTACCAGGAAGTCAAAATGACAAACAGGCATATTGGTCATATCGGTCAAGATTCATTAATTAGCAGCTACAGCACACTACCCACTGTGATCTCAGCAGATGTGCTGTTAACACCGATACCTGCCTTGATTTTTATACAAACATGACACCTGGTGCCATTTCTTCAATTTGGAAAAGAAAGCTGGAGATGTGACATATAATGTGCACAGTGTAACCCATAATAAGTGTGTCATTTTCAAAAAAATGTAGTATACAACATAGTTTTTTTTCAGATCATCATTTCAACATACTGCCTTCTCCCAACAAATGTGTTTAAACATATCTGAATTAAGTACTTTTGAACCCGTGGCATCAGTAGTAATTTTTATGATTTAAACGTACATGTAGGGAAGACTGTTGGGATTCAAAAATCTGATCATGTGTCCACACTCACAGCCGATTCACTATTTTGGGAGTTTTGTCATTTTTGCTAATGAAACCACACACAGTGAATGATTCCAGCAGTGGGTGAAGAATATCTGCAATGCACATTGTAGGGATTAGAGCAAAATTTCAGAAACAAGGTGAGACAGATGCAGTGATGAATTATGGCTTCATAAAAAGGCTGCAGTATGATAGCATATTTCTATATGCAATCCCCTCTGAAAGTATTGGAACAGCAAGGCCAATTCTTTTGTTTTTGTTTTTGCTGTACACTGAAGACATTTGGGTTTGAGATCAAAAGATGAATATGAAACAATAGACCAGAATGCCAGCTTTCATTTACATCTAGATGTGTTAAACAACGTAGAACATGGCACCTTTTGTTTGAACCCACCCATTTTTTCAAGTGATCAAAAATTTTGGAACATGTGACTGACAGGTGTTTCTTGTTGCCCAGGTGTGCCCTGTTAGATTGATTGTTTAAACAATTAATAGCTCTGAATGTCTACTCTTGGCTTGAGCCCTGAGTTTTGCCTGTGGAGACTGTATTTGTTGTTAAAAAGGATAAACCAAAACGAAGGCCAGGGAGCTGTCTATAGGAGAAAAGTAAGCCATTTTGAAGCTGGGAAAAGAGGGAAAATCATTCAGAGCCATTGCACAAGCGTTGGACATAGCCAATACAACAATTTGGAAAGTCCTGAAGCAGAAAAACCCACTGATGTACTAACAACCAGACACTGAACAGGTCGGCCAAGGAAAACAAGAGCAGTTGATGATAGAAACATTGTGAGAGCTGTGAAGAAAACCTAAAAACAACAGTCAGTGACATCACCTACAACGTCCCCGGTGGAGGGGTGAAGGTATCACAATCCACCGCTCCAAGAAGACTTCGAGAGCAGAAATATAGAGGTCATACCACAAGATGCAAACCACTCACCAGCAGTAAGAATCAGAAAGCCAGATTGGAATTCAAAAAGAAATACAGAGACAATCACAAAAGTTCTGGAACCAAAATTAAACTCTACCAATGTGAAGGAAAGGCTAAAGTGTGGAGAAAGAAAGGATCTGCTCATGATACAAAACATACAATCTCATAAGTCAAGCATGGTGGAGGTAGTGTCATGGCTTGGGCTTGCATGGCTTCTTCTGGAACGGGCTCACTAATCTTTATTGATGTTGTAACTCATGATGGTAGCAGCAGAATGAATTCAGAAACATTCTGTCTGCCAATTTACAGAGAAATGCATCCAATCTAATTGTGAGGAACTTCAGCTTCACAGCAAGACAATGACCCAAAACACACTGCCAGCACAACAAAGGACTTCATCAGGGGGAAGAAAGTGGAAGATTTTAGACTGGCCGTCTTGTCAATCACCAGACCCTAACACAATTGAGCAGGCATTTCACCTCCTGAAGAAAAGACTGAAGGGAGAAACCCCCAAACCTAATAACAACTGAATGAATATGCGGTAAAAGCATGGAAAATATCACAAAAAAGACTGCAACAGTTTGGTGATGTCAGTGGGTCCCTGGCTTGATGAAGTTATTGCAAGGAAAGGATATGCAACCAAATATTAAGTGTTATTTAATTTACTTTAACTTACAATACTTTTGCTCCCCTAAAATTATGTGGTCTGCCACCAAAGCTGCCATGTTCGAAGTTGTTTAACACATCTAGATATAAATATCAGGAAATGAAAGCTGAAATTCTGATCTATCATCTCATATTTATCTTTTGAACTCAAACCCGAATGTCTTCAGTGTATAGCAAAAACAAAAGAATTGGCCTTGACGTTCCAATACTTTCAGAAGAGACTGTATATTAAATAAGCAAATTGATTCTGACTTCACAGACAAGAAAAATCTGTACTGAAACCCTCACAATGCACCATTTTGGAGTATCAACAAGGAGTTCTGTGTAGTTTCCTAACCTTATTAAAGACATGATCTTGTCACACTTCTTTCTGATGATTCTGATATTCACCAGGAGGGTAAATGTTAGGTTGTAAACATTAGTAACATTCCTTACCTGAGCAGTTTTAAAGGATTTTTCCCTGAAACATTCTTGAGCGGATTTGCAGAATAAAATATACCAAAATGCTTCAGTTTTATAGCCTGCACTATGTCAGTTGTTGCAAAAAGTTTGTGCGTAAATGCAGGCTGTTTTATTTGGCCCCCTGTTTAATTCTGAGCTCAGATTACTGTCTATCTGAGGAGTTTCTGTGCATGTTCTCCTCATGTCCATGCGAGTTTCCTCTTTGGTTTTCCAGTTTGCTAGCTCCCAAAACCATGGCAGTACGTGGATTGGGTAAGCTAAAATTACCCCAAGCTGTGAATGTGTGTGTGCATAGTGACCTGGCATTCCATCCAGGGTGTATTCCCACCTTCGTCTAGTGTTCCCAGGATAGGGTCCTGATCCAACATTACCTTAACCATGATAAAGCAGATGAATGAATGAATAAATTAATTTATACAAATGAACTCAGCATTTGCATTGATTTTGCCAGGCAGTTAATAGTGCAGAAAAAAAACCAACAGTAAATTCTCATTTTCTACATAAGAAGTCTTTAATATCAGAATTCTGATCTAATTCTGAGGGTTTGATAATTAGGTAATCAGTGTGTTGTCAGTAGGGAAACTTTCAACCATGCTGCCATACAGAGGGTCTCAGAACTGCAGTCAAGAAACCCTTCTATGTTTGATCATGTCTTTTATTCTCAAAAGCAGGGGTGACAGACTGGGGGGCCTCGGCAATGCAGAGTTTAGCATTCCACCTCATTTAACACATCTGATTCAGCTCATCAGGTAATTACCAAAGCTTTCATGAGGCAAATTCAATGTGTTAGAGGAGGAAATAAACACATGTCTCTGCAAAGCTGTTTGCCCTCCAGGTCCCAAGTTTGACACACAAGAAAAATGCATCTAAAATGAAATTTGCCACCACAACTATGACATGTTTGAGGTTTGTTTTGGGAGCAAATCTCACATTTTATCTTTCACATGTGCTCCAGTAGCAGTAGTTAGTGTACATTAGGGGAGCCAAGCATTGCAAGAGCTTTGCTAAATGGACTTAAAATTATACATGGTGCAAGGTTCCATATGGGTGGCTTGGATTGTTGAGCCTTTTAAAAAAAGATAGTGTACAAGACATGCAGCCAGGCTTGGATTGGGAAGGAGAGAGGTGGAGGGGGAATAGTCATTTCCTGGAATGTTTGGCTCTCTCACAATAAGTCTTTTCATTCTGGGGTCTAGGTACTGGGAGGGTCCTAGACCAGCTGGTCAATTTAGACATGAAACATCGTGGAAGCAAAGAATTATGGAGAGGTAAGTATCTGCTGCCAGCATACCAATATGACTGCAATAAAATTTATGGTGTGAGCTTGTGCACTGAATTTTTGGAGACCCATGAAGAGCCTCTGTGCATTTGTTTTCCTGTTTTGTGATTTTATTATGTTTTAAAGGATTAGTTTACTCAGGTATTGTGGCCCCCCTTTTAAACGTGACCTTTTATTTCAGAAACGATTGCCATAATTTGAAAAAATTAAAGAAACTGAGTTAATTGCTTAAATATCCAGGGCCAAGTTTTGGTGGCTACAGGTTTACATTCTTCCCTTTTCTAACCACATACATTTCCTGTTAGTTTTACTGTAGATACTGGATTATTCATGGTGGTTACTGAATAATATACTTTAAGATTAATTACTGAATAATGAGCTGAGGCGTACTTGAATCTATATTTTGCATGTATGATAAAGAGAGTGGAATCTTAATGGTGAGCTTTAGTCATTTATCACAATCAGATGTTTTTTATCACTGTGGTCTTTCCTGAAAACGTACAGCTCGTACATTGGTGCACAGTGATGAAACACTGCAGAGACTGCAGACTGAAAATGGCTTATGTTGCTGAATACTCAAGCAATTTGGTTTAGTATGTGTTTATATGTTCTCCAGTTTTAGAATAATGCCACTATATCCCCATTGAGTACTGGAAAATGTTCCTATTGGTCACATGTTTCCTGTTACCCTGACGGTACACATGTAGCAGAGCTGTAATTTACAGTGAAAATTTGAACAATCAGATCTATAGCACAAGAAATCACTATTTGGAATGTCTTGGAACATGATGAGACTTTGCCAATCAAATGAGCAATGGCACTGCAGTCCACTACAGAGCACGGTACACACACAAAAATCCCAGAAACTCTGCACAAAGAGTAATGCAAGCTCAGGCTCAAACCGGAAACATTAGAGCCGTGAGGTGGCAATGTTACCTGCTATGCCACTGTACCGCCCTTAAAACCAAGTTCACGTATTGAAAAGTCTTCACACAGGTAGCATAACAGTGCTCTATGTCTGTCAAACTGTAAATACATTTTTCTTCTTTTG
Source organism: Pangasius sanitwongsei (assembly GCA_037576675.1). Taxonomy (NCBI): domain Eukaryota; kingdom Metazoa; phylum Chordata; class Actinopteri; order Siluriformes; family Pangasiidae; genus Pangasius; species Pangasius sanitwongsei. The sequence continues at coordinate 9,260,518 of CM075012.1, forward strand.
ACACAAAATGCACTTATGCCATCTTCAAAATCCTTGCGTACATGGTTCACTCATTTTCTACTGCCAGCAAACTTATGAATATCTACAGCTCAAATATTGCAAATATTTACATACTTTTGTGTCAAAACTGATTGCATTAAAGTTCAAACACAAATGAATAGGAGGCTGAATGTCAAACTGATAGCAGCTAACTGAGCAACACAAAACCCTAAGAAGGACCACAGTGAATGAGTCAGAGACATCACAAACATCACCATGTACGCAGGAACATCATACCACAAATCCTGAATCAGCACATACATTACAGAATCAGAACCTCATTTCATTTCTTGATTACCTCTGTGGAAGGCTTGCTGGGAAGACATTATTTACTGTTACTTATGTTGCTTATTGTCTTTTCACAGCAGGTGTTTTACTATCACACTTCTGATCAATGCTATTTGATCATGTGGAGACTACTTTTTTTTTTTTTTTACTTCTGTATTGAAGAACTCAAGTGGCCTACTGACTGGCCTAATGAGATACTTTTGGACATACATTCCCCTCCAAAAGTATTGGAACAGCAAGGCCAATTCTATTTTTTATTTCTACACACTGAAGACATTTGGGTTTGAGATAAAAAAAGATAAATATGAGACAACAGATCAGAGTTTCAGCTTTCATTTCCTGATATTTACATCTAGATGTTTTAAACACCACCTTTGGTATTGGAACAGAATCTTAAAGTAAATAACACTTAATATTTAGTTGCATATCCCTTGCTTGCAATAACTGCAATAAGCCAGCCACCCAGTGACATCATCAAACTGCATTCTTCTTTTGTGATGCTTTTTCAAGTTTGTACCACAACTTCTTTCAGTTGTTGTTTGTTTTGGGGGTTTCTCTCATCAGTTTCCTCTTCAGGAGGTGAAATGCCTGCTCAATTGTGTTAGGGTCTGGTGATTGACTGAAATGCATGCTTGGTTGGTTTAAGGTCTGGTGATTGACTTGGCCAGTCTAAAACCTTCCACATTTTTCCCCTGATGAAGTCCTTTGTTGTGCTGGTAGTGTGTTTTGGGTCATTGTCTTGTTGCATAAAGAAGTTCCTCACAATTAGATTGGATGCATTTCTCTGTAAATCGGCAGACAGAATGTTTCTGAATTCATTCTGCTGCTACCATCATGAGTTACATCATCAATAAAGATTAGTGAGCCCGTTCCAGAAGAAGCCATGCAAGCCCAAGCCATGACACTACCTCCACCATGCTTGACTGATGAGTTTGTATGTTTTGGAACATGAGCAGATCCTTTCTTTCTCCAAACTTTAGCCTTTTGTGGATCATCTCTGCACTTCTTTGAGAATTCCAATCTGGCTTTCCCGATTCTTACTGCTGTTGAGTGATTTGCATCTTGTGGTATGGCCTCTATATTTCTGCTCTCGAAGTCTTCTTTGAGTGGTGGATTGTGATACCTTCACCCCTCCCCTGTGGAGGTTGTTGATGATGTCACCGACTGTTGTTTTTGGGTTTTTCTTCACAGCTTTCACAATGTTTGTCATCAACTGCTCTTGTTTTCCTTGGCTGACCTGTTCAGTGTCTGGTTGTTAGTATACTAGTGGTTTCTTTCTTTTTTAGGACTTTCCAAATATCTGTATTGGCTGTGTCCAATGCTTGTGCAATGGCTCTGATCAATTTTCCCTCTCTTCTCAGCTTCAGAACGGCTTCCTTTTCTCCCACAGACAGCTCTCTAGGCTTCATGTTGGTTTATCCTTTTTTAACAACAAATGCATTCTTCACAGGTGAAAAGCAGGTCTCAAACCAAGAGTAGACATTCAGAGCATTGAATAAACAATCTATCTAACACACCTGGGCACACCGGAGCAAACAGGTAACACCTGTCAGTCACATGTTTCATTATTTCTGATCACATGAATAATGGGTGGGTTCAAAAAAAAGGTGCCATGTTCTAAGTTATTTAACACATCTAAATGTAAATATCAGGAAATCAAAGCATTACAATACTTTCAGAGGGGACTGCATATAGAAATATGCTATCATACTGCAACCTTTTTATGAAGCCATAATTCATCACTGCATCTGTCTCACCTTCTGCTGAAATTTTGCTCTAATCCCTACAACGTGCATTGCAGATATTCTTTACCCACTGCTGGAATCATTCACTGTGTGCGGTTTCATAAGTGAAAACTGACAAAACTCCCAAAATAGGCCATGAGTGTGGACATATGATCAGACTTCTGTATCAAACTCTTGAATGGTCTTCCCTAAGCGTACTTTTAAATGATAAAAAAAAAATTACCACTGATGCAACTGGCTCAAAAGTACTAGCACAATGTGCATAATAAATAACAGGTGTGTGTAAAGATCACATCAAAAAGGAAGTGCATTTTTTGTTATGTGTATGATTTATTACTGCACGTCAGGTACAGTCTATCCCTTCATCGGAGTGTATTTTTAGTGTAACAGACAAATAGCTTATCTTAAACATCTTTAAATAAAATTCATTTCACAAGTCCATTAGTTTACTCCACTGATTAGCGGACAACTCTGAAATCCTTGAAGTCCATGCTCTCGATTTTCTTCTCATTACTGAAATCAGCTTTTATGATCCGGGACTGTGGACTGCCCGTGGTCTTGAGCCACTCCTGCATCTGTCTGACTTTAGATGCAGGGCCTTGGAGCTGACCTTGTACCGTTCCAGCCGGAGTGTTCTGCACCCAGCCAACCAAACCCAACTTCTTCCCCTCAGACTGAAAACATACACAGATTACAAATCATATTCATACTAATGCTTTACACCAGTGACTCTTAAAGGGGGTTCGAGGATCCCCAGGGTAGGGATGGGCGATATAGACTTAAAACTATAATCACGATATTTCATAGTATTTTTGGTGGTAATGATATAAATGACAATATGAAAATAGTAACATTCAGCACTCATCTTTTTGGTCGAAAAGTCACATCAGCATACAGTCTTGAGAGCCATCTGATTCAAATCTGATCTTCTATATCCGAACCACTTCCATATTACAGACGAAGCTCCTTTTTTAGGAATTAATTCTTCCTCGTCTAGGGTTGCAACTCTGCCTTCCACCATGCTTGTTCTCATTCTACGTGTGAGATGCCCATGTTGTTGCGCTTAAACACGTCATCAGCTATATCGTCAATATTACGGGATGATAAATTCTTATGGCACAGCCCTACCCCAGGGGTCCGTGAAGCAAAGCCATGCAATATGTGACTTTTTAAATTTTTTAAATTTATTTTAATTTAGTTAGAGCAGTGAAAATCACAATCCACCATTATCAAAGTTATAATATTTATTATTGGGTTCTTATAGTTATTTGGCTGTTTGATTTGTAACTTGAATTGAATGGCTTTAAGCCAAAGCTCAGTAACACAAAAACAAGAAGCCCTATAAATAATGTCAACTTGGACCTAGTGGAAAATGGAAAGTTCAGGAATAAAGAGAGACATAGAGCTTTCATAAATATAATACAATAATGTTATCTATTTAATAATGTTCATAAAACAACCTGTACTGAGGGATCAGTTTAATTTAATTTACAGTTAAAAGGGTCCCTGGCTACAAGAAAATTAAGAACCCCTGGTCCATATCCATGATGATACAGTAGCAATAAATCCAACACAGCTGTGATGTACATCATTAATCTTACCTGAGTATATTTTCGAAAAAACACTCCCTGGACCTTCCCATATACTTCATAATCTACTGACAGCAGTTCCTCTGTGGACATGGTTACGGTCTGGATGGAGGATAAATTTCTATATAAATAAGACTCCTCTAAACCCGCTAACCCAACATGCTAATGCATTAGCAAGCTACTAGGCTAATGCTAGCTCTCAGACACTACCGAATTAAAGCAAGTCAAGCTACAGATGATCAGCCAGCTACCACCTTAAACAGAGAATGGGGTTTGGAAACAGGTTTATACCTTCCAGAGTAAAATATATAAAGATTGCCTCTGAAACAGTACTGTTTTATTCATAGGCAGCAGAAAACATCCTCCACTCAGAGCCGGGTGTTGTTCGTTCTTGGTAACTTAGGGACACTAACCGAACACAATGAGTCGATTCTCCACTTCCAATCACTGGGAATCGAGTGTGGGCTAAAAAGCTTCGGAGTCGATTCTCCGTTTCCAATAACTGGGAATCGAGTGTGGAGCTTTAGAGTCGATTCCACACGCTTCAGGCTTATCGTGGATATCATTTGCTCTCCAAAGTACACTGCTAATTAAAATGTCAGGTATAAGGAATGCAGAAGTGGTCAAGTATTAAGTTATTAAACGTCAAGGCTCATGTTATTTATATAATACGGCTATTTATTATTTATATCGTTTATATCATACAGTTGTTTATTACACTTAAAGTGACTTATTGTCGCATCAATTCTTTTACAAAATCTGTTACTATTAAGTTTTAGTTTATACGATCGAGAGTCGAGAAACGTTTTGTGTAAAGTCGACTATTGAACTCGATTCGTAAGATCTGGAAAAGGAATCGGAGTCGCATCTGTTGAATCATCTGACGAATCATCTGACGTCAGATCTCATGAACCAATCAAATAAGTGAAAGGAAGCCATGTTTGTTTTCTTGTCTCTAGGCAACATGTATCAACAAATCGAGCTGCATTATAACAATCAAGTCGGATAGTTAACTAGTTAGGTTTTTGTTGTCGTTGTCGTTTTAAATCCCGGACAGCATGAGGTCTTGAGGGGGAAATTGTGAAATAAAAGAGAAAAAGCAACCATCTGAGAAGCAATAGAGTTATGGTAAGTTAAAAAATATACAGCAGGTGATCGAGAGTCAAGGAAAAGTGACCTACCATATATTACCTTATAATTATTTTAATAGAGTTTAGCAGAAGTGGTTTTTATTCTGTCTTTATCATTACTGGGAAATATTGTAGTGACTCAGCATGTTGCAGCTACAATTTATGCACCTGGTTGACCCTGTCCCTTTTTTTTTTTTCTTTTCTCAAGAAAGGGGTCGTATTGGAAAAACTTCCACGCCTGAGAAGAGAAGGCTTCAGCCACAATTCACCTTTTCCTCTTAGATTGCAGGAAGACAAGGAGAGAAAAGGGGCAGCAATGACAGACTGCCAGCAGGACATTTTCCCTTATAACAACTGGTCAGATCCTGTCCAAAGGAGGCACAACTCTGCCACTGCCAGGCGAAAAGTATATTCTGAAGAAAAGCAAAATATTTCCTTGGCAAGATCTGAAATGGACACTATCTTCCCTCTAAAGCCTGGGTGCCACAGAATAGCATTTAACCGAAGCAACTGCCAAGCAGACAGTGATTATTTTATACAAAAAGACGAAAAGAGCATTGATTGCCTTAAGGAGCACTGGGAAAATGGTAAACAGACCAATAATAGGAGACAGGAGAAACATGATGAGAGTAAATTAGAGCATTATGATGCTGACTCCAATGACCTATCCCGAGAAGGAGGTGAAACCAATAGCAAATCACACAATGGGTACCAGATATTACACAAGGGCCAACGGAGACTTTATGAAAATGAGATCCGGCTGACAAAGGAAATACACAAAAAGGAAATTTTATTACAAGAAAAGCTGTTAAAGGCAGTGGAAAGACTGAAGAAGGTTCAACTGAGAACTGCATCTGAGGACAAGGTGAAAAGCGAGGAGCAGAGGAATACAGGGAAAGCAGAAAACAGGTTAAATTATACAGAGAAAGGAAACTGGGACTGGGAGAGCGCCAGAGACAGGGCTTTAGGAGGCAGAAGACATGAAGGACAACGAGAGGGATTCAATAACTGGGTTAGAGGGAAAGATGTTATAGAAAGACAGGCGAATCATGTGAAAGAGACAAATGCTGGTCAGAAAGAGAAAAGGAGAGACGAAATAAAGTGGGAGAGCCGAGGAAGAAATACTCAGAGAACCACAAAGACTGTGGAAAAGGAATGGGACCATTTTGAAGAAATGACAAGGCATACATGGGAAAGGACAAGAACTGAGAAAGACAAAACAAGGAGAGAAAGAGCAATGGAAAGACAAGGGAGTGAGATGAGGGAATGGGAGCAGAGAGATTGGCAGGAGAAGGAACTAGTGAGAGTGAATGATGGAGAAAAGAGAAGACGTGAACGAGCAAAGCTTAAGAAAGACATGGAGATAGATGATGAGGATCAGCAGTGGGGCCTAATGGACAAGTTTGCTTCAAATTCACATATTAAAGGGAAAGCTGTCTCCAAGCATGACAAAACAAATGTATTTATAGAGGACCATTTAGCAACACAAGAGAGAGTGCATCGGTATAGTAACAGGGCTGCAGGGGAGCCTCTCAAAAAGCCACTCCCTGAAGCTGATCCAAGCGCTCGTAACAGTAAAAGGCTCCAGCAAGTGCAACTCACTCCTGAAAGCAGTCCTGACACTGATTTCGAACTTGTACCTTGTAAAGTATGTAATAGACATTTTACAGAAGACCGTCTGGAGAAGCATATCAGCATTTGTCAGAAAACCCAAAAACCCAAACGTCAAGTCTACGACTCCTCACAGTACCGGGCCAAAGGCACTGAGCTAGAAGAGTTTATGAAGACAAATGGTCGAAGTAAAGCACCAGAGGTAAGGTTACATTGTTTAATGTAAACAATGTCTAATGTTTAATGTAATGTAATGTTTAATGTAATGTTAATGTTTAACGTTACATTGTTTAAACAATAGCAGCCACTGCAACATTAAGATCTTAGCATGGTAAACTTAAAGTATCTGTAGACTACACACAAAAGCAACTTAGGATTACAGGTTGGTTTTAGCACATGCAATAATTTAACCATTCCAATAGTTTTACATACTATGCTATATTGCTTATATCAGAATAAATTTTTTTTTTAATGTCCTCAGCCCAAGAAGAGTAACTGGCGTCAGAAACACGAGGCTTTCGTTCGGAACATACGCCAGGCTCGTGCTCCGGCACCCGGAGGCTTTCAGCCAAGTGCAGATCTGAATTCAGATTATGTAACCTGTCCCCACTGTAGCAGACGTTTTGCCCCTGGTCCGGCTGAGCGGCACATTCCAAAGTGCCAGCACATTAAGAGCAGACCTCCACCTCCCAGGCAGCGCCATTAAACGTGATTGCAGGGCTTGCATAGTGATATTTTTGCCTTTTAGAAAAATGTTTTAATGAGTGGCCACTGCCCACAAAACTAAATGACACTGTAAAATAATGCAGACAAAATGAAATGTGAACACAAAGCAAATCTGAAGTAATTATGTCATTGTCTGGGATAACAGTTGTCAGATGACAAACAATAAGAGCTAATTACTCAACATGTACTTTTACAAAGCAAACACATGTACTGTGTAATGTGGTTAAGTACACATTATTAAAACTCAAGTGCTTTTATTAATACAATGCATGCAATTCTCTCTTTTAAGTATGTGCAGTTACATATGGAAAACACTTCAATACATCCAGTAGACACTGGCAATAAAATCTTTGGTGCAAAAAAGCACTGAAAATGTATCTGAAAAATATGAAAATCTCTCAATAAAATAAAGGAATATAGAAAGCAGAAACATTATAAACCATCATAAGTCAGCAGAATCGGCTTTAGAAGTTAAGAAGGCACTTTAAGGCATTTTATTTATATATATATA
>CM075012.1:9268256-9295535 GCA_037576675.1 Pangasius sanitwongsei
TATATATATATATATATATATATATAAAAATTAGTTTGCATGCTACAGTTTAGGGTTTGCACTGAAGATATTGGCAATTTGCTGTCCAACATTAACAAATGGAGTATACAAATAAACTTTATAGCTCCATGGTTAGAAAATGACCATAAAGAAAACAAAATACAAAAATAGAATTATGCAATGTACACACACAAAAATGTCTTTGGTATTACTGTACCTTAAAAAAAGCAGAGAATTTGGTGTGCTCCGAGAGTGGATGTACATTTGCACCCACTTTTGGCATGAACATTTTGATAACCATCTCATTAAAATATGTTACCTACAGGATTTTGTAATACAAAAAGACAAAGGAATAATGTATCCCAAGATAATTTTTATGTCCTAGTTGGGCTGTAACAGAGTATTCCAGCCTGAAAGTCAGTTTTCCAGACGGGTTTTCTCAATGAGTTACTAAACTTTTGCTAAGGCCGCAGCTTAATCTGTTTTTTTTTTTTTAAATCATGTTCTACATATCTTACAGCTTATTTGTTTATAAGTAAGGAGGGGAAAAATTGACTATTGCACCTTCAAATTCCAAGAAATGTTACAATAACATGATGCATGAAATTTTAATGTGCCTGATTTCCAGGCTGTGTATATGCAGATTCATTATGCCCTGTGTAGCATCATCAATAAGTTGCTTTAATGTGATGCTCCAGCAAGCAAGGATCTCTCAATTGGTAAATATGTTCACCCTTGATTCTTGCTGTCCTTTTTCCCTTTCCTCACTTCCTTAGAAGAAACAAAAGAACAAGGAAAGAAAACAAGGAGGCACAATTAAAGAAATGATAAGCACCCCAAGATTAACCCATATTTAGAAACACTTACATAAAGAACATCCAGGACTAGGTCATCTCTCATTAGTGCCACCTGAACTACACAAAATACACACCGCAACCACAAGAGGGAGACAAGCATACATAATCTGAAAATCAGTAGTACATTCATCATCACAGATTCTTGAAATGTGAAAATCATTCATATACACATTTGCACATAACGGATTAAAATGTTTAAATGACGCATCATTAGTTGCAGGTCTCAATAACTCTTCAAAATAAAGTATGTTAAGAGACATATGAGAAAATACACATGAATATTGTTTCTGCATATCTAATCTAAAGGCCCCACAATCCACAACCAAAGGAAATGTCTATGCATTTTCTCCTGTCAGGAAAACCACATAAGACATTTTGGTGTAGAAATCAATACTGAAGATAATGGCACCACACGTAAAATGGCTTAAAGCTTGTCAGGTGCTGTCTTGGCAATAGCTTCCACAATCCAAATAGACATGTTAAAGATCTGTCAAGTCTTGAGCAGTCCCGAACCTGAATTATTCATATTGTGGTTCAAGAATAAAAAATGTATACACTTTTGCCTGACATGCATATAAACATAGACATGATGCAGCAGGAATGCTGTGGCCAACTAATATAACCTTGTACTAATATAAGAAGAGAATAATCTTTGATTATTACCAACAGGCAGCAAAAATATGTTGTGATGCACAGTCCTTCCCCTTATACTGTGATGGAAGGAAGACTCAGGTCCAAATGACTAACATCTTCCCCAGTCAGCTACTCACTCACTGACGTTTCAGTTCAGAGAAGAGTTTTGTGTCTGCATTCTGTTATAAAATCCATGTTCTGTCTCATTCTCTCCCTCATTCTTCTTTATCAGGTAGACTCCCTTGGTGGTTACTCTTGTCACAATGATCAGATGCTTCTTTGAGGTCATTAATGGCTTTCTGCAGTCTCTCGTTCTCTTGGAGCTGGTCATTGTACTGAAAATTGAGAAACAGATGGGTGTTTAAAACAATATTTCACTGTAATCCTAATGAACCTAATCTCCAAGTAAGTAACTAGCAATTCCCAGCATTACAACATCTAGTACTGCTTCTCCATTTTTCTGCAGTTTATTTCCTGCCACCTTGTGGACATTAAAATTACATTCAAGAAATGAAGGCAGACACATATGCGACTGCCTGGGCATGAAGTCCTCATGTGTTTGGAAATGCACAGACAGAAGTATAAACCAGGCACAGCACACACTTCAAGACGATGTGATTCAGGCTAATGGTTGTCATGCAGATATAGAAACAAATAGCTACTCACCTGTTTCTGTAACAGCTGGATTGTTGCGTTTTGCTTTTTCACCACTTCTTTGAGCTACAACAGAAAATAAAACACTTTACGGTGAACTAAGCATGTAATATGAAAAACAAGTGAAATTGCATGAAAAGGCATGACACAAATCTCTGCTGCTTTTCTTGGACCTGATTTGATATTACCCCTTTTATTAAAAACAAATAGAACTCGACATCAGCAGCGTCGATGGGGATGCCTCTGCCTCAAGTCTAGTCATTCTTGGTACTAATTTGTATCCCAGAAATATCCTTAAAATATATTTTAAACAGGAAGGAAGAAAAACTATTTCAGACATTTGCTGTGATCTTGACCCTGTTAGGATCAATTCCAAAATCTAATCATTTCTGGTTTGCATGCTAATTCCATATAAATCCTACAAACGTTCAACCATCGTTCTTGAGATATCATACTAACAGTAATCTCAGAACACATGGACAGACAGATACATGGGTGGAATGATGGAAAAAAATCATAGCTAGCCAAAAATGGGCCTTGAGCTCCTGAACATGAACGCGTAAAGAACCTCTCTGCATGACAAACATTCCAAAATCTAATCAGTTCATCTGCTGGTTTCCATGATAATTCTACATAAATCCTACAAACACTGAACCATTCGGACTTGATATAATCGCACTAACGAGAATCTTGGATGGACGGACAAGCTGAAAACATAATGGCTCCATCACCTAGTGGCAGAGGCATATTAAAAACATAGCAGTACTCAAGCTGTCTATTTTTGTTCTTATGTTTGTGTGAAATTCTTACCTGTGCAAGCTCACTGCTCGCTTGGCAGCAAGTCTGTTGTGGACATTGTTGTGGCAGGTTGCTTTTCTTCCATGCTCCAGAGTCCAAGCCATTTATGCTCTCATAGTCTACCCATACTGTTTGCTTACAAGATATACAGCATACATGAACAATGTTAAAATTAAAATATATTACTGTGTGCGTATTTTTTTAAGTACTTTCGAAATCCAACAACCCAAGAATCCTCCTCAAGTGTAACAGAAAAGGGGTTCTAATTTTTCTAAAGCCCTTACCATGAAGCCATTCCCACTAGCAGCAGCTGCAGCAGCTGCCTTTAGTTCCTGAAGCTCTTCATATGGGAGCGTAGCACGTTCTGTGAAAGATGTAGCCAGCGGGCTAGACAAGGAATCTCTGGAGCCATCAGGCATGGGGATGAATTCTGCATCCAGCAGCTCCTGATGAGGGAAGACTGGAAGTGAATTCCAGGGACCTTAAGGGAGGCTACCGGTTCTAAAGAAGTACTTTATTGAAGTAACTGGTAGTGCAAACCTTGCGGAGCCAAGATGGACAAGAACTCTCATTGGTTTTGCTCTCCATTAATACCACTGATGGAGTCTCGGGACCTCTTTCCTCCAGGTCAACCTCCACAGTGCCTCCCATAAAGCCCTCACGCAGCTCAGAGTCTGACCCTTGCTCAATATCCAAGTCCATAGAGGAGCTGGAGCTCTGACCTATCCCTAACAATAATACAGATAAAGCAGAATTCAGGTCAGTACACCCACTACAGATTTACACAAGGTAAATTAAGCATTCAGTTAATATGGTAACTGAAAGTACAAGAAGAACAAGGCCAATTCTTTTGTTTTTGCTATATACTGAAGACATTTGAGTTTGAGAAAAAAAATCTATCAGAGCCATTCCAGCATTCAAGCAATGGGCATAGCCAATACAACAATTTGGAATGCCCTGAAAAAGGAGGAAACTACTGGTGTACAAGCAGTTGATGACAGAAACATTGTGAGAGCTGTAAAGAAAAACCCAAAAACAACAGTCAGTGGCATCACCAACAACCTCCACAGGGGAGGGGTGAAGGTATCACAATCCACCGTTTGAAGAAGACTTCAAGAGACCATACCTCACGATGCAAACCACTCATCAGAAGGTCTGATATGAATTCACAAAGAAATTCAGAGATGATCCAGAAAAGTTCTGGAACCAAGATTAACCTCTACCAAAGTCAAAGTCAACTTTATTGTCAATTCTGCTACATGTACAGGACACACAGGGGATTGAAATATAAGCCTGGAAAAGCATCACAAAAGAAGAATGCAACAGTTTGGTGATGTCAGTGGGTCGCCGGCTTGATGCAGTCATTGCAAGCAAGGGATGTGCACCCAAATACTAAATGTTATTCACTTTAAGACTATTTGTTCCAATACTTTTGCTCATCTTAAAATTCAGCATAAGTATTGCTCAATACTAGTAGGTGCCATGTTCTAAGCTGTTTAACACAGCTAGATGTAAATCTAGCTAAAAGCTAAAAAGCTAAAATGAAATGAAAGCTAAAATTCTGATCTATCATCTCATATTCATCTTCTGATCTCAAACTCAAATGTCTTCAGTTTATAGCGAAAACAAGAGAATTGACCTTGCCATTCCAATACTTTAGAAGGGGACTGTATATGAACACAAATATCACAAAAACAAATACATTTTCTTACCACTTCCAATGGACAGTCCACTGCTGTTTGAACGGATTGTTTTGGAGTTAAGCAGTTTTTCTGTGAGAAGCATAAAAAGTGAATGGGATCAGGCTGTTAATATCCTAATGCTGAACCCTACCTGATATTCAAACGAATTATATTTTACTAACAAACTATTTTGGTTTGTAACAACTTGGGGTAGAAAGTAAGCTAATTACCCATGATAATGATTGTGTGCCAACCCCTGCAGGACAAGTCAGGTACGTGATGCAGGGAACCAAATATGGGGCGAGGAAGAGCGGGGCAAACCTCAGAGCCAAATCCTCGATCAGCAGGCATGCCTAAACGGCCATTTCCTGCATTTCCCCAGGCAAAGATTTGATTATCTGAAGGGTAAAAATAATATTCGTCAGTACCCTATGAAATTTCACTTCATTTCAGTATATTTCCTGTGCATTCCCTTTTTGCATCTTTCCAGTGATATTCTCTTTGCTCACCCTCTGTGGCAGCAATCGTGAAGCCATCTCCACAGGACACTTTGGAGACAACTTTTCCCCCAAAAGGTCCTAAAAGCAGTTGAACCCCTTGATGTTTCTTAAAGTCCTTTACACCAAGCTGGCCATATTTATTACAGCCAAACGTCATCAGACGCCCCCGTTCTGCAAATACATAAACCATAATAATAAATATTCAGTTTCAAATAGTTACTCAAATGTTTTCCTGTACAGAAAGCGATTAGTTATTTTTTTCATCCAATGTAAAGCCATAAGACATGTTGAAAAAGGGAATAAATGCTCTACCATCAATGGCTGCTGTATGGGTCTTTCCAGGGCCGATGATTTGGATCTTAAACCGGGCAAGCAGCCTTACTAAAGTCAGAGTTGTTGTGTATGGTATGTCCTGACAGCCCTAAGTGATGGAGATTTAAATGTTCTTAGAGAGTCTGAAGGTTAAGCAAAAATCAGCTAAGACAGACAGGAAATTGTTCAATAGTGTGAGAGCTCCATGAGGTCCATACCTCCCCAGGGTGGTTCTTGATACCAGTAATGCCTTGATTGAGACCTAGCTTGTTAAACTCGTTGTTTCCACAGGCCAAGACCTTTCCAGACTCTGTAAGGAAAAATGTTCCATCGTTGCCACAGCACACTGAGGCAATAGAGGCACTCTTTGGCACTTCCACCTGCACAGTGCACAGATTACAGAGAATTAAACGCTCTTATTTGCACACAGCACATTCAGGAAGATAATGCAAACCTTAAAAAAAAAAAACCTGACAACATATGAAATAAACAGGAATCACACCACTGATCAGTATCAGTAATATCTTAAGCTCAAGCTGAAGGTTGTCTGCCCTTCATATGTTACTGTGATAAATATTATGGCCAGTATTGTATTAGAACGATCATTAAAATATAAAGGATCACAATAAAATAAAATAATTACTAACACCACTGAAGTGCACATAATACATATACCCATGCTATATACATGTGTACCAGTGTGTAACTGCACAATTAACTGTATGCATCATGAAACAGTTCAGCACAGATTACATGTAAGCAATGTAAATGTTTACCAGAAATGCCTGCAAGGCTTATGCAAACATACTATGCACTTACTAGCATAGGAGAGGCAAAGTCATCCTCACAGTCCAGGCCAAGCCTACCTGTCCAGAAGAACATAATCTCTTTTTTAATAAAACAGATGTTCCTTTAAACCCAATACTGCAATCCTCTTTTGTGGTACTCTGAATATATCTAGGGCTTACCATGTTCTCCACAGCCCCAGGAATAGATTTCTCCACTGTGAGTCAACACTACCACATGGTTGTCTCCACAAGACACCTGTCGCACTGGTCGTTCCTGAAAGAACTCCAGCAGAACCGGCTCAAGAACCTCCATACCCATCTCATTCTCCACACCAATACAGCCGTAATAGTCTGAGCCAAACATGTACATTTGGTCCTCATCTGGTAGGACAGATCAAAGAAATATATTCACAAACCTAAACAAGCATTTGGCTTTATTAATATGGCAATAAGACTACTGAAGTAATCAAATGCTCGATTACTTTTCAGAAACCTCGAACAGCTTTAACACAATCAATGAGCATTTAATCTTTACTTACCAGTAACACAGGCAGTAAAGTCTGCCCCACAAGACACCTGCCTGATGGCTTTTCCCTGCAGACGTTCCACTTTGCGAGGTTGTCGATATGAGGCCTGATCCCCATGCCCAAGCTGGCCCACCATTTTAGCACCACCTTGCACACTCTACAGAGGAAATAAACATGCTTGCTTCAGTATTAACGAACACTGATGCAAAAATACAGCACAATACACTGTGACAATGGAATTCTCTGTTGGGGGAAAAAAGTTTATCTCTGTCCAACTGAAATTATGTCGTGCCTCAAAGCAAACGGCAACCAACTTTTTCTTTTTTCTTTTTTTTTTTTTAAAGTACACTGACATGAAGGAATCAACACAAAGAACATACACAAATCTATCCTTAGAACAACTGTCAAATTCAGGACCCTCTCCACTTCCTACTAACTAGAAAAATCAAGCAGCTTTCTACTGCAAGATTTTTTTAGGCTCTCTGTTTTTACAGCAAATTTTTTTTTTTTTTAATGACAAGGCAAATAACATTAAAATTAACATTAAAAAAGCAACTATATTTCCAAATACTAGCAGATTAATTCTGCAGCCGTTTTTTTTTTTTTAGGTGTCTCATCCAAGACAAAACAAGATTATTACACTGATTTGCAGAATGTTTAAAACAAGACTCTTACAGCCCAAGTGTAAAGTTCTTTCTCCACAGTAACCACAGCGAAATGCGTCTCCCCTGCACACACTTGCTGAGCACTAGTGCCACCCTTAAACACGTCCAGTTTCTGAGGGGTGAACTTCCCTCCTCCCCAGAAATACACCTCTCTGGAACGAGTGGTTACTACAGCAACTGGGGTGTCTGATACTGTGCTCAACCTGAAGAAGAAGAAGAAAAAAAAAAAAGATGTACAGAGTAAATCCCAAACTTGTAAAAGCAGACCATATTAGAAACAGCATTGCTAAAGGCTGTTACAAACTGTTACACATACCTGGGCTTCTTTATGGCTGAATTCAGTGCAGCCACACGCCCCTCAAACTTCCTGCAAGCATTCACAATTTTTTTTTTTAGTGTTTCATGTTTGAGCTACTTACTTGTTTACACTCGATTACTTAGAGTTTTTTTTAGTCCTGAAAGCAAAACTTTGTTTTGTACTTTGGTCCTGAAAGTAAAACCTTATGTTCTGGTACTTTGGTCCTGAAAGTAAAACCTCATGTTTTGCAAAAGTAAATAGAAAGATAGAAATGCCAAAGTGAAACTCCAACCATTACAACTGTATTAAGTTAAAACTGCTTCAGTACATCTTGTACAGTACATCTTGATAACATACAATACCGTGCAAAGGTCTGAGGCCCATGTGAGTAAATGCTGTAAAGCAAAGATACCTTCCAAAATAATGAAATTAAAATGTTTTATCTATCAAAAAAAAAATCTATGAAACAGCACTAAACTAACCAGCATCAATATTTGGCTTTAAAGTAGTCTCAGTAGTCTCAGGTACACATTTTTTATGAAAAAGGTACAGTTACAGGTGCAGTTTTATGGAAATCTGGGCTGGTAAGTTTTTCTAAGCATCTTGGACAATCTGCCACAGTTCTTCTGGAAACTCTGACTCTAGCTCTTGCTTCTGTTTTTGCTGAACAGAGGTCTAATACATAACATGTCATTTTCTTTACTGACATACAAATGTTTTTCTGTAAAATTTAATTTGGGTTGGAAAAGTAACGTTTGGAAATGTAAAGTGTTTTTACTGACCCAATAATGCAGAAGTCATAAAATAAACATCTAAGACAAAATTAGGATTTAAAAAAACGAGGGTCCCTAAGACTTTTGCACAGTACTGTAAAAATTCAAAGTAACTAAGTAACAAAAGCTAAAACACAGAAACAGTGTGCAGCCACAAACTCAATGTAAAAATAAACAGTTTATTCAATAGCACAGAAACTCTTTACCATTATCAGTCTTTATGAACCACACTTTTGTTAATGATGACATCTTAATACTCACTGTTTATCACAGGAGATGATAGGCCGGTCAAGAATCTGATCAGCAGTAGGTCTCTTCTCTGGATCCTAAAACAGAAACGTATATGCACTCATTATTACTAATGTACAATCTTGTGTTAGCACGTCCATTTGCATTATTTTGTGCTTCCAAACAGCAGTATTTGTAACACTTACTACACAGGCAAGATTCTCCACACAAAAACATTAGGTGAAGTGACTACCATGAATACATATATATATATATATTTAAAAAACAAAAAAAAAACAAAAAAAACACATATTTAAATCTGCTCACCTGATCTAAGCATGCGTAGACTATCTTTATGAGCTCTGGTGAATAAACATCTGAGTTCATCTCCATAGTAAAGTTACCCTGGACGATCTTCACACACAGGTTCAGAGGATTCTGGAGATTGAAAATGGCCATTAAGCAATGCTAGGCCTAACAGTGCTAGGGTTGACAACACACTGTAAGACACAGCTGTTTTAGATAAATACCGTTGCATCAAAGGTCCTGGTGAGAGTCAGAAGCTCAAATAAAACACAGCCCATGGCCCAGATGTCTGATTTAAAGTTGTACTTGACCCCTTGACAAAGCTCTGGTGACATGTAGTATGGAGTGCCTACACACTGGAGGACAAATTACAGAGTGCAACACTGTATAAGGTATAGCAGTTTCTGCAGAGTGAGTGAGAGGCAAATTAAGTGAATGATGTGATGTCTGAGGCACACAGATAAATGTAGGCATTAGATTAGTGACATCTTATTTAGATCAGATTCAGAAGGAAATATCAATGAAATTTATTACTGTAGCTGAATTCACTCACTGTCTCTGCCATTGAATACTCTGAATCCAGCTTCTTCGCCAAACCATAGTCTCCTAGCTTTATTAAGTTTGTCTTGGTGAGGAAGATATTTAATGTTTTTATGTCCCTTTAAAAAGTGCAAAAGAAAAGCATAGAGGTTCCTATAAAAACTCAAATTTCTTTAGCTTGAATTATAAAAAATATATTTTTTTAAAAAAGGCAGCAAACATGTATCAGACATAGATGTAAAGTTCATACCTGTGCAGAACACCAGCTTTATGAATATGAGCCACAGCTGATGCAATTTGGAACAGATACCATATAACAACCTAAGAAAATAATCAAAAGTACAATGTCACAATAAGAAAAAGTTAACTGTTTACAGACACTTTTCCAATTGTTTTAAAATAGTACCTCCTGTGTAAAGAGTTGCCCTTTCTGTTGGTTAATTTTGTCATACAGGTTTCCACCTGGAAAAAAAAAATATACACTTGTGATGTTTTTAATCTAACAGCTATATTTTTTTGTTTTATATGTTATATGTCCATTTAACAAACAGCAAAATGGACTGCAATATACAAAAGCATTTTCTGACCATTGCAGTATTCCAGCTCAATCAGCAGGGTGTTCTTGTCCATGAAGTGGTTGTAATACGCTATGATGTTGTTATGCTGGAGAATGGACAGGATGCTGATTTCATTCATGACATCTCTGCGCTTTTTATCTGAGAGACCGGTCAGCTCAATCTCCTTCCAAACCACCAAGGAATTATCCTGAGAAAGGGAGAGACAGAGCAATGGCATGCTGAAGTGCTTCACTGATTTACACAACAGCCAATAGACACATGTTCGACATACGCCACACCCCCTTCACTCACTCCTGTCGGCTTTAATAAGGACAGTATCCTAGGTTACGAGATGCCATGTGCTTTTGGAGTTATGATGTACAAGTTTGAGTTGAGGTTGACCGTCATCTGTGCTGATGGTGAAGAAGAACTGCTCTGTCATAAACATGAGGCATCTGACACATCTGAATGTTAGGATTATAATGAATTTTACCTATTACACTACTTCAAAAAATGATATTTCTTAATCGAGAAGCTCTGACATTATATAAAGACAAAATTGCATGCTTGATCAGTCTGAAGTAGCAAGATAAGTAAGGATTGCACATCCCCAAGTTGGTAAAACGCTCCTCTATTCCTGTCCTATTCCTGTCACATAATGGCGAACAAGTTCCAGCCTCTTCAAAATGAATGAACCCCGAACAATGCTAAGCATTTTTTTTTCCTCAACCAAGGGATGGCTGAAAAAGGGAACAGTGTGTGGGAAGACACGTTACCACAAATGCACTGATGAACCATGTTTGCTGCTAACAAGCTGTTACAGTAAAGAAAGACTCGCCCGGGGGGCAGGACATATATGTTCTATAGACAGCATTTCATTGGAGAAACACAAAACTAGTGCTGGATGAGTCATCAAAAATTAACTGTTTTTCCAAAAGTGATGAAGTATAAAATTAAAACAAGAATACTTCCAAAATTTTTCTTTTTTCCCCCCCTCTAGATACACTATCATATTGGGGCCCATAACAGTAAGGGACAGGCTTTAAAACAAACACAAACAAACCTGTCCAAATTTGACTTTAAACAACATTCTAGAGAAGAAGACTGGACACAGTGCTTCTTGTTCTGTCTTTGGCATTTGTAACTTGTGTGAGAAAACTGAAGATGGTCTGGGGTGGTCAGCAGACCAAATAATCCAACGGCAAAGGCAAAGAATAAAGCAAGTATTCATGCATAGTAGTCTGCGGAAATTTTAAGGCTGTAACACACCATATCTAGTGGACTAAGAAAACAGTGATGCAAGACAAAAGTGCAGGACAAAAGTAGAAGTGCTGATGCCTACCTCTGTGCGTCTGTATAAGGTGGCTTCCCCAAAAGCCCCTTTCCCCAGCACCCTGATGGGAATGTAGTGTAACTTCTCCTCCTCGCCGCTGAACAGGCCTGGTGCCGGGGCGCTGCTCACTGACTCACAGCCCGAGTCCGACAGAGACGCGTAATGCCGCTCATAATCTTCCAATGACATTTTGTTGACAGCCGTTTAGTTGATGATAAACACGATGGCAGTAATGAGACAATACTACATGATCAGCGCCGCGCAGCCCAATCACTCCTGCTAGCTAGGTTTGTAATATTAACACTTCTGCACAAGTACGGTCTCGAGCCTACCAATGATTTTGTCAGATTTGCTAGCTAATAAAATTCTACTGGTTGTCTAGCTAGCATTAGCGACCTAGCCAAAACTAGTGTTGTATTTTAGTTAAAAAAAAAAAAAGGCCTGACTCAGTTGACATCTCTGTAAAAAACTACACGCATTTGATATTAAAGACGTACGACTAACTCTAAAATACGTTTCCTTGTTTGTTCTTCATAACAGCCCGCAGACAAACAGCTTGGCACGCCAAAAAAGGCTCAAAAGTTTGACGTTAGCTAAGCTAGCTAGTCAGATACGTCACGGATTTAACAAACTTCGGTAACTAGCCAGCTGACACAGACCTCTCTGGAACTCTTACAGAACCGTACAACTGTGTTACGACGGCAAGGTTTCTATCTAAAATCACAATTACATCCAGAGCTCTAGCTGTGTGTTCATCACTTTTTAGTTAGTCGGGTCCCGTTTCTCCGACTCCAATATGAGGCAGATAAGGGGCGTGGCAAAGCGCTGAGAGTCGGATCCCGAAATGATTCTTCAATCCGACACTTGAGTTCATTGAGTTCATAATGAATCGATTCCTAAACCAATTCCCTGCTGCACCATCCGGTGTGTGTGTCGAGTCTACACTGACTTTAGTTTCTACAAGCAACATAATGTAATGGACTTAATATCATCTTAATATCATCTATTCTGGTTTTGCAGTTTATATTACACGAGTTAAATTTGCCTTCAAAGCTCAGAAAAGCACACCCAGAAAAGAACCGACTCAATGAACACGGAATTACGATTCATATATTTCCAATTCACGGACAATCTAAAATAAAAGTCCCAAACGTGTTTTCAGGTGTGTTGTTGCAGACGTGTAGATTCCCTGAGGCTCTTGCCCATCTAGACTCAGGGAGTTGCTATTCAGTTTCAGTATCTTTATACAATGAGAGTAAATATATTATATGCATACGTTTCCCAAACACCTTAAAGGTGTTAACTGATTTGTTATAAATACCTCTATTTAAAAAAGGAGCAGAGCAGATTGCAGGCATCAGCTGCAAACATCAGGTAAAACATTTTTTCCCCCACACATATGCATTAAATTCCCACCTAGGTATTTGCGTGAAAGGGGTGCTGAAGTAGTCTTGGGAAGCAGAAGTCCAGCACAGTTTGATTTCCCTGTTTAGTAGACTTGTTAGCTTTTATAAAACCTGTTTTCATTTTTCTTAACCAGGAAAATATTTGTATGTTAATATACAGTATCAATGGCAAATAAAAGGCATTCACAAGGCTATTTTGGGAGGCACAGTGGCTAGTGTTGCCACCTCATAGCTTGAGCGTCCCCGGTTCGACCCTGATCTTGGGTTACTGTCTGTGCAATTTCGCACATTCTTCCCATGTCCACGTGGGTTTCCTCTGGGTTCTCAAGTTTCCTCCTCCTTACCAAAAGCAGGTCATTGAATTGGCTATGCTAAGTTGCCTGTAGGTGTGAAGGAGTGTATGAATGTGTGTGCATGGTGGCCTGCGACGGACTGGTGTCCAATTCATGGTGCATTCCCGCCTCGCACCCAGAGTTCCTGGGATAAGCTCTGGATCCAATGAATGAATCTATTTCGAATGTTCAGGTTCCCATGCAGAATAAGATTCTGTAATTTCCACAGTTTATTCAAATCAGATCCTAAAATAATGTTTTTGACTCTGAAGTCTACTATTTAACAGAAGTATTTTCTAGTTTCACTACTGTACTTGTGGAAAAATAAAAATGATGCATAAAGCACATTTGTGGTATAAGCTATGATTTGCTATCTTCATTCAGCACTGAGAAAGTATGTATATAAATCTGTCACAAAAGTAGATTTTGAAGTGATTAGCACCACTAAATAACAAGAATAATGAACACACATTTATATTCAAAGAACCTGCCAAAAATGCATAATGAGATGTGGTCACAATTGATCACCTCAGTTACCTCAGACTACAATCTGTGAGTTGCATAAAACTTATGGTCTTTGTGTTCAATCCATTTTATTCCATTAAATTCCACTTAATGGTGTTTCTCACAGTTTTAATACTTTTTCTTTTAGGCATCTAGAAAAAGAATGTTTAATTAGCATTAACATTATAATATTTAGATGAATAAGAACATGTTTATTTTTTCTGACAGAGGACATAATATATAAAAAAAATTAAGTACACTGCATGTTTTCCAAGGACAACATACAAAACTTTCCTTTAACAGTTACACAAAAACTATTAGTACAAAACTATTTACAATTCGGTTTCTCATTCAGTCATTAAAAGCTATTTGCTCTAGCAACAAAGTTTTCAACCATTTCCTTCAGCTGCTGCAGATCTGCTTGGTCTTCACGGATAATTTCGTTCATCTTGTCCATCTTTTTAACTTGGTCGTTACAGTGTTTCTGAAAATGTAATATACAATACGTGGAAAACCAATTCTCAAACTATACATAAAAATATAGTTATATATATTAACTGGCTGATCTTCATATATACATTTGTATGAATTGTTTCCTTAGGTTCATGCCATTGAAAGCTAAGGTAACAAAGCTGGCTAGTTATAATAATAATAATAATAATGTTCTTTCTTACCTCGACTATATCCAAGTGGTTGACTGCAGCACTGAAGACATGTGTCAGATTGTTTGCCACCATCCGGCTTTCTTCTTTGGTTTCCTGAAGAACAAGATGGTACCTAATAGAGGAAAGCATGTAACACTGATCATGTTTTATCCCTGTTAGTCAGACAAAATAAACATAATAAATAGTTATAAGGCGATGGAGTAGGGTTATGCATGTTCTCTCACTGTTGTTGGGCTGCTTTCAGCTGCTCTACAGCCTCCTCATGTCCATCCATGACTTTCTTTTCTAGAAGCTTCTTGTGACTTTCAGCAGAATCCACATCCGCTGCCCACTTTTCCTCTTCATGAGCCATATCCTACTCAAACAAGGGTTTAATGTTTAATTATTTTTCAAATTACTATATAAATAATGAATATGACAGAAATTTGTTGTGGTGAAAGAACTTTAATTGGTGCTAAAGCATGTCTTGTCTTGTCTTTTCCCCACAACTGCTTTTTTTGGACTCAAGCATTACTTTAATTTCTCCACTTATTTCTGAACCAAAGCTTTTATATGGTACCAGTCAGTATGTTCTGCAGAGAATAAAAAGAGTTTGAGTATTCACCCACCTTGTTGATAAATCAGTAGTTTGGAATACTTATTTTTAAGTATTTTTGAGTGTCTTAGGCATTGGAACAGTAATAAAACCTTTCAGGCTTAGATGACATGTACCTGCACATCACGCTCCAGCTGCTCATCCAGTCTGCGAATCTGCTCCTTTAGCTGCTTTATGTCATTTAACTTCTCAGAAATGTTGGACTTTATCTAGAAATCAGAAAGAAGACAAGCATATTACTCAGCTAGCACATTCGTGTTTCATATTGCTAACACCAACCCCCAGGCCAGTTGATAGGTGTCTAAACAAATTAAATTATTTGTATAAAACAAAAAAAAAAACCTTGTGGGATAATTAAATATATGAGAACACTTTAAATGACAAGAAGCTCACTCTCCTTTCATACCTGTTCCACTGTCTCATCCAGGCTCAGCTTCATATTGGTCACATTGCTGAACTCCTCCTCTACATCCACCAGCATGCTTTTAAGAGGATTCTATAAGGAGTTATAAGGACATCAATAAGAACGCTATAATGTGAACTTTTGAGTGCGGATTAGCTGTAGTGGTGAGTTTGGCCATACCTGTATCTGAGTCCTGATCTGGGTGGCAGTGGTTGGGCCATAGTCACTGACTGTTTTGATCTCAAAGTCATGGCCACAGGCGTTCTCGGCAGACTGGGGGATGAGCTTCAGCATGCGTGCCAGTTTGTGGTACTCCGCCAACTTTACCTCAGCCTACAGGAACAAATGTAACTATATGAATTAGAAACAGTAGGAATAGTGGTTTCCTTCTCTTTAAACAAAGTAAAAATGAAATAAAGTAGTTTCTCATCAACAAAGACCAATTAGGATTCTTATACTCCGCAGTATTATTTGAAACACCTCACAGTAGGCTATCAAGCAAATTCTGCATTCTGTACATTTAACTTCTGGATCTCTTTCAGTACTTGGCCTGCTCCTTATACACTATATGGCCAAAGGTTTGTGGACACCTGACCGTCACACCCATATGTTCTTCTTCCCCAAACTGTTGCCACAAAGATGAAAGCGCACAATTGTCTAGAATGTCTTTTTATGCTGCAACATTACGGTTTTCCTTTCACTGGAACTTAGAGGCCCAAACCTCTTCCAGCATGACAGTGCCCCTGTGCACAAAGTGAGGTCCATGAAGACATGATTTGCCAAGGTTGGAGTGGAAGAACTCAAGTGGCCTGCACAGAGCCATGACCTCAAGCTCACTGAACATCTTTGGGATGAACTGGAACACTGACTGCACCTGAGGCCTCTTTGCCTGACCTCACTGATGCTCTTGTGGCTGAATGAGAAGAAATTCCCAAAGCCACGCTCCAAAATCTAGTGGAGAACCTTCCCAACAGAATGGAAGCTGTTATAGCAGCAAAGGGGGACTAAATCTGAAATGGGATGTTTAACAAGCGCACATATGGGCATGATGGTCAGGTGTCAGGTGCCCACATACCTTTGTCCTTATTGCGTAGTCTACCAAATGTTTGACACATTTGAATAAGTGTGTAATAAAGTGAAGACATGTTATTAAGAATATTTCAGCATAAAGCTACTAGCTTATTATTATTCAGGTTAGGTCAGTGTGTATGTGTATATATAAATCCTACCCACCCTCTCCTTGGTTTTGGCCAGGGTGATCTCCTCATTCCAGGCCAGCTGCTGGGCCTCCTCAAGACTGCGGCTCAGGGTGTTCACGTTCTGCTGTAGCTCGTTCCTCTCTCTGTTGATGCGCTCAATATCGGCTGGAGTGAACTTCTGATTCTCCAGAATGTGCTGCAGCCTAGCCTGTTCTCTCTTCAGACTCTCTAGTTGAAGGTCTACATACACAGGCTTTTATATCATTTTTGTGGTAAACAAAAAGCTTCTACAGAATTTCAATAACTGTCTATGGGACTGGGTACATTACTGAACTTTATTTATTTTTCACACGTAACTGTCTTTGACGAGAGGGAACTTGGGCTTATTGCTACCAGCAGAATGCGGTAATGTACCCATGAATAACTGGGTAATTAAATGGGACTGTCCAACTTGATATATTGATACACTGATATATAATACACCTATTATCATCATAATAAAGTGTCAGTGGTTTTATAATATTTTTGTTACTCACTGGGCATCAAAACTATAGCTGAACCAGTCATTTCTTATTCCCTCCTTTTCTTTGTGACATATTTTACCTCCCACAGTGCTGTTGTTTTTTTTAAACTGATTGGACAGAAGGTGTTGATTAACTTTGTATAACAGCAGCTCTGACAATAGCACCAGCTGTAATTCAAATCAGATTTGTAATAATCTGCTTCTAACACATTTTTGTTTCTATAATAATAACTCATTCACAGGGACTTTTATGGCAGACACTCCATATAATCTAAGCCGTAGAAAAAATGGATTTAAAAATTGTTGGCATTTAAAAAAGAAAAATGTAGTCATTGAATGAGTGAATGAATTGAATATGGAATGAGTCTCCAGGGTCAGTGCTTTGTAACAATTACATGTAGCTAATCCTTTATGTAGCCTTTATGTAGCTAATCCTTTATGTGGCCTTTATGTAGCTAATCCTTTATGGTTTCCGCCAGAGGAAAGTGTTATTAACCTCAAGAGAAAGTGAGGGATCCACTTCTAATAGCTGCTAAAACAGACCAAGACTTGCAATCTTTCTGGTACAGTGGTTCTTATTCTACATAATGGGACATACTTGCTGCCTCCAGCTCCTCAGACAGCACTGTAGCCTTATTCTCCTGGTGGGATTTAAAAGACTCCATGTGACTACGGTAACTCTGTAGCTTCTGTAGGTCCGTCTGTAACTTCAGTTTCTCAGTCCTCTGTCCCATCAACCGATCCTATACCAACACACAAACCAGTTGTGTGACCGGATATACAGCGCTCTTCAGGATCCATGCATCAATGTAAATAAATGTGTAGACTTACAGTATGGCTCTCTTTCTCTAGTCTTTCCACCTCAGACATCAACAGTCTGTGTTTCTCCTGTTGTGACTCCAGTAGAGCCTCATCGACATTATACAGCCTCTCTGTGGGAAGACATTTGACAGTGTATATTTTCTGATCTGCTGTTCCTGTTTTTTCTTACGTTTTGGCACACTATTAAATTTGTTAACATTTATATTCCTTATGATCTCATCTCAAATGTCTTATGTCAACATAAATCAAGACTCTGTCCAACTTATCTATTATACTGTTATGTAGGTCCGACTTACTCAGATGACTGAGGTAGTCTGCATCTTCATCCTCAAAGGTATCTGCTCCTTGCATGAACTTATTGTAGGTCTTAGAGCAGTATTCTAAAAAGAGCTGGAGACACAGGCCAGGCATGCATGATACATACCGAAAAAAGACAGTATTTTAATCGTATAATTTCAAATTTTTTCAAAGCTCTTTGATTTCAGTTCACTTCTACTTTAAAAGTTCAATACTGGATAATTTTGCTGTTCAGAATTACTAGAGGTTGAAAACTTTCGGCTAAGAAGTTTGCATGCAATGCTGCTTAAAGCGGCTTTGTTAAAGAAGACTGTACAATACCTTATTGTACTCCATTCCATCCTCCAGCTCAGTGAAGCCATCTGAAAAGTCCCCAAACAGCACGTCCTGACCTTTCATACTGTTAAAGCTCTGCAATGACAGTTACTATAGTTTATATTCTGTGGCACTGAACACACTCATTCTCAAAACTAATACCGTTATTTTATACGTATTTCCATTAACGGTTTGATATTATCAAGTACGATATTCATAAATGTGTAAAAAAATCACATATAACAATCACCCCTTCTGCACAAAGTCCTATTCTTTAAAATTACATTGTCACTGGGTATAATACATGTAACTGTTAAACTGACTCCTGAGTTTTGGTTTATTCAGCTAGAAAAGATCCATCCACAGACCAAACTTACCCTAACTGTGTCAATGAGCCAGATGAGCGCTCCCAGAGCCTGAGGCCACGTATGAGGAGCCCCAATGGAGTACATGGAGCTTTTTGATAGTGGAAATGGGTACCTGTTAAACAATGTACACCTATTATTTCAATGCATAGGTCAACAAAGAGATTCACTTACAACAGCAAAATCGTCTCTGGAAAAGAATATTTCTTATGTTGGCCATCATTTTGAAACCACAAATTTTCACTCTACCCCAAATCTCTCAACATCCTAGGGATTTCCTCTTCAACCTTGGCTGTGGGCATCTGAAAGGTGGGGTCCAACAAACTGTAGATAAACTCAAAGATCTTCAGGAACTCTTTAGTGGAAGGTGATTGCAGAGATTTGACTGTGATTGTAGCCGGGAATCCATTATCCCCAAGGAACTGCAAAGAAATGTAGAAAATCCAGTGAGTCTATTGAACAAAACAGGATTCAGGCTTCATTAACACTTATGACTAAATCCTAGCATTATGGTATACACTGTCTAAACACTGTTGAATCAATAAAAATAAGGAGAAGCAATGAATATTTAGTGGTAAAGGCCCAATAGTGGCCACTTTATTAGAATGAAGAAGGTGTTGAATTAAAATGGAGCAAACCTCACAAAGTTGCTTGATACACTGCTGAACAAAGGCTTTGTCATGAAGAGGTCGGGGGTCCTTCATCTTCTCCGGACCTCCATAAGTCCCAAACATACTGTTTCTCTGCCCACCTGCACCTGCTCCTCTGTGGATAAATAAGAGTGAGACTTTGTCACTGGGACTGAAAAGGTAGGGGAAATTAATAGCAATGACAAACAACTGACTATTATGTAATACTAATGATGCATTTATAGAGGATTATAACAATTTGGCTTTGGAATTATTAGGCATTTGGCAGGTAAGGAATAAAACACAGCGTGGTGATGTGATGCAGCCTGACGCAAAGTGGATTACAATTATTAATTTATTACTGAATTTGCCAGGAAGCCTTCATTTTTATCAATTTATAGTTACATTTAATGTTGTGGAATGTCCCCAAGACAAGCTGTACAATGTATCACCATACTTACTTTCCAAAAAAGCTGGTTCTCCTCTCTGATGTGCTAGACTGAGGCTTTGGGATGTTCAGCTTGCCAAATACATTGTTGCTGTCAAAAGAGTATAAAAGTGTCATATAACACACACACACATATATAGCATTTATAGTCTGTCAGCTGTCATCCACCACTGGGGTGTTGTAATGTAAGTAAGTGAAAAGCAAGATGTTATTAAATGCAGCTCAATGTAGCAAAAACCCCAACGCATGAGCATGTATACCTCTGTGGTGTGGCATTCACCATACTCATCCTGCCGTCAGTCACACGCATCGGCATCTCGGAATATCTGCTGCTTGGTCTTCGGCTCATGTTGACTTTAAAACAAAAGCAACAGATCGTATATTTGAGCATATATTTATTAAATCACAAGATGTAAAGGTAAAAAACATTACATTAGTGCAACACTACCTCAGCACGCCTATCAATAAACGTCAAGAAACTACAACAGAGCAGTCTTTTAAATCAGAACAGAAACATTGTGCATTTTAAACATTTAGAAATTATACGCTTTTAATGTAAAGCTTTAGCGCTCCAAATCCAGTCTCTATTTCCAAATTACTTAATCTGAATTCAATACCACAACTCCAATATGGACCACAATTAAATCATGAGCAAACATGTCCATGTAATTCAAAGCATCATATACAAAAACACATACAAAATACATGGTTGTCCCATTTCCTCCAACATTAAAAACCTACCTGGAAATCCAGGGTCTACAATTATTAGTTTTGGGTTGTTTTTTTTGGAAAGCACTGATCTGTCATGAACCTTCCCTGAACATTTTAGTGTTTCCTGTTCACTAACACACCCTAACACTGACTCTGCAGAAGAGCTGTTAAACATCCGATTAGTCAGATGTTGCGCTGGAGCAGGAAAATCATATAGAAAGCTGGGAACCTTATTACGGACTGCCCGTGCACAAAGATCTTTTATATCCTCCAGTATAGCTCTGTTAAATACATTTTTGTGATATCACAGTTGTCATTTTACATCTATGGCAGTGATTCTGTTGTTTTGAAAGGGATGTTGTTTGATGCTGTTTGTATTTATTGGCAATGTGTTGTAACCTGTTGATGTTTGTTTGTATTTGTTAATTATCGTTGTTGATCACTGAAGAGTTGCCACAGATACAACAAGAATTTCCGAAAGGACACTAAACTAAACTAAACTAAACTAACCTCTGATCTAGATTTTCTCAAAGGAAGAAATACTAAAGCAATCAAATATTCATGCTGCTGTGATCATTTAGGAAATCCAGACACAGACTAGCTATAACATTAATATTAAACTTTTTATTTATTTTTTAAATGGGCTCAAATATTTTCAGAAACAACATATTTGGGGGAACTGATATAGAAAATCTTGTTCTTTATTTAGGATGATCACATCTGAGCTGTTAAATACCACATGAATATGTACAGCTATTCTGCCATTCTACCAAACCAGTATGCTTGAGTTATTATAACTGTGTTTTCAAATGTATTTCCTTTAAATGCAGGTAAAGAAGATATCCTATCACCCTTTCAAATTAAATATTAGCTTTTAAACTCAGTACTGTAACCCAGCTGCTTTGTCCCAGTCCAGCTCCATCTAGGGGGCTAGTCGAGTTCTCCAGCTAGCATATGAGTGCACTCCTAGCTAAATTAAATGTGCACAGGACTAAGAACCGAAAGAAAACCGTTTTCAAAATGTAAACTATTAAACTACACACACACACAAAAGTTTTATCAGTAGCTAATCACGCTAGCGCTAACTAAGACAGCAGCAGCAGACCCAGGAACAAGAAGCCAGACTAGCATTATGAGCCAATTAACGTTAACTGGCTGCAAAAAAAAAACTAACGTTAACTAGCTGCGCAGAAGATTTAATTATTCATATTACACTGTATAAAATGATTAAGTGTGCTCATCGCGCTTTATCCGCACAATTAAAAACAAAATACCTTAGATTTGTGTCCACTTTCGCCTTCGCTGTTTTCAAAAATTTCCGCCAACACGTTTCAACGGACCACACGGGTGACGTCACAGGCGGGCTGCCTTCAAGTGCTCGTTGAGTTCGTTCATGTTAGTGTTTCCGAGTGGTGTCGCGTTCAAATACTCTTACGTCAATCTTACGTGTTTTGTATTTTCTCAAAAGGTTCATGCAATACCAACTCAAGTTTGGTTCTATTTTTGAATATGTACATTTATTGTTTGTCTGATGCTGCATACATGCTATAAAAACACATGTAATAATGACAAAACTAGTAATCTGGGTATCGTGAATTATTTCCCAACTGTCCCAGGTAATCATGGATTTGATTTATGCCCGTTTCCTCGGCAGATTATGTGAATTAATGATGTACAGTTCGCGAAAGAGTCGGCTCTTTGAGTCGGTTCTTTTAGATGAACGTTAAGAGCCGCGTGTATGAGCCTTTTACCCTTTGTTAATTGTGTGTGTGTGTGTGTGTGTGTGTGTTTAGGAAATGCCGTTGCTGTTGCTGCATAGTTTCGTCATAACTCATCCAAGGAAACCCCTTTCCGACATCTGAGCCTTTTGTCCAGGATAAACACAGTGTTGCTTGTTATTAATGTTATTTTCTTAATAGGAAGGTAGAGTAAGATTTCATGGAATAATTTTAGCTATAATTAGACAAAAAAGAACAAACATTGTTCAAAATATTGCAAACCAAAATCAATGATCTGTTTGGGAGCCAAAAGATTCGACTCTTATTGAGCTGAACCAAATGATCCGACTCAGTGAAAAGAGCCGGAATAGCCATCAGGAGTGAATGTAGCCCACTGAACAGGGAGGTACTAACGTTTTCTGTTTGTAATCGCCATTTTGATCACGTGGGGTTTGCACAGTGGGCGGTGTTACGGTACCATTTTGTTTCCAGTTGGTTTACAGAAACCCTAGTCACTGCAAGGCAAATAGTTGGGCACAGCTTCCACCAAGGGGACTCCTTTAGTTTATTTGTATAGGGCTTTTGACTTTTGACTGTCACAAAGCAGCTTTACAGAAATATGGATGTATATTTAGATTCCTGATGAATGACCCAGAGGTTGCAGAGGCAAAGGAGAAAATCCCTGAGCTGTAGGGGTGGGCGATATGACAAAAAATATCATATCACGATTCTTGAAGACATTTCTACAATATCCATCACAGTAAGTGCAGTAAAATAAATTAAAAAAAAAAAAAAAAAAACATGTTTGTCTACAAGAATAAATACTTTAAAATACTTCAAACTTTAAAATCTAATACTTTTAATAACATTCAAGATTCAAAGAACTTTATTAATCCCAGGGGGGAAATTGCTTAAACAATAAATATTTAAAGGTTCTATACAAATGTTTACATCAGATCTGCTGCTTCCAATCATTTGGCATTGTTATTGCTATTTAAAATTTTTTTTTAGCTCAGAACTCTTGTGAACAATCATTTTGAGTTTCTTTTTTGTTTACATCTAATCATGTGAGACTATACTTTTACTGAATGTTTCCTGAAATGGTATCTTATTCTCCATGTGGATTGCCCAGGAAGACTTTTCTCTTTTGTTCTTGCTAATGATGCAGCAGTTTTTCTATTAGAATAAACCTTGCCTATTTTTGTATCTTAGAACTTTGTCGTGAGTCTTCAACTGCACACCAGTAAATCATTATACAACTGTATACATTCTTCAGTTGTATACTATAAAGTCCAACAGTTCTAAAACTATTTGCCTGGACCAAAAGCAAAAGTGCTGAATTTAATTCTATCTAAGCACAACTATTTACATCAGTGACACTGTAACTATGTACTACAGTATAACAAGCACAACCAGTCACAGCTAGACTGGACCCTTACAGCCCCATCACATAGTCAAGCCATACCATACATCAGTAGACTTTCATTAGAACAATTCACTCACACATATCCACATTACACACACAAATAAAAACCAAATTATGCTGTTGTGGATTGTTATTGTTAATTTTACTATTACTTTACCATTATTACCTGCATTTGTGTGTCAGTTTTTCATCTCCATTTTTATGGGACCTTGTTACTTTGTGAAGCATTTGATAACACTAGCAAACTCTCTATAACAAATTCTCTGGTCCTACAAAGAGGAGTCGTGGTGGTGGACCAAAAAAGATGAATCACCTGCAGCATGATGATTTGGTTCATCTAGTATGCCTTTTTGACAGATCATAAACGTCCATGCAGGGCAGGGGAGGACTTAGCACTAGGCAAAAGTAGGCAACTGCCTCGGGCCCCCAGGAGCCAGGGCCCCCTAAAAATTCAAATTAAATATATTTTTAATTATTAATGCTAAATAACGTATGCTGAAAAAAACTCTAGATTATCACTCCTTCTCTGATATTCATTATGAATGTTAGGTAGGAAAAGTCAAACCATAGATATGCTGTATGAAACCTAGATGCTACTATGAGCTAAGGTTGATGTGTCTATGGTCCAGATTGTCACAACTGAGTGGAACTGATCTTAGAGCTTCAACAAAGATTTTTGCTAACTTGCACACTGTGTAGCATAAGCATGTACGAATCACAGACGAGGAACAAGCATGAGAACAAGGAATATTTAGCTGTTTAGCTTCTCTTCAACTCAAACTCAGTTCTTCACTAATGTGTGTAATATTTGGCAGGTCAGTAAGACATGTTTATCATGATGTAACTAAGCTAGTTTGAAGTATCTGTTACCTTTAGCTTACATTATTACTTGATCAATTCATAATGAACATGTTGTTGCTTATATGTTGTGATTGTACGTAATCTAGTTAGTGCTGATTCATGTTATATGAATTTAATTTATTTTTTTAAATTCTAGTCTGATTTACGTATTATTATTGATTATTAGGCTATTACATTATTATAGTTATTATATTGTATTTGAAAGTGTCAATAGAAGTAAAACACTTGGTGTAGACAGACAGGTGTTGGATCATTCCTGTCCCACTATGCATTTCCATTAGCCAACATCTCACTGCTTTGACCATGTTTCTTGCAGTTAGACAATCAGTTTGCACTCAGTGCATGTATATTAGCATTTACATCCCTTGCTATTAACACAAGTGTATGATATCTGTAACAAGGCAAATTTTGAAAAAAAAAAAAAAAAAAAAATCGGTCGAACATAAAATATCTACTTAATTTTTTCAGGGTAGAACTCCATCTCTCCATAGACTTGCACTTGTTTATGAGCAATCCTCACCCTGCTATTGTGGTGGATAAATTGAACCAGGTCCTCCTTCTTCATCTTTTTGCTGCAACAGATGTTGGGATAGATGGATTATGGCACATATACTTTGAGAACATATTTCAGATCACTACTGCTGCAATAGCCTGCTGCATATTCACTGTTCAGCTCCTGTGTGTTAAATGAGAAAATAAAGGAGGTCTCACCCCAGAAAAGTTGGTTTTTATCAGGGTCATGATGTGACAGCCTCCAATCACACAAGTAGTCAGTATCATACAGGCTGATGACCTTCCCTGGAGTCAAATACACAATTAGAGTGACATAGAAAAACTGTGATTCTGTATTCTGATAAATAAATGTAAATGTTTGTACTACTTGCTCATGTTCTGTTTGATGTCCACATATCATGTGAATTTTTGGTGTTGATTTCCTTCTCATCTTTTAACAAATTGAGGCTTATGCAATGATATGCCTTGTAATCGAATTCCTTTTGTATGTAATTTGAGTCAGGTTGTAGATTTACTCTGTTGCTTTATTTGTAAACTGCACTGCAGCTGTCTTACCTGGTCCCTCTGTGGTCTGGGGTGTAGCACCTATAGTGAGACTTTGTATCACCACTAGGTTCAACATTTTCAGCAACACTTTGCACTATGGGAAAAAGAGCAATTTATATGGTGATTCAATCTTAATTTTTCCCAAATATGACACAGAAACAAAACACAGAACAAAGTGCGCCTCACTGTAACATTTTACAATCCCAGGTCTTACCACCAGATGTCACTCTCACCAAGATGCCGATCAGTTACTATGGTTACCAATCATCATCTTCAACAGTGTGTAGTTTGCTCTCGTGCAGACTCTATAGGTCCTCTATATGCTACATTATATCCTATATGCTACGGTTTATAATGATAATTAGAAGGCTAAGGTTCATGAATGAACTTTGATGTTGGCTTGACAGAGCCAGCTAAACATGCTAAAAGAGTTAAATGATATTACAGTGTTTTGTGACTGATTATAAAATGTTAAGGTTAAAAGGCTAAATGTTTATAATATGTAAAAGTTAAAATGACAAAAGCATTTAAACATGTTTAAAGGTTATAGCATTAAAATTCTAAAACAATGCTATGATATTCCAGGTGGTTGCTAAGATGTTGCTAGGAGGTTTCTAAGCTAACCCAGTTGGTTGCTAGGGTCTTGCTATTTGGTTGTTATGAGCAGTTAAGCGTTTAAAGGTTACAAGGCTAAAGGCTAGGATGCTAGGATGTTGCTAGGTTGTTGCTATCATATTCCTGTTGGTTGCTAGGTGGTTGCTAAGCTAACCTAGTTGGTTGCTTGGTGGTAACTATCATACTCCAGTTGGTTGCTAGGGTCCTGTTAGGTCATTGCTCTGCTAACCATTTCTGTTGCTAGGGTGTTGCTAGGTGCCTGTTGTGGGCTCCCAGGTGGTTGCTATGGTGTTTCTTGGAGGTTTCAATATGATCCCAGTTAGTTGCAAGGTTTTAGCTAGTCGGTTGCCAGGGAAACTCAGCTGGTTGCTATGGTGTCAATTGGTTGCTATCATGGTCCAGCTGGTTGCTAGGGTTTTGCTACGTGGCTGTTATGGGGTTCCAGGTGGTTGCTATGGTGTTTCTAGGAGGTTTCTATATTATCCCAGGTGGTTGCTAGGTTGTTGCTAGCAGGTCACCTTGATAATCCAGTAGGTTGCTAGGGTGTTGCCAGATTCCCCATGTACTGCATACTGACTAAATTTCATGTCTGTGAATCCTGTGGTTTGGTTTGCATGACCTAATGACTAAAAATAAAAGGAGCAACCGTAATTCTGATATGTCCCAAAAGCACAAGCACCGCATTCCCTTATGGGATCTACACCTGTGCTGAATATCATGGCTCTACGTCAAAAAGTGTGACCTGTGAAAACGGTACAAATTTTCCAATATAATAATAAGAGGAAGAAGATTAAGAAGGATCAGAATGTTGGCTTTATAATGTAGAATAAAACAGATTAAGCATTTTATCATATATACATATATATATATATATATATATATATATATATATATATATATATATATATATATATATATACACACACACACACACA
>CM075012.1:9295635-9318038 GCA_037576675.1 Pangasius sanitwongsei
ATTCCTAAATGGTAAATGCCATATTTTTGTGGAACCTCTTAAAATAAAGCTGAAAGTCTACACTTCGATCACATCTTCGATCCAAATACTTCTGGACCTGACCATATGCGTGTGTGTGTGTGTGTGTGTGTATGTATATATATATATATATATATATATATATATATATATATATATATACACACACACATATGTATATATATTATCAATTTATCCATTTTGAGTTAGTATACTGTTTCAACTCTTTTAAGTACCAGTTTAAATGGGTCATGAATCAAACCATTCATGATTCATGTTTGATTTACAAATCTAAACTCGTATCAAATGAATTTAAAAAATATTGTGTAGGCTTCAGTTTTGACACTCAGACCCAAATAAAGAGTAACTTTTTATGAGTGAGATATTAAACCAGTGATGCACAGTGATGTTCAGTGTACACCTGCAGTCATTTTAATACATTCTGACATTCACAGAAACACTGTTAACAAATCATTTTAATTTATAAAAATATTTAGCACATCTTTAAACTTAATAAAGTATATGCTTTTATTTAATAAAAGTATATGATCCTTGGTGGTTAACACAGGTGTATGTGTTTCTCTGCATAAAAAAGTTATGTGTCAGGGGCCTAAAACTGGACACATTCTGGGCTGCATTGCTGTGTCATGGTGCAGGACTGCAGGAAATTGTGCACAGTTTCCAGTCAGTCTTGAATTCAGTAAAATGGAATAAAAAAATGTCCAATCAGTCTGAGCGAAGGGGCAAAGACCAAAAATAACTAGCAAAGAAAAAAACTGAAAAACTACAAATAGGTAGCTTTATGCTCAGTTAGTGACATGATTCTCACACAGACCTACACCTTGTTAGTGTTGTAAATGGAGAAAAATAAAGAAGAGATAAATAAAGAGATCTGAATGATTTTTTTTTTCCATATATTGATATAGTTCCAGAATTTTGAAACTTTCTGTTGTTGTCCTGATTATGCTTAATTGTATTTTAAAATGCTTATGAGGCTTTTTTTTTTTTTAAATACTTTACATATCTTGTGTAATCTCATATTTTTACCCTAAGGAAACAGAACATATCGGGAAAAGCAACAACAGAGTTCCTGAATAGCAAATTAAAACTCATAGATTTTTCAAGAATGACAATTGCTTAAGATATTACTAAGTGATATCAATAGTTTTGCCACATATTAAAAGAAAAATAATATATGAAATTATTATTATTTAAAAAAATTATATAACAAAGATTTGAATTTTGTGTAATTTGTATTGAATTATTTTTTGTACATTTTTATAAACTGTGCCAATAGTTCTGAAGAGCATGGTATGTGTAACACTATAACACATGCTGTTATGCAGTGTTAACTTCCAGTTACTGCTACTGGAAGTGTACTGAGCTCTATTAAAATATGTGTTTAGTTTGTTCAGCTGACAATTTCCCTTTTACCCAGTCATATCCTTTTTCTGTTTCCTATATGTACCAACATTGCAACAACCATGTTCTCTCACACAGGGAAGTAAGGTCCCCATTTGTTATGAACGAAAAGATTGTTAAGAAACCTAGAAAGTGTTACAGTTAGGCTATTTAAGTTAAAGTTGAAAATATAAACAATCAAATCATATTTCGCCTTAAACTACACATATCCTGATACCAGAGGAGGGTTCTAGCGGGAGTCATGTTTATGAGTCCAAGTTTGGGGCAGATTATAAACCTCTGAGAGGTTTTTCCTTATTTTTAATCATTTCTAATTGAAATAATAGTGAAGACATCAAAACAAATCAAAACCATCTTATATTTTAGATTTTTCAACATAGTGATTTTTTTTGCCTTTATAACAGCTTTACATAACATTGCCATTCTTTCAATCAAATTGTCCAGGTCCTATATATGATGAACAGTTGCTGGTTGCTTTTCCTCCACTCTCCAGCCTAATTTAATACAGGATTTAAGTAGGTATGTCCAAACTTTTCAGGAATAGTGTACATTTATTTGAACTATTGTTTCAAGGTGCCAATAATTTTCCCACATATTTTTAAAAGGGAAAATCAAATGATTTAAAAAGTTCTCAGGAGAATAACTTTTGTTGTTGTTGTTGTTGTTGTTGTTGTTGTTGTGGAAATGATAATTTTTTAACCCGTTTGTTTGTGGTGGAACCTGATTCATTGTGTGTAATGCTTACTTTATACATTTATTTTGCTCATTCTGTTGAAGGGTGATTTCCAAAAATGAAATCACAGAATGTCAAAGCAGAAGAGAAGCACACAGGAAAAAAAATGATATGCATAGAAATTATTCTGAAGAAGTTATAGAGAAGTATACGGAGAAGAGATGAGGAAGAGAGGATAGAGCCCTTCCTTTGTAATTCCACGTAGTTACAGTATATAGGACCAATCAGAGCAACATCATTGGCTAAGACACATTAATATATATTATTCATCAATTAATAATTGGTACAGCCTATAACACCATTATAAATATTCATGAGACTTTCACCTTTCGTTCACATGTGAGTATGAGAATGACCTGAAAAAATAAAGTATTAAACTGGTTTAAAACCAGAACCATTAGTATCTCTACTTTAGGCCTACGTGCTTGGGTTTAATGAGCCAGATTTTGTTTTTTGTTTTTTTTTTTTGCGAAAGGAGCTATGTGTTATGAAGGCCTTGAAGTACTCCCAAACCCAATGTGAGGTCATGGTCATGAGGTGACTACACTGCTATTAGTACTTAGCAAGAAAAAAGCAAAAAAAAAAATAAAATTGCCGTTTTGACCCAGTAATATCTGCTACTGCTAATTATAGCAGCAGGTGAATTTTTCAATGACATTTTCATTAATATTTTGGAGTGGAAGCAAAACTGGGCAAGGATGAGCCACAATGTTGTTCTATTGACATCCATTAGCACACTTTTTATTTGATTGTTATCCACATTATTTTTTATTATGAGATTATTTGGATCACAGATCGATTGGACCTGTGCACAGGGCTGAAACAGAGAGGTATTGATGGTGCTGGTCAGTGTCCTGAACTGTTCTACCTAAAGCTGTCTGCTGATGGAGAAAGTCATGCAAAAATATCATTGGCTTTGCACAGGGGACAGACTAGTCAAAATTTTTTGGAACATCTCAGACTCTCACACAAAACAGTGATTCTGTGTGGGATCCAGGAATTGGTACTTGGCAGCTTGGGCACCTTGCCATATCAACCAATGGAAGATGCAGACTTAAAGTGGCTTTTGTTTAAAACTGATTTTTTTACAGGCCATCAATATGGCCAGATGAATTACATGTGTTACCGGTTGGCACACAGTGTCTGTGTAGTGGACTAGAGTACAAACATATTACACTGGGGCCAAACCCAGCATTCTTTTCAATGACGCTGAGACCACAGTATATCAATAAGCTATATGAACTTTTCAACCTATATCTGTGCCTGTGTGGAGTGAGGACTCTCGAGCGCTACGTGAAAGTAACTGCCAAGTGTTCTGTGGTGAGATTGAGTGATCTGTACACTCAGTAGAATACAGCATCAAGCAATTCCTATCCACAACAGAGTATATAAACCTTTTGAGTGATTCTCATTCTCACTAAAGTATGCAGCACTATTCGAGTGCTATCTGTTATTGTCTGACATGTTACACACCCTTATAAATACTTCAATACACGGCCTCCACTAGTTCTGAAGGAAACCAGTCCTGAATGAAAGAAAGTGAAATGGATTGTATTTAACTGTGGTTCTACAACTGAGTGGAGCAGCACCAGGGCCACCTGAGGCTACTTGGGTTGATGGATATACAGTCAGTAGCAAATGTGAGGTCACGATTATGAGATGATTACATTGCTATTAGTACTCAGCAAGAAAAAAAAATGGAAGTGTACTGAACTCTATTAAAATATGTGTTTAGTTTGTTCAGCAGAAAATTTCCCTTTCACCCAGTCATATCCTTTTTCTGTTTCCTATATGTACCAACATTGCAACAACCATGTTCTCTCACAATCACCTGCCAGGAATTTTAATGACACTCTTAGCACACAGAGAAGTAAGGTCCCCATTTGTTATGAACAAAAAGTGTTATTATTATTATTATTATTATTATTATTATTATTATTATTATTATAGAAACTGTTAAAAACTTTAGTAACCTCAGAAAATTCTTAAGAATTGTTAAGAAACCTAGAAAGTGTTACAGTTAGGCTATTTAAGTTAAAGTTGAAAATATAAATAATCAAATCATATTTTGCTTTAAACTACACATGTCCTGATACCAGAGGAGGGTTCTAGCGGGAGTCGTGTTTATGAGTCCAAGTTTGGGGCAGGTTATAAACCTCTGAGAGGTTTTTCCTTATTTTTAATCATTTCTAATTGAAATAATAGTGAAGACATCAAAACAAATCAAAACCATCTTATATTTTAGATTTTTCAACATAGTGATTTTTTTTGCCTTTATAACAGCTTTACATAACATTGCCATTCTTTCAATCAAATTGTCCAGGTCCTATATATGATGAACAGTTGCTGGTTGCTTTTCCTCCACTCTCCAGCCTAATTTAATACAGGATTTAAGTAGGTATGTCCAAACTTTTCAGGAATAGTGTACATTTATTTGAACTATTGTTTCAAGGTGCCAATAATTTTCCCACATATTTTTAAAAGGGAAAATCAAATGATTTAAAAAGTTCTCAGGAGAATAACTTTTGTTGTTGTTGTTGTTGTTGTTGTGGAAATGATAATTTTTTAATCCGTATGTGTGTGGTGGAACCTGTTACGCCGCCAAAACGGAAACATGATAAGCAAACATCAGAAAGTCATGACGGTTCTCGGCGTTTTAGCGAGAGATGGCGTTTCACTGACGATGGATCAAACAGAGACTGGCTTGTATTTGATACCGCGACTAACACTATGGCCTGCTCCGTTTGCCAAAAACATGCAAAGGACAAGAATCTCAAAAATTCTTTTGTTTTAGGGACAAAAAAAAAAAAAAAAAAAAAAAATGGGGAAAAAAAGGAAACTCGAAAACGTGTCAGTGAAATGAATTAATTCATTATTCAAAGAAACTGAAACAATAAAAAGTTAAAAAATAAAAAAGTTAATGAATCAATAAATCAGTTTGCTATTGTTTTTTTCTTGAAAGTAAAGCAAGGACAAATTAAAAACATTTTAAATATGTTTAGTCATTGTAGTAGTAATAACCCCAGGTATGTGTCGCCACATTCTCGGGTTACGTTGAATAAAGAAAGGAAAAGTTATATAAAGTAGCAATATTTTCTGAGGTAAAAGTCATTAGAACCGTGCCGCCAATCACTGCTCTGGCCTCATCAGCCCGTTAGTATTCTATTATTTGATTCGCTCTTGACGCGTATGACAGGACAGCTAACCAATCACGATGATCTCGTCTTCAGAAAAGATTATTTTATTCGCTTACATGAGACTGACACTGTTACATATACTCGCCAAAGCCGATTTTTACTCGCATTTGGCGCTTGGCGAGTGTTGATTTTAGGCCCTGGAAGTAAAGCAAGGTCCCCATGTGTTATGAATGAAGCATTATTATTATTATTATTATTATTATTATTATTATTATTATTATTATTATTATTATTATAGAAACTGTTAAAAACTTTTGTAACCTCAGAAACTTATTTATTAGAAAAGTGTTAAGAAACCTAGAAAGTGTTACAGTTAGGCTATTTAGGTTAAAGTATAATCAATTATTTAGATATAAATAATCAAATCATATTTTGCTTTAAACTACACATGTCCTGATACCAGAGGAGGGTTCTAGCGGGTGTCGTGTTTATGAGTCCAAGTTTGGGGCAGGTTATAAACCTCTGAGAGGTTTTTCCTTATTTTTAATCATTTCTAATTGAAATAATAGTGAAGACATCAAAACAAATCAAAACCATCTTATATTTTAGATTCTTCAACATAGTGATTTTTTTTGCCTTGATAACAGCTTTTTTTTTTTTTTTTTTTTTTGCCTTGATAACACTGCCATTCTTTCAATCAAATTTTGTTTACATGCTATAACTCTAACTTTTGGCATTTATAAACCTTCTATTTTAAGCAATTAGTTAATTTTTATTAAGTGTTCCTTTACTTTGATTGACAGGTAGTCCTATGCCATTTACTTCCTTATCACTCCAATATGAATCATAACTGCAACAACTGTCGGTCCACCCACAATTCACAGCACATAAGTTCTGTGGCACTGTCAGGACAAACAGTTTGTGCTGCACAGAGTAAAGAGTAAAGATCACTGACACTTATTATTAAGTGTCAAATTATTGTTTCTAGCATTATCTTAAAAAGTGGCAATTATGGTAAACTCTGAAAACCATGGAAAGGGGACATACAATGAATTACAGATTCAAGATAATGGAGATGTTTGTTCTCTATATTCAGACAGTAAGTAAATATTTGTTTATCAAACATTACAAGATGTGGATACAGTTTATTATTTAGCATGTTTTATAAAACTTTGAGAAGTAAATGGGTTTACAGCTGATTTAATAGTATTTCTGATAGAAATTTGTCAATGTTTTACTTATCTGTAAAATAAACCATAAGATTTATATTGCAATATTGACAGTGGCCTTTCTACGAAGTAGTCATGAATTACAGAAAATATAAACTTCTTCTGTAGAGTGCCTCCAGAAAGTACTTACCACCCAATGATTATTATAAATAA
This sequence comes from Pangasius sanitwongsei, assembly GCA_037576675.1. Taxonomy (NCBI): domain Eukaryota; kingdom Metazoa; phylum Chordata; class Actinopteri; order Siluriformes; family Pangasiidae; genus Pangasius; species Pangasius sanitwongsei. Next base: position 9,302,328 of record CM075012.1, read on the forward strand.
TAAATGATTTAGATGTCCTCAAAATTATTTATAAAATAAAAAAAGTCTAAAAAAAACTGTACAATTGATAAATATTCACCCCTTTTCTTTTTATCAGTCTAAATTAGGACTATTATTTAATTTTTGAGAGCTCACACTAAATATGTTAAACAGGGTACACTTGTATTAATTTTAAATTGTTAAAATCCTTCACAATAAATAGATCAGATCAGTTGTGCTGTCCTGAAGACCAAGGAACTCCCCTTGGAGCTTCGATATTAAGTTGTTAGGAGGAAAAAAAGATGGACAAGGTTATTAAAACTTTAGCAAAGCTTTGAACCTTCTTAGGAGCACTGTGAAATCTATTATACAAAGGGGAAAAATATGGTACAACCCAGATAGAATGAGTAATGCAAATAGAGTGACACTGTATAAGAGAAGATAGTGCAAATTGAGGGAGGAAGAAAGTTAAAAGTTAAAGAGTGTAGTGAAAGTAGAGATTAGACCATCTGAGGATTGTCATCAAAGATTATGCTATGTTTGAGCTGGGTGGTTGCAGTTGCATGAAAGGTTCATACTGGTGAGGTAGAGGAAAAGCCAGCACGAGTTAACACCTTAGAAAGGCCATGTTAGAGAATCTCAGAGCTTTTGGAAAAAGATTTTGTGGTCTGATGAGACTAAAGTTGATCCATTTGGTCCAAAGTGAAAGCATGTTTGGTAAAAACCAAAAACAGCCCAATACCCAGGCACCACCATTCCTGTGATCAGGTACGTTGTGGGTAGCATCATGCTCTAGGGTTCCTTTTCAGCAGGAGGAACTGGAAAACTTGCCATCACAGGCAACATGGATAGAGCCGAATATGAGCAAATTGTTGAGGAGAACTTGTTCCCTCAGCCACACAGCTGCATTTAGACAATGATCCAAAACAGAGCAGAAGTAAAACAGAGCAAAAACTACAAAGAAATGGCTTTGAAAAAAGGAAAGTTTGTGTTTTAGAATATCCGAGTCAAAGCCAAGACTTAAATTCAATTGAAAATCTGTGGCATGCCCTGAGAATATGCACTTAGGAACGGAAGACAGTCAAATTGTGCAAAGCTCATAAAGACCCATCTGAGACAACTCAAATCTGTAATTGCTGCAAAATGACAATACACACTGAATTCTGAGGATCTCAGTGCTTCTCATCTCAATACTTTTAATTTTACTTCTCACTTTAAAAGTAACAGAAATGCTGATATGTTTAAATCTGATGTTGCAATACAGAAAAAAGAGAACTAATCCTTGAGATGAGTTGAATACTTAGGGGATGCACAGTAAATAGAGGAAATACTGTATATCTCACTTATATGTTATACTGCTTATGCTCTGTTTTCATAAAGTAATTGCAAAATACTTTATTGCAAAATATGTATAATTGCAAAATATGTATAACCCTGAAATAGCTCTAGTTAATAAATAGGTAACCTGCGTGTTAACTGAAATGATCTAATAAAGAGACTTTTTCCTAGCTCTAGGCAACCACATTGACATTTACAATATATTAAATGCAAAAAACAGTTCTCACATTGAATTCTCTTATTGACTCAAATTTACAATATAAGCAAATACAGCACAGTGACACAAGTGGAGAACATAAATAGCCATGTGTAGGAGCCTGAGAAAACCCTTTACATGGTGAATTTGTGTCTTGAATCCTGATTTTTTATTTTATTTTTTATTTATTTTTTTTGAGAGGGGTGATTTCTTGCCGGAATTAAGCCACAATAACAGGTCTACAACTAACTTAGTATTTATTACTAGGCTAGGAGCAGTAACGCACAGACCTTTACTGTTTTTGACACACCGTGCTGACTGTAGATTTGATTGACTTCTTTTCTAATTCAGAGACCAAGTTTGCTGTCAGAGATGAACTGAGCTCTAGGCCTTATCGACTGACAGCTATAGTTCTGGGGGTCCTAAGTGCTGTGCTTCTTTTTGTTGTAATAGGACTAAGTGTTCACAGTGAGTATATATTGAAATGCTAAACAAATAATGTCTATTGTAAAAGGCAACAAAAGGAGATGAGAAAGTTACATGACCCAGACTTGATATAGACTGAGCCAATGGAAGACAGAGCTCTAAATTGTTATTTCCTCAGTTAACAGGGTGAGTGACAAACATGACATCTTGTCTCTCAACTCATCAATAATCAGCTCTCAACTTGCTCAGCTGCAGTCAGATCACAGAAGCCTGACTGAGTCCAAAAATGCACTTCAGAACCAGCATGATGAAGACGTAAAACTGATCAAATCTCTGCAGATGAATTTGAGCAGAGAGACAAGACTGAAGAATGAGTTAAACTCACAAAAACAAAAATTGGAAGAAGACAAAAGAAAAATGCAATCTCAAATTTCAAATCTTGGTAAGTTTTTTTTTTTTCCTATAATGAATGTAGTTACAACAATAATAACTTCAATAACTGAAAAAAAAAAAAATAAAAGCATTTTTTTAAACTGAAAATAAAAGCATTTTTCACCTCATTAAGTGATTACATCTTCCAGAATTCCACACACAGCCTCATACAGATATTTTTGTGCTCTATTGTATTTCAGCAGAAGGAATCTGTGGCAAGTGCTTGCCCAACTGGGTGCTGATGAACAGCACATGTTTTTACTTTGATGTGTCTTCAATGACCCCAAGCAAAGGCTGGGAAGAAAGCAGGGATGAGTGCAAGAAAAAAGGAGCTGACTTAGTCATCATAGATTCAAAGGAGAAACAGGTCAGATATAAACTTTCATCCTCATATTACACAGTTTTCTCCACAGTAGAAAAATCTTGTTTCAGATTCTCTTTCTGAAAATGATTAAAATACTTTTTTTTCCCTATTTTGTCTATAGTCTTGAGTAGCGTCTCATGGAAAAACAGTTATTCATTTTAATTATTTGGCCAACAGTTTATTTCAAAATGCATTGAAAATCATTAGATTTAAAAATGTATGCACGTTTTTGTGACTGCAACATGTCTAAAATGAAAAAAACTGCTCTTTCTTTTTGAACTGCAGTTGTTTTTTTTGTTTGTTTATACATTGTATAAGACATTTAATATCACATAGGAAAACCCAGCAAATACAGTGCTTCTCAAAACACAATAAAGTGAAGAGTGACAGGAGTCCCATTATTAACCTTTACCATCTGCTCTTCTGCATAGGAGTTCATCGTAAAAAACTTAAAAGCACTGAAACAAACATTCAGTTATTATAATGGATTTTGGATCGGACTGAAGGATGACCATACAGAAGGGATCTGGAAATGGCTGAATAACACCACACTGACAGAAGGGTACCCAATTTCATTTCATTTGCTATTGCAGTATAGGATACAAATGAGCTTGTTAATGGCTAGTAATATCCCTTATTACACCTAATACCTGTAGCTTGTTTTATGAATTATATACAGTATATACGTAAAATGTGAAAAAGTAAATGTTTTTGTAGATACTGGATGGATGGAGAGCCAAATGATAACCTGGCTTTAGAGGATTGCGCAGCTGTGTATTCCACCAATAATCCAATGAAGGCCTGGAATGATGCTCCATGTTCACACCCACTAAAATGGATCTGTGAGATGGAAATAAATAAAACACTCTAGAATCCTCAGTTAATAATGACCATCTTGTTTTCGCCCATTATTGACAGTTATAATTCATCAAAGATGAAAAAATATTTTAATGATTTATTTTAAGTAATCACTTCCTTTACTCTGTCTCTCTCTCTCACACACACACACAAACATGAATGAATTCTGTTACACTTGAGTACTCTAGGACTTTATGTTTTTAGCTACATTGTATATTCTACTCAACCAAAGATTCTTTGTATGCTTCTTTATTTTTATCGCACTTCATTTATGTCCTGTCAGCACTGCATGTGTCATGAATATGGATCCAGGGGAAATATATATATATATATATATTTCCTCTGAACCCATATGCATGACATACGGTGTGTATGTATGTATGTGTGTATATATATATATATATATATATATATATATTGCTGTGCAAAATGAACATGCAAAGAAATTCTGTAGAACAAAGATGCCTTCAAAATAATGAAATGAAATGTTTCAACATAAAAAAAAACACTATCAAGAGCAGTAAACAATAATAAATGAAACAAAGTCAATATTTGGTGTAACGACCCTTTGCTTTAAAAAAAAAAAAAAAAAGTAGTGTCAGGTACAATGTGTGCAGTTTTATAAGAAAATGAGCTGTAAGTGTTACTGAGCATCTTGCTGAAGCAGCCACAGCTCTTCTGGAGACTTTGCTTTGCTTCACACTCGCTTCTTATTTTTGCAGCAAAACCCAGCAGCCTTCATTATGTTTTTTGTCTGAAAAGTGTCTCTTATGTAATCTACTGCTTTCTTTACTGACATACAAACATTTTTCTGTAACATTTAATTTTGTGCTGGAAAACTAATGTTTAGAAATCTAAAATGTTTTTGTACTAACTTGATAATGTAGAAGTCATAAAATAAAAATCTAACAAAAATTTGTACAAAAAAAAATAGGGTGCCTACGACTTTTTCACAGTACTGTACATATATATATTCTTGTGTGTGTGTGCGTATATATATATATATATATGCATACGCACACACACACACATCTGCATATATATACGTGCACATACATACATGCATGCATACAAGCACACATACACATACATATATGTATTAAACATAATAAAATTTACTTAAAGAATAAGAATAGAATAAAATAAACATAAAATAGAAAAATATAAAATGTATAAGGTGCAATATTTGTTTTGTGCAATTATAACATTCTGGATGCATTTCAGTATGTATGTAAACAAAGCAGTCGGTTAAAGTGCAGAGTGCAATGGTGTAGTGTAATTACCCCCCGCTGTAGCAGTCCTAAATGTTGAGTAGAAATGTAAATGTTCTTTAGTGGTATAAGTGGTTATTATTAAGCAGCAGTATCGCCTGTGGGATAAAACTGTCCCTGCGCCTGTTTGTGTGCGCTCTGGTGCCGAAGGTAGTAGTGAAAAGAGACTGTGGCTCAGGTCGCTAGGGTCTTTTATGATGACTATTTCACATATTTGTTCACATGCTATAATTTTAATGTTTGGCTTATCATTTTTAATCTTTCTATTATAAACAATTACTTAATTTTATTGAAATGTTACTTTACTTCGATCAACAGAAATATGGCATTTACTTCCTCATCACAACAAACATGAATCATCACTGCATGGGTTCAGTGACACTGTCAGGACAAACAGTTTGTGCTGCGCAGAGTAAAGAGTAAAGACCACTGCACATAGATCACTGTTTCTAGAGTTATGGTAAAGAAGTTCCAATTATGATGAATTCTGAAAACCAAGGAAAGGTGACATACAATGAATTAGAGCCTGAAGAGGATTTCACTGGAGATGTTCATCCTATATTTTCAAAGAGTAAGTAAATATTTGTCTATCAAACAATACAAGATGTAGGGTCAGTTTATTATTTAGCATGTTTTATGGACTTTGAGAGATGAATGGGTTTATGGTTGATTTGCAAGTATTTCTGATAGATTTGGTCACCATTCTAATTATCTGTAAAACAAACCTTTAGATTTTTTATTGTGACATCGACAGTGGTCTTTCTACCAGTAGTAATGAAATCTAAATTTTCAGGAAATATAAACTGCTTCTGTACATATATATAACTTGATTTATGTATATGTACTTGATACAAACTTGATTTTTTGGCAATTTTTGCTGTTTGACAGAATTAAGCCACAACAACAGGCCTTCCCAGGTCACAAATGACAAGAGCAACAATCAAATCAATAGTCATTAATAGGCTAGGAGCAGTAACTCTCAGACCTTTACACTCTCAGACCTCGACACACCGTGCTGACTGTAGATTTGATTGACTTCTTTTCTTATTCAGGGACGAAGTTTGCTGTCAGAGATGAACTGAGCTCTAGGCCTTATCGACTGGCAGCTATAGTTCTGGGGGTCCTAAGTGCTGTATTTCTCTTTGTTGTAATAGGACTAAGTGTTCACAGTGAGTATATATTGAAATTATAATGTCTATTGTAAAAGGCAACAAAAGAAGATGAGAAAGTTACATGACCCAGACTTGATATAGACTGAGCCAATGGAAGACAGAGCTCTAAATTGTTATTTCCTCAGTTAACAGGGTGAGTGACAAACATGACATCTTGTCTCTCAACTCATCAATAATCAGCTCTCAACTTGCTCAGCTGCAGTCAGATCACAGAAGCCTGACTGAGTCCAAAAATGCACTTCAGAACCAGCATGATGAAGACGTAAAACTGATCAAATCTCTGCAGATGAATTTGAGCAGAGAGACAAGACTGAAGAATGAGTTAAACTCACAAAAACAAAAATTGGAAGAAGACAAAAGAAAAATGCAATCTCAAATTTCAAATCTTGGTAAGTTTTTTTTTTTTTTTTCATAATGAATGTGCCATAAAATAACTGTTGTCTAAAAATGAAGTGTTTCTTTCCTAATTGCCATTAAGTGATTACATCTTCCAGAATTCCACACACTGTCTCATAAAGACATTTTTGTGTTCTATTATATTTCAACAGAAGGAAACTGTGGCAAGTGCTTGCCCAACTGGGTGCTGATGAACAGCACATGTTTTTACTTTGCTGTGTCTTCAACAACTCCACGCAAAGGCTGGAAAGAAAGCAGGGATGAGTGCAAGAAAAAAGGAGCTGACTTAGTCATCATAGATTCAAAGGAGAAACAGGTCAGATATAAACTTTCATCCTCATATTACACAGTTTTCTCCACAGTAGATTGTTTCCAATTCTGTTTTTGAAATTGGTTAAATTAGAATTTTCTTCTTAAACATTTACAGTCTTGAGTAGCATGTCATGGAAAAAACAATTGCACTATATCGCCAAATGTTTGTGGACACCTGACCAGAACACCCATATGTGGTTCTTCCTCAAACTGTTGCTACAACGTTGGAAGCATACAATTGTCTAAAAGGTCTTTGCATGCTATAGCATTGAGATTTCCCTTCACTGGAACTAATGAGCCCAAGCATGTTCCAGAATGACAGTGCCCCTGTGCACAAAGTGAGGTCCATAAAGACATGGTTTGAGAAGGTTGGAGTGGAAGAACACGGGTGGCCTGCACAGAGTCCTGACCTCAACCCCATTGAACACCTTTGGGATGAGCTGTAACACCAACTGCATGCCTGGCCTCCTCACCTGACATCAGAGCCTTCCTTCACTAATGCTTTAGTGCCCGAATGAGCACAAATCCCCACAGATACATTACAAAATCTAATGAAAGGCCTTCCCAAAAGAGTGGAGGGGGGGGACCAAGTCCATATTAATGCCCATGGTTTTGGAATGGAATGGGATATTCAGGGACAGGTTGGGGTGTGATGGTCAGGTGTCTCCAAACTTTTGGCTGTATAGTGTATTTGTTTTAATGATATGTCCAATAATGTCATTTCAAAATACATACAAAACCATTAGATTTTTTTTGTGACTGCAAAAGTTTAGTTATAATTTTAAATATTCATTTTCACTTCTGAATGAAAAACTGCGCTGCACCAGTGGCTGTTCAAGGCCTATGAACACTTACTTCTCTAGCATCATATCTGTTAAACATGCTCTTTCAAGGTCTTTTTGAAATCAAAGTTGAGTCTCGCTAATGTCTGAGTTTTTTAATACAGCGGTACAAGACATTTAATAGCACATATGCAAAACCCAGCATTTATGCATCTTCTCAAATCACAATAAATTGAGCATAATATTAAGTGGAAATAATTAGAAATGAGCTAAGGTAAGTGGCTAAATGTATTTGTTCTCTGTAATAAATATTTGAGTTGCCAGGAGAATAGGGAGACACCTGTAGTTGACTTTGATAACAGGTGTTGTTTTATAACTGTAGAAGAAAACCGGAAATGTTATTTTAAATATTTTTAGATGGTGTGGTATTTCATAGAGAATGGACTTATCCAAAATGACCAATCATGGACACTGATATTATGAGATATACTAACTAGGGCAATTATTTCTTCTTTTGGTATTTTAAAGGCCTCTAGTTTTTCTTTTTGTTAGCACATTTAATAGCAAGGTTGAGGTAAATCCTCACTGTACCTATTGTGAAATCAGAATCTAAGAGAAGGAATAAATGAGTAAAATGCTTTTTCAAGCCTAACATAATGCTGCATTCAATTTACCTCAGCAGGGGGAAGTCGGAACTGGGAATTACATCCTTTTTGACCTTTGTGCTTTCAAGCTTTAAAATGTGAGGGAAAAAACACAGACATCTCCACGTTCATCTTTTGAGCAACAGGCTAGCCAGCTAAGTGTGATGATGTATGTTCACCTCCTCAAAACAAGATTGTCCTGAGTTTATAAGTAGGAATTCTTAAGGGGCCGTTTTCTTTGGTTTTCTCTAGTCAGAGGTTGGAAAGAGTCACATGCTAATAACAATATTAACCTTTAACATCCACTCTTCTGCAAAGGAGTTCATCGTAGAGAGCTTAAAAGCACTTCGCTACAACCTACCCTTCAGTTATTATAATGGATTTTGGATCGGACTGAAGGATGACCATACAGAAGGGATCTGGAAATGGCTGAATAACACCACACTGACAGAAGGGTACCCAATTTCATTTCATTTGCTATTGCAGTATAGGATACAAATGAGCTCATTAATGGCTAGTAATATCCCTTATTACACCTAATACCTGCAGCTTGTTTTATATATATATAGGGACAAAAAGTGCATGTTTTTGTAGGTACTGGATGGATGGGGAGCCAAATGATGACATGGGCATAGAGGATTGTGCAGCTGTGTATCCCACCAATAATCCAATAAAGGCCTGGAATGATGCTCCATGTTCACACCCACTAAAATGGATCTGTGAAAAGGAAATAGATAAAACACTCTAGAATCCTTAATTAATCATGACTAGCTTGTTTTTAAGTAAAAATTAAAAATATCCTGATTTAATTTAAGTAAGCACTTCCTTTACTCACTCACTCATTCACTCTCTCTCTGCTTTTAGGAATTAGATGGTACACAGCTACATTGTATACTCTACTTCACAAGAAAATTAGGGGCATAGATTCAGGGAGCAATAGTAAGTAACAATAATTACTTTAATTTAATGAATATAATAAATCTAAAAATAAACAGTACCTAAAGTTTGGAGAGAAATAGGTCATTTTGGCATGTACAAGTCTGATATGCAAAAGTATGTCTCAGATTTGATTTTACTTTAGATACTTTTATTCCAGCTACACATATGCATAGTCTGTTAACCACTGAAGGGCAGAGCAGCCAGTAGGACTATGTAGAACTAAAAGATCTGAAAAAATGTTGCTTAGTAGTTAGCAAGCTGCTATGACTTTGTACAAACTTTGAAGCAAATTGAGAATACAAATTTCCAAGGAAACTATCTTCAACCTATTAGCTTGTGCTTGTTGACAGTTGTTCTTATTAAAAAAAATCTGCTCTCTTCTATGCACTCTTTATATTCTGTGATACACACTTCCAAGTCATGCTGCCAGTTGTACATTTGCCTATTCACAGAGGTAATTATCATTTAGGATCTGCAGTAGGAATGTGGTGGAAAACCCAGCAGAATTGTTCAGAGAACACATGAAGTTTTTTTAAAATAATAATAATACTAATAATACTACTACTAATAATAATAATAATAATGATAGACTAAAACAGAATCATTGCTCATTTTTTCATGTTCAAGAACTTGACATTGAAATGAATCAAAGAACTCTATTTTACTTGCACGCTGCATTTTTAATGCTAAACACATAGACAAGTTTACATTTCACATAATATTTTCAAAACAAAACCACTCATTATAGAATTTGCTATAAGTTAAAAACTGCAATTATACACTGTGATTTATTATATCTATTAAATTTATTATATCTATAAAAATCTTGAAAAGGGGCTAGACATTTTAATCTCTAGATGTTTTGACAATGTTTTATAGCTTTTTTTAATGTAAAAAAAATTGGGATGAAAAATTCAGAGCACAGAAAAGTGCTGTCTGAGGGTCTTCAGGATCTGTTGAGTGTCCACGTGCTCAGGAAAAGCATCCTCTGACTTCTGGGCAGCCATGTAGCTACTCTGAAGATCACCCACCTTTCAAACAAAACACAGATACACACAGGAAAAAATGATTGATTGCCATGCTTTCCTATTAATATAAATATACGTATTCTGAAGTTGGAGATCAGTGAAAAGCATAAAATCATCAGATACAGGTCAAAAGCTTCAGATAATGTTCACATCAAACATGCGGGAAAAAATGTGATCTCAGTGATGTTGACCATGACATGTTTATTTGTGCCAGATGGGCTGGTCTGAGTATATCAGAAACTGCTTATCTCCTGAGATTTTCACACACAACTGTTTTCTGTTCTTGACAGGAGTGGGACCAAATGTTGTTTTCAGCTGTAGCCCATCTGGCTAAAGGTTTGACGTGTTGTCCATTCTGAGATGCTTTTCTGCCCACCACAGTTGTAAAGTGTTTATTTGAGATACTGTAGATTTCTGCCAGCGTGAATCAGCTGAAATCAACAAGGCCTTTCTGCCTGGAGAACTGTGGAAATCCCAGGAGATCAGCAATACCCAAACCAGCCCCTCATAGTCATTGATATCACACTTTATCATATTCTGATGTTTGATGTGAACATAACTGAAGCTCTTGACCTCTATCTGCATGCTTTTGTGTGTTGCAGTGCTGCCACATGATTGGCTGAATTGTATGAATGAGCAGGTGTACAGGTGTTCCTAATAAACTGGTCAGTAAGTGTATCTTTAAATTTCATTGTGTCAGTGTAGTAACATGAATAGCTGAATGCTGTAGCATAGAGAGGGGTCCAAAATCAGCTATCATCATGTGAAAATACCTGCAAGAAGAAAAAAAGTTGAATAGTGCTTACCTTATCTGACAGTACAGCGAAGTTGAAATGTGGTTCATACATGTGGGGAGCGAGAGAAGCAGCTGTCTGCAAAAAAGCTTTTGCCTGTAACAAACAGCAACATCACTGTCATTTAAACCAAATACTATGTTAATCATTTCAAATGATCTGTGGAGAACATTTATGCTCCCTCAGCTGTCATATTTGAACTGGTTTTAATGAAGATTAATTGTATGACCAATTTTAATTTTAGAGAATGAATCGGAATATAGCCTTATATCTGAATATGCATTATATTATTGAGTGCAAAGCTTTTACGGAATTATTGTACCCTTGAGAAAAACACCTAAACCAAAGTTGTTCCAAAGTGAAAGCCGCATAACCTCATTACAAAAAAGCTTTAATATTCTTTGTTCCTCATGCACATTCCCTGGTAAAGGGATTATAATAGTGTCTACTGAGGAAGGACCTTAGAACAGTGTAGGCTGTGTAGCAACTCCAGTTCCCAGTGAACTCAGAGACTGAACTCACATCTATCATGTTGCTAGCCAGTTCCAATAATTAAACTATGCACCCACATGAACAACTAAATGACTATCCATACAGTGTGTGCCAACACAGACGCTATGGTTCACAGAATGCAGACGTTCTGTTTTTTCACGAAAAAGGAAAAATAAACAAAAATAAAATAAATTGAAATCAGCATAACACGCAATGTTTACAGCTAATGACACTCCAATCTGGCCAAGTAAGGAATAAAACACGACAGGGCGTGCTGTTATAGGTAAATAAGAAATTACAGGGTGGTGTGATGTGGCCCAATGGACCAAAGAAATGCAGGTTTTTACCGAGAACCTGTGAAGCCCTGAAGACTTTCTTAAAGTTTATTTCTTATAAAAATCTTAAAATTACAGCTTTATCTTTATTTGCTAAATAAATGTCTTTTCACAGAAAGGTTCATATTAAAAATTACATTATATATATATATATATATATAATCAGTTTATGTGGCACGTAAACCATAATAGTCCCTGTGTAAGTTGGTATTGCAGAAATAATAACATTAACATCTATTGACCAATCACATGTGAAATCTGCAGTATATAAAGTTTTAAAAGTTTTCTTATTGTTTTATGTTATTTATATAGAATCTATAAAATGAATAAGCTTGTTTGACACAAAGATACTATAAGCCCCCTAAGCTACCCTTTACAATAAATATTATAATTGTTTTTTTATAATTTATAATCATTATTTTCTAGTTTTATGTTCACTAGCATAGCTATTTGGTGTTTTTATACAGCCATCAGCTATAGTTGGTTTTGAGAAGGAAAAAAAAAAACAAAAAAAAAAAAACTCATGGGCTTGAGGGTGCTCATAAGCGTGCCTTACCTGCTCAATGTGGCCTTTGCGTAGCTCCAGCACTGCTAAGTTGTTGTACGCCTCAGCATGATCATTGTTAAATGCCAAAGCTAGTTTAAAGCACTGATAAGCTAGAGTCAAGTCACCGATACCCTGAGTGAAAGAGATTCAACAAAACAGTTATTTGGCTTAAAGCTCTATCAATTTTCCATAGGCTTAACCAGTAACTTTCATATGACCTTGAGTTTTTATCTGAATGTGGCTATATTGGAATCAGACGCACCACTGCAACATGTCCAACATTATACCAGACGTCAGCCTGTTCCTCATCACTGGAAACCAGGGCTAATGCCCTCTCAAATGAGGACAGAGTCATGTCATACTGCTGAGCATAAAAGCAGCACAGGCCCAGATTATTGTAGAGCTGGCAGTTATACACACCCATCTGCAGCAACCGTCTGAGACAAAAAGAGAAAGAAGAAAGTGAAGTAGATACAGTAACATTACATATTTCTATAAACTCCCATATACAATAACACTCCTCCTTCTACATGCAGATGATAACCTGTAGAAACGCAAGGCGATCTCTGGCTGGTCCGTATAGAAATGGTTGCTTCCTATACAGGCAATGGCCTCCACGTGTGTGTTATCCTGCTTTAGGACATCTTTGTAATACTCTGTAGCTGAAGTGATGTTGTTCATCTCCTAAAGTGGCCAAAGTTTCCAATTACTACCCTTAGCAAAATAAAGTTTCAATACAATACAAGTCTACATAAATTTCTAGCTCAAAATGATATCTGCATATTTATCCATCAGAATCTAACTGTTATATGTACCTCATGAATGCGAGCAATCCCAGTCAGCAAAGTCACTTCTCCTGGGAAATGGTCCAGGCCTTGTTTAAAGAGGTTCAGGGCAGTTATGGGTTGATCCAGTCGCTGATATACCTGTGCACAAAGAAAGAGAGAGCATTGGTTTCCTGTTGCGCATTGCCATTTTGTGTACACAGTATAAATGAGTATAAATGAGTTGAATTAACTTTGTACCTTCGCAAGGTAGAGATAAGAATCTACAAACTCTTGATGACTGAGGGCTGATCTGAATTGTTTCTCAGCTTCACGATACAAACCAAGCCTGCAAATACAATCATTACAAGCCATACAAAATACAATCAAATCTCCAATCATTTGGTTTTAATGTGCTGCATACAAATATCAGAACAAATCTCAGCTATCTTCGCAATGCAGTTAATGGGACTCTTTTCAAATAGGAAAAGAGTGCATAAATGTGTCTCTAGGAATAAGTTGTTATAATAGTGTTTTGTCACCTATAATAACATTTCCCAAGTTGGACTTTCCACCACCAGTCCTTGAACTGTGCATGCTCCGTAGCGAGTGCAGCTAGGTCCAAAGCCTGAAATGTTCCACAATGGGAATGGTCAATATACACACACACACACACACACACACACACACACACACTGAGTCATTGCCAATTTCCACCCACTAAATGAGTCTCACCTATCATACAAAATCTATCAATTTGAGAGAGTGAAGACTACTTTTTTTCTTAACTCATACTGAACACATACTTCCTCCTTCCTCCAACACTGATAAAGCCACATATTACCAGATATCTATTAAGTATAAGCTAAAAGTGGAGTGAACTACTTACATTTTTGACATCGTTCTCGTGGTGAAAGATGTACTCAAATAAGGTCTGGCGTAAGAGTAAGAGAGAGAAAGAGATTTGCAGTCACAACAGACATTTGAGACTGGAGTTAAGAAATTAGCCTTTGACTACCAAATCCATAACAGAGTTGTGATTTGCAGTTGGAATACCTTGGATAAATTTGGTTTCTGTGCATACTTTGCCAAATTTAATCTGGACAAGTTTATAAACGGTCCATCCGGATGTGTTAACATAGAAGCCTGAAAGATTGATAAAACAGCTGGTTACAACTTTGAAACTATGTACACATATTACTGTGTACATTGTAATTACTATTACTAATTACTGTTAGGAGGTTTAAAATTATTCTTTAAGCAGTATACAGATGTGAACATCAGAATATCCAAACGATTTTTTTTTTTTTTTTTTTAAACATTACACTGTGCAACAGCCTACCGTGCCCAATCGGACAAATCTCCCAGAAGCACTGGTGACCGGACGGGCAGTGTTTGCAGTTCGAGGTGTTCTGATGGCTTGCTCCATCGTCCCTGGTCTACCAGACTGAGTGCTGGGCCTTACAAATCCTGTAATGGGGCGTCCTGACTGGGTCACTGGTCTAAAAAAACATCAGAGACAGGTCACATTAAAAACGCAATTAAGTGTATTACTTCCAGTGAGCCTGATTTGAGTTCTTGAAAGTTTGAGCTCAAAGTGATGAGAATCATTTATCCATTTATTATTATTATAATTTTTACAACGGTGGAAATCACAACCCACCATTATCAAAATCATGTTTATTATTGAGTTCTTATAGATATTAACCTGTTTGACTGGTTAAATAGGTTTAATACAAACCTCAATAAGTGAGGGGGTCTCTGGATTTTTATTATTATTTTTTAATAGTTAATGGGGTCCCTGGCTGCAGACCTTCATTCATTATACTACACCTTTATTCCTTTATTCACAATGAATGTTTGGTTAGGTGCTCACAACCTACAAATAAAATTCATTTAAATGAATACATTAGTATTTAGGAACCTGACAGCTGGAGTAGGTCCTCCACCCTGGCTTGTTCCAGGGAGCCTCAGTGACGTTCCAGGTCCTGACAAAAAAAAAAAAAAACACAAGTAGGCATGCTGGAGTAGATGTCATTTATAAATAAATAAGATGGCAGCTTTATGGAAGTACTCACGTGCCACTTGGGCAATGGCACTTTCATCCAACATTATTTCTGCAATGCCCTCCTGGTCAACTTCCACTTCATCAATGTACACCATCTCAGTCAGAGCCCTTGTCTTCAGGCTCCAAGCTGCCTTCAGGGAACCAGAAGAACTATTTTAACAAACTAAAGCAAAGTGTCTTTCAACAAAATGGTTCCCTTTCTTTTGCACAAGTTCTCCCATTAAAGTCTACAGCTGGGAGACTGAAAAGGTGCTGTACGCTGGTATGAATGTGGAATGTGGTGTCATTTCACAAAGAGGAAGGGTGCACTGCATTCCCGCACACTTTTGCAATTTCCCTGATTAATTTTACTCATCATGTAATGAAATGTTTAGTAGACGTGTTAAAGGAGTAAAATCACAGAACTGTGTTAATTTAATTAATTTAAGACCACTGACATAGAGATTCAGCCTATGAATAAAGAAGTGTT
Organism: Pangasius sanitwongsei; assembly: GCA_037576675.1. Lineage (NCBI taxonomy): Eukaryota > Metazoa > Chordata > Actinopteri > Siluriformes > Pangasiidae > Pangasius > Pangasius sanitwongsei. The sequence continues at coordinate 9,317,934 of CM075012.1, forward strand.
GGGTAAGATCATGATAGAGCAGATACTGCAGTACTGTGCAAAAGTCTTAGGCACCCTATTTTTTTTTTAGTACAAACTTTGTTATAGATTTTTATTTTATGACTT
>CM075012.1:9318910-9345391 GCA_037576675.1 Pangasius sanitwongsei
TTTGATAGACTTCAAAGCACTATTGTAAGTCGCTCTGGATAAGGGCATCTGCCAAATGCCATAAATGTAAATGTAATCCACTTCAGTCTGACCTACCAGCTGCAAAAACACTATCTGAACTGGTCAAGCTGGTAAGTGCTGGTAAAAGTGAAAGTTTTGCTACATTGTAGGCAGGGTTTTAAGAAAATAAGGCAAGAGTAAGGCAATTAGTAAATATCAGACATTTATTTATCAGTGTAGTGGTCCATGGTCCACCAGCTTGTCCACCTCAGCTTGCGTTGTGCTAGCTGCTAGCTGCTCAGATCAAGCTGTTTTTTCAGCAGAGTGGTTTCCACACTGTCCTGGCTAGCTGGATAATGTAAAACAAATATTAACAAATAATAGTAATATTAACTTGGTTATCCATCTAACAAGCGAAATTAGTTTGCTGTAACAAAAAAGGGACACGAGTCACAGTAAAACCTACGACTGCTACTGTTTGTAAGCTACCTGCGTTTTCTGTTATTTCAGCTGCACTCCAGTTTAAGAGGATTAACTCTAGTCGAGCTAGCTAGCGTCAGCAGCCCTGCTGGCCATGGCAGGTCCATCCATCAGACTCACCTGGTCGTACGGATTGTCCTCCAGCACCTTTGTGCAAAGATCCGAGCATTTCTGGAACTTCCGTCTCCTAAAACAGCTCCATGCAAGAAAAAGAGGATCCATAGATAACGTCACTTCCATTTTATCCTGAAGCGAATTCTGGTCAAATATTTGCACCCACAAATCTCCTGCTCCTAGTTTAGCTTAGCTGAGTTAGCTAAAGCTTCTTTAGCTCAACCTCGAGCGTCCCGTTACCCCCAGCAACACAAGTCAGCCCTCTGCGCATGCGCATGTCTGTTCAAAACAATACCGGTGTTCAAAATAATATACAAAATAATTTATTTATTTATCTATTTATTAATTTTACCCCGTATATATTGATTATTTTTGAATTTTTTGGTCCACAGATTTGAGTACTACAGATGTGTTTCCTGTGCTCATGATTACAGTGTAGAGATTTAATACTCGCAGCACCGTAGAAATAAAGTCTACACTTATAAACTACACTTCTAATAGTACTGTTTAACTGTGGGGGAAATATAAAGCCAGTGTGTGGCTGTATAAAACACACAATTTCTGATTTATTCCATGTTTAAAAATGATCATTAATATTATTATTATAAATCTTATTTATTGTCAAATTAGACAAAGTTATATTAAATATTGTGTAGCACACGGTTGCTAGAGGCAACTAAACAAAGAGCAAAGTGATACATAATCAACAGAAAGCAAGGCCTCTGTGCCTTCATTGAGGATTAAAGAACATAAGTGGCCCTATAGTTCAGCCAAATCTGCTGCTTTTAGCTGGACTGTACACCATGACTGAACACACACACACACACACACACACACACACATTTTTTTTTTTTTAAATCAACTTTTATTAAGTCATATACAAGAGTAATACAAATCTATACATCTTACAACAGATGTTAACAAACCAACAAAGCAATAAAATATACAACTGTGCCAGGGGTAAAATTTACAATAAATTAAATAAAAGAAGTGTCTCGTGTGTCTTTCTTGATTTTTTGTTTCTAATGCCATTCAAAGCAGACCTGTATTGCTTAACCTCGTTTATAAACTGTTCATATTTGGCTACGCTTTAGTCCATTTTCTCACATGAATATGAAAATAAAGTAAAATAAATAGCTGTATGATAAAAATAAGTAATACTATTGCAATCCATGTTATCATGTACAAAAAATAAAATTACATCTTGAAACTCAATTTGTATCAAAGAACCAAAGGTTCTTGACAGGAAGTTAGAGACATCTATCCGAAACCTTCTTGAGTATACACACAGGAAAAACAGATGTACAACACTTAATTTTGCAACTCCACACAATCCTGCTCAGATTCAAACAAAACAGCTTGGAGTCATTCACGCTGCCTTCACGTGCTCCCCACATTCTGGTCAATATGAGTTTCAAACGGAAAGGTGCACATCTCCGTAAATACAGTATAATATGGAGCTCGAAAGCGATTCGAGACCTAAATTTACAACGTGTTATTAATCTTCACTCAAAAGCTGGTAAGAAAGTTTCACTGGTCGACAATGGGTATTATTTATTTATTTATTTATTTATTTATTTATTTAAATACAACTGGAGTAGTCATTGGTTTACATTTGTAATCGTCTTTTGCATCGTGCATATTTTCACAATGAGGATAAATGTCAGCAACATTAAAAAATAGTCAGACTGCCTAACATTCGGTGTGCATGTATTTTGAAAGCATACGTAAATACTACTTAATAAGAAAAAAAGGGAGGAGCACGTGAAGACTGCATTATTTCGCGCCAAATTTGTCCCCGGCTTCAAACCGGAAGTCATGTGCTGCATGTTTCTGCTGTCTGTAACTCCGCTTGTGCTCCGCTCTTGTTGCTGTTGTCATACTGCGCGCTAGTCCTGTGTTTGTTGTTGTTGTAACAGTATCTTTTTGTGTGTGCACGGTAACTAATCGGTTAAGGGTTTGTGTGTAGCATAAGCAATGGATGTAAATAAAGGGCAGGAGGACACTGGCTCCATGGGTGAGCTGGCGGATGAGGAGCTGTGTGAAGCTCTCGCCGTGTTGGCTGGCAGTGATCCGGAGAAGTGCTCATATCCTCAGGTGAGACTTTAACATCTCAGTAATTATCTTAGTGATTATAAGTTTTGTAGATGGCTCCTTTTCATGTTGCGGACAATATTAACGAATGTGGATGAAGTGTAGTGCATAATCCTTCTGCTTGTTGATTCACTGAGAGTCTGTCACCCTGTGGCTGAATCCCAAACCCCTCCTTATTAAACATATAGTGCTCTACATAGGGTACAGAGAGCATTACATTCCACCATATGCAGTGCGTTGTAGACAGCTGCCTGGAATGAAGCCTACATGTATGTAGAAATGTGTAGTCTCTTGGCGTTTTGTGTTATGTAGAATTGTGTAGTCTCTTGGAGATCTGTGTTATGTAGAAATGTGCAGTCTCTTGGAGATCTGTGTTATGTAGAAATGTGTAGTTGTATGGAGTTTTGTGTTATGTAGAAATGTGCAGTCTCTTGGAGTTTTGTTATGTAGAAATGTGCAGTCTCTTGGAGTTTTGTTATGTAGAAATGTGTAGTCTCTTGGAGATCTGTGTTATGTAGAAATGTGTAGTTGTATGGAGTTTTGTGTTATGTAGAAATGTGTAGTTGTATGGAGTTTTGTGTTATGTAGAAATGTGTAGTTGTATGGAGTTTTGTGTTATGTAGAAATGTGCAGTCTCTTGGAGTTCTGTATTGTTTGATGTAGCACCATGGTCCTGGAGGAGCATTGTTTCATTTCACTGTGTACTAACTAGCTGTATATGGCTGAAGTGACGACAATAAAGCCGCTAGACTTGACTTGATGTGGTGGTTTACTGTAGTTTGATTTTGGCTGTGTGTTGCAGGGATATGTGAAAAGACAGGCTGTGTTTGCTTGCAGCACTTGCACAGGTGAGGGCATGGAGCCGGCTGGAGTGTGCCTCGCCTGTGCTAACACCTGCCACGATGGCCACCACATCTATGAACTGTACACGAAAAGGTACACCTCTCTTTATGATGTCTTGAAGTTACTTTTCATGTCAATAAACTGCAGTGTGCACCTTTAACATTTGTGACTTTAGTACACCACACCATGACTTATATTTCTCTTTTTCTTTTCACAGGAACTTTCGCTGTGATTGTGGAAACAGCAAGTTTGGCTCATTTAAATGCGACCTGATCCCTGTAAGTGTGTGCTGGACATCTTCCATAGCAGTCTGTGCAGTCTTCCTTTCTAAAGTGACTGCCCAATGACCTTCATTAACAGCCATTAAAAAGTTAAACCACTTTTTCCCCCCTAGGCCTCCAGGAATGCATAACTGACCCTATTTCTGTATTTCTGTAAAGCAGTTTGCTAGTTTACACACCTTTCATATGCAAAGTGTTGCGTTGCTTTTGCCAAGAATGAACTCCTGTGAATATTATGCATTTTCCAGTGCTTTGTTCTCAAATGTAAGATGTACTTCTCCATGGTCATGCAGTTTTACCTGTCTGATAAGTTATACTGTGCACCACTTCAAACTCTTGCTCTGAATAATAATGGAATATGTTGTTAATGCCTGAGTCCGACGTTCGTCTCATTTGTTTTGTCTACGTATTGATTGTTCACAGGACAAAGAGGGACAGAATATCAAGAACGTTTATAATCACAATTTCTTTGGCCGTTACTGCTCCTGTGACAGACCTTACCCTGATGAGGACGATAAGGTATGTAGTGCTAATATTCCACTCATATCTTGCTTTGTGAAATGTCAGTGTGCTTGTAGCCAAATTTAGTGTAAAAGTTCATTCAGTTTTAGCACTTTTAAATGAGACATGTGCTGTTTCCCTTTATCGACCATTGTTGTCTTTGTTGCTTTATTTCTCATTGTGGTGGAAGGTTGGTGAGGCAATGATTCAGTGTATTCTCTGTGAAGACTGGTACCACTCAAAGGTAGGCTGCTATACAGCGAGTATACATTTCCGTTATTTTATCAAAGTCTGTCATGCAGCACAATTTATTATCTCTAATGCGTCTTTTCTTCTTCTAGCATCTGGGTTGTGCAGTCGTGGACTCGGAGGAGTTACTGGAAATGGTGTGTGAGGGTTGTATGAACAGAGCTCCCTTCCTTTGGACCTATGCTGCCTACTTTTCATGTGAGTTACATGTGATCACACACCCTTTTTCATTCAAATTATTTCTTTTCAACCTTTCACAGCAGTTCTTTAAGACAAGACATGTTTTTATCTCTTATAGATCCCCCAGTAACCCAAATGAGTCTCAGTAAAGAGAATGAGGAGGAGACTGTGGCAGGAAATAAAGAAGAGAAGGATGCAATGTTGCCTTCATGCAGTAATGGCCATGATGGGCCCTCCACAAGTAAAAACTGTCAGAAGGAAGCAAGGGTGAGAAACAGACCAATATGAAAGACAGTGAAGTTGGTGCATTGTCTGCCACTGCCTCTGTTATTGTGTAGTTGTAATTTAACATCTGTGGAGAACTGTACAGCCATTTAACAAACCTTCAGTAAAGAAAAAAGGTTTTTCACTTTTCATATTCCACCAGCAGAGGGTGCAAAATGTTTAAACTGAACCTGGTTCTACTTCACACATTACAAGACAAGGTTTACAAGGACCTTTTCATTTCCATTTGAACTTAGTTTACACATCATTAAATTAAATAGTGCATTTCATTCACTTTAACAGCTCACTAGTAACGGAATTAAAGCTGTAACCCACAAGAGGACGCATGAGGAGATGGAGAGGTGTCCTGCAACGTGCCAGTCTGAAACTGCACCATGCAAATTGAAGGAGTTAAAGGCCAAAGGCTTGGTGAGGCCAAGGGTGGGGGCAGTGTTCTGGCCATACGACTGGCGGTCCAAGCTTTGCACTTGCACAAACTGCAAGGTGGGTTATTTAAAGTCTGTCCTATTTCAGTACAAACACCCATTGTGTTATCTCTTTAGAATGCTAGATGCTTGTGCTGGAGGTGTACACAAGACCCTTTTTTTTTTCCCCCTCTTAAATCCCACTCCCACAGCCACTCTTGACCAATCCTTCTGGGTTTTTTTGTTTGTTTGTACCCGTCCATGGTATTTCCTAAGAACTTAGTTATAAACAAATAATTTAAACCACAGAGACCTGGACCTGAATGAAGGAGTAAAGAACCATTTGCACCATGCTAAGTCCACTAAGTACACTACCATGTTATTCAATTCTTCTCTCCTGCAAGCTTCATTTGACATCCCCCACGAGAGTAAAAACTCCCGTGACTTGTTGATTCCTGCAGGATCCCAGTCCTGACCTCTAACATGTACTGTTTAAAACTTATGGAATTAAAAAGAAGTCTTCCTCATTTTCATTTTGGCATATGTTTTGCAAAAGCCAAAAGTTAATGTTAAGAATTGCACGTCAAAATTTGTACTTTGTACTCAGCTTTTGCCCCATCTGTTGTTTGTTTGCTAATCTCCTATTTAGAGGTTGTATGTGGAGGCTGGTGTTCAGTTCCTGATGGATGAGTCAGACACCGTACTCGCATACGAGAATAAGGGTGAGGTGTTGCTGGAGGAAGACCTGCTCATGTCCTGCCTCAGTTCCCTGGACCGTGTCCAGCAACTGGAGATCATTTACCGTAAGTAATAGAGCATAAACAGTTATTTTCAAAAGAAGTCCTTGACCTAACTACTTAATCATTTACAATAGTATCTGCTCTATAGGAACACTGGAGAAACAAAGAACTCCTGTTATACCTCAGAAAATATTATTGTTATTCTATATTCCATTCTATTTTTAAGGAAATGTAACAAATTTGATTACCTGCGATAACCTTATACAGAGCAAGCTTGGTTCAGAAAAATTACATTCTTTTTGCACATGCTTAATATGCTCTAGTTATTCGTATTACTTTGCTGGGAGTTGCTTTATTTGGATGCTAAATTGTACAAAGTGCAAAACGTTCCCAGTATTGGAGTTACCCGAGAGGAATGGCAGAGACCTAGTGGTGAAGATGCGGAAAATGCCAGGGGATGCTTTGGACATTTAATACTAAAATTTGTTGCCAAGCACGGGTCATCATCTATACTGTGTTTTGACATGTTGGAATTAAAGGAGGGACAACCAACCAAAAAGCAGTTTTGTAGTATCTTACATTTCAACATATGGTAGTGTTTGGTTTTCTGGACAGGATAGAGGTATTAAAACGTATTACTATTTATATAATGCATTTCTCAAACCTACGATCGCTTTACATCAGCATGATAATAAACTGTTCTTAAGTGTTTTTCCTCAAACAGTGCTTTAGGCTGCTCAGTTTGGAAGAACTCGAGCAAAATGTTCAGTGACCAGAAGGTAGTGTGTTTTTGTCTGTAATATCATAGCCACAAGACAACATCTCTAGCTGCTGAAGAAAACTTTCAGAATATTCCTTTGGCAAGTTGGGACAGCACAATGTCTTACTATTTTTGGCTTTCTTACCAGCACCACATGTTTTAATTCTGTAGGGAAAGCAATGACATACAAAAATGCATTACCACCCACAACATTTATGTGAGCAGTAAAATAACTCATTAAGGTATAACACGTATAAGTACTGTGTCCAAGGTTATATTTAGCAAGAAATTTCTTAAACTTATTTTTTTAAAAATTATTTTTCATGGAAGATAAAAGAGCATTTCATGATATTAAGTTTGGAGCATTGCTCAAGGTTTAATATTAAGTTGGATGACCTGTTGGTTGAAATACTCTGGTGATTTTGTCTTCACAGAGTACAATGATATGAAAGCAGAGCTACGTGACTTCCTTCAGCAGTTTGCTGACCAGGGCAAGGTAAGGACATTTATAGGCTTTTTAGCTTATAACTGTTAAGTACACATTTGAAATTATTAATGCAAAAAACCTATATGTAATAATATAAAATAATTTGTCTTCATTGTGGCTATAGGTTATCACCCCTGAGGCTATCCACAAGTTTTTTGAAGAGCTTCAGTCAAGGAAAAGGAGACGGGCCAGTGCTGGGCAGTATTACTGTAGCTGAGCTGGTGTGGATGGCCATCCTTGCATTCCAGTTACTTCCTTTCTAAGCATACTTGGAATAAATGAGAAAATTCAATAAGACTACTGTCTCTAAGGAGAAGCAATTCCGAGTATTAATTTTAAGCTGCTAGCGTGTATTGCACACCTCACCTTGTCTAATGTGGGAGGAGTGGACAATAGTGGATGTCCACATTAAGACTCGTGTAGGAGGTGGTCAATAAGCTTGGACTGACTATAGCTTCTGGACTCCAGCCAACTCCCCAGTCCATCATAGACATCTTAATGGCAACAATCTGAATGTTCAGTCACCTTGTCAATTACTATGCGTTCCTCAAACTGGATGATTAAATACAGCTCAGAAATGCATGTTGTTTCATGTCATATCATTGTAGTCAAAGTTTACAGATGCACAATCAAGACTTGGGATTAGATGAGTAAATCTGTTACCAATCAACACACACAAAATGAAAATACAACAATACTATTGAAGCAAGTTTATTCTAAGGATGCTTTCTAGCTGCAAAGCTGGTCACTGTTATTTACCCTCTCTGAGGTAACAGTAGAAAAATATAACTGGTGAAAATTCATTACAAGAAATGCAATTATATTAAAGTTTAAGTACAATCAACATATTTATCAGAAACAATAGTATCAAACCACAACACAAATCCAAGTAAAAGGTACCTAAGAGTTTAAAAATACTATTTTTCCAAAGATGTACATGAGGCAGTACAGGCCGTTTAGAAACTGGCTGATGGATACATAGGCTCCTAAGAAGGCTTGCATAGGCCAAAATCACTAACTTAATAAAATAATTGGCCTCTGCACACGCAAGGCACACTCTCAGGTCATGTGCAGTGTTAAGCAGATGCAGTAATGAACCCCGAAGCCCTCTGATCTCAATTAGGACAATATGAAAAAAACATTTCCCTAACAAATGCAAGTGTATTGTGAAATGGATACAAATGCAAACTCTTGTTCTGCTACTAAAGTACATCACTGATGAGCAGCAAAACAGAACATTAGAGTGCATTAGCAGCATTTTACTGTGTTAAAGGGTTTTTCCACAGTACAGATAAAATATAGTAATGACTATTCTCACACTGTATCCAAGTCACATGCTTGCTCTTTAAATAGGTTGATGACAGTTATGCAGCCAATTAAGGATTGTGGTAATTCATAAATACTAGAAAATACTGTGTATAAAATGTGGATTATGGAGTGTCACTTTGGATCAAGCATTGAAAATATAGCTACAAAATCCTCTATTGCCACATTGCATACATACATCAGTAATCAACGTGCAGTCAAACGAGGAACATATGATGTATTAAATACTATACTGGCGAATCATTTCCTATTTAGATTTAATGTGAAGGAGAAATACAAGCTTACTTGTGAGAAGACCTTTCAGTAGCTGTCAGGCAAAAAAAAAAAGAAAAAAAGTGCACAACAAAATTCTCATAGCGCTAGGTGGCACTGTAAAAATTACAAAATGGAGTGAAGGAGAAAGAGGGTAGTGTGCACTGCAAAAACTTGCCTCTATAAATGTACATTATTCACTAACCATGAGCTCAGTCAAGTTGGACTGAGACTCATCAAATTAATTCCATGAAAAATACGTAATGGCTTACACTCATTTCTTGGTTTCTGAGCTCAAAATCCACAGCTAAGGCCACTGGATGTGAGGAGGAGGTGAACCCGAGCATGTTTGTGTTTTCTACAGTACACAGATTAATCTTTCTTGTAGCACCAAGGCTGGTGCCAGTGTAAATATTGAACAGTCTTGACTGATTGTAGATACTTTAAGCATCTTACGTAATTTAAATATGTACTTAAGAAGGGTGTGAAATGGTATTAAAAACACCACTAAATTTCCTCTATATGCACAGTACTAGTAAAAGGTGCAGGATACTGTTAAGACTGCCAGAGCTATGAATTTCAAATCTTTTTCTCCTGCTCAATGATTGCGTTGTCACTTGGTGCTTTTAAAACCTGTGTATCTTTATATTAACCAGAATGATGCCTGCTGATTTGACCTTGTATGCGATATACTTGGAGGATATTACGATTGCTAAAAGAAAATGGGTAACAAAACACTTTTCAATATTCACAAAGAGCTTTAGCCTGTGGCACAATGAAGTTTTGGATTTTATGAGACACGAAGTTATGCTTGTATTAGAATGTCTGGCCAATTAAAAACAGTAGCACTGGTTTTTGATATTTTCTTAGTACCAAGAGGGGTCATTCTGGGAGAGTGTGCAACTGAACAATGAGACTGAAACTAAATTTTATGCAAGTTCTCATGGTATGCTAATTTTCATTAAAAGATCTGGTGCCAAAAAAATAAAAAAATAAATCAGCTCTCAGATGAATAATGGCTACATCTAAAAAATATGCTCCATTCATACCAACAAAACACAATGTAGAGTACATGCAGACGGGTGGCAAATTAAAAGGAAAAACAAGGTGGCTGTGTAACGTTTTCACCCTCTTAGAGGGAAGAGTCACTATAAAGTGCTCTTAACCACCACCATCAAAACACCAACTAGAACTCTTTGAGACGTGTAGGAGCCATGCCAATGTGCACTGAAGCTGTTCTAGTGGCTTGTGGTGGCCCAACACAATTTATGTTGCTTTTAATTAGTCAGCCACCCATATTTATCCGGCCCACTATAAGCAAAAGTAAAAATGTGTCCTCTTCCCGTCTACAGCACCCACAACTGATCTATTCTACATATACTGGTTACAGGCTTAAAGGAAAAGGAGTTCTTTGCTGGTATAAGATAAATGCACTACAAGTCAAAAATTTGGACACAAAGATCGTATATTTTACATTGTCTTAAAGACATTCTGATGAAGGCTTATGGTTGATATTTGTTTCAAAGACAAATGTAAATATTGAAGTTAATGCCCATGTATAGATGTATTTCTGAATCAAAATGAATTTGAAATGTTCTTTTACCCTTAAACAAGTTATTTTTAATTAAAGTGATGTTTCCCCAAACAAGTTTCCATTTAAGAGAAATCAGCCTACAAGAAGAAATGCTCAGCTTATTTGGGAATCTCCCTCATGAAGCTAGTTGAGAAATTGCCAAGAATGCGCAATGCTTAAATCAGGAATACTGTTAAGAATTTTAAAATATAAACTAGTTTTGATTTGTCTAACATTTTTCTTGGTTACTGTACAATTCAATTTGTTATTACATAGTGTTGATGTCTTCATTATTATTGTAAAATAGTATAAACAAGATGGAGAAAACCCTATGAGCAGGTGTCCAAGTTTTTGACTGGCAGTATTTTTTTTTTTTTGACATTCATCTAGGAGCTGATTTGATTCCCATTTTTAACAGGAGGCATATTTTATTGATGTTACCTTCATCAGTTAATATATCGGTCACAGACTCGGATTAATGTATTTTGGTATCAAGGAGAATCCATTAAAACAAAGAAGAGACAAAACCCTCTGCATTACTACATACACAAATGCAAACTCTTAAGAAAATCCATTCATTGTTAAGCAACTCCTGCCAAAAATTCCACAACTTTCTGAAAGGACTGATCCCTTTATAATCCTTTCTAACAAGCTGCAGTGGAAGTGAGATATAGCTACCTGCAAGACTACACTGAAACTCAGCACTTCTTTAATAAAGTTAGGTTTTAACAGTCTTTGTTGAAGTCCATGACTTTTCATTATCGGATTTAAAGTGCAGATTTCTTATACTGATACTCTGGATTATTGGGTGACCTATGATCCCGGCCTATTCCTGTTTCTTCACTACCGTTCCTGTGGTGTCCAGCTCCTCCAGAGGCCTCCCTTATGTCCCCTGTCCCATCTGGAACTGAGCTGTGCTCCTCATACGACTCCGCACCTCCTCTTGAAGGTCCAAGACCACAGGTCAGGTCCGAGTCATTTATTGAGCGCACACTGGGCACAAATGCTCCCCCTACTGAGGATACTCCAGAGGAGGCATGGTCCAAATCCAACCTTTGACCCAAGACATCCAAATGAAGGGAGTCAGATGGCTGTCCTAGCCTTGCCTGGGTGTGAACTGACATAGTGTCAGGGAGACATGAGAGGGTTATGTTATTGCATGGCCCTCTGCGTTGCCCGTACAAGTCTGGACCCGTGTAGGTGGCCTGAGGAGGAAGGCTAGATACAGGAGTGTCTTGATTGGGCAAGTCATAAAGGTCCGGATATTCAGATGGAGGCTCTGCTTTTTGTTTAGGGACATGTCTCTTGTGGGAAAGTTGAGTGAGAGAATATCGTCCGCTGGGGCACGGTCCAGGTGGGTAGTGGGGGACAGTAGAGCCCATGTTGGGAAGAGAATGAAGAGTGGTGTCCTGAGCTTTGCCGTGCTCCGACAGAGTCATAGTGGACACTCCGAGAGCGATGTCTGGCATATAATCACTAATCAGAGGTTCCAGACTCTAAAATGGGAAAAATTCAGTTAGTATTAAGTATAATCATTTCTTTTAAAGGCATATTTCTAAGTTCATGAATACATAATACTGGAGAGAGGAAATACAAAAAAACTGTGCTAAATGCATTGCAAAATTCATAGATCTCATTATTCATGAAAGAAAAGTAACAACATCTGATTGCTGCTATAAAGCCTGGCGTATGTTTGAACAAAATTGCTTCTGAACCTTCTGAAACGGACTTCCGAAACTCTGGAATGTTAATGGTTCTTCAGAACAGTAGGAGGTTCTTCATTATTAGCTGGCTTGACATCATATATACATAGGGGGTAGGAGAGTAAATGCATAGTAGTAATGGGTAGTGTGGGCATTCTGTTGTATGTTTAAACAAAACTACCGCATTTTTGATGCGACTTCATCTGAGGAAGATGATATTGAATCACACCCTTTGGCAAGATATTAACTTTCCAGTGTTTGTGTTTTCATAAATGTCATTAACTATATCATAGAAAAACATGAAATGGGATCTGCCTTAGGGAGGAAAACAAGGGAATGGCTAAAGACAATGGATTCAGAACCATGAGAGTATATTACTTTAGTGGACTTTAGGTTGGACATTTTGGTTTTACAGAATGATTACGTAACCTTAGAGGAAGCTTAGAGGAAATGATAACTAGTAAACACCATACTGCTCAGTACTCAAAGAAATTTAAACATTTAAAACGCTGTATCTGTGCGAGACGCCGACATCTGTGTGACACTCACCCCACATGACTCTGCGTTAAGTGTTTTCCCCATGCTCCGAGCCATGCTGTAGTCAGGAGCTTGGTGTGCTGGGTTGCTGGATTTGGGCATGGAGGAGCCTCTCTGCTGGAGTAGTGTGTGGTTACAGGGGTAGGAGAAGGAGCGAGAGGGGGGTGGCACTGCCACCCTGGAGCCCCAGGCTACTCTGTGCTGGGCCTGAGCTGACATGGCATGATATGGGGGAGGTGGAGGAGGGAGAGGGGGGTTAAGACTACCAAGACTCTCCAATTCTGTAAACATGGTGTCCATAGCAGGGGAGCTATTCACTCTGCAACGGCCGACTGCTCTCAGACTAAGGAGAGGACTCTCATCTCCAAAACGCTCCTCTGGAAAGAACTTGTGTGGGTTCTGCCAGCACAGGACATGCAAAGGATGAGGACATTACACAGCCAAGCATTTCAATTACGACAGCTTTAACAATTAGATCATTTGTGAGTGCTCTAACAGACTCACCTGCAGCAACTCTGCGGCTCCGTCCGGTAGACCAAACTCTCTGAGAACACGGAGCTGAAGCTCATAGCTCACTGTGGCTCCCTCCCCACAGTTCAGAGCATAGGCTCTCTGGACCTGATCTGTGTGCCTGAGCTCCTGTAGCCTGGAAATCATCTCTCTAACCACTGCCAAGCTGGGCACTGTCACACACACATGCAAATATAAATAGGAAGGACTTCATACGTTGCATCAATCATCACAAACACTTGCAGAATCCCTCAGTCTTTCTCATAAATATATAAAATAATGAAATAATGCTTTTGACTTTCTGATAGTTTTGACAATCATGTGCCTTCACATGATCACACATGGTCAGAGACTCATTTTCCACTGAATGACTCTCAGTTCCTTTATGTGTCTCTTCTAATAAGGGAACTTGACAGAACATCACTTTCAAAGTCACATCCTCTAAACATCTATACTAATCACTCTGTTGGAAATGCTTTGCCTATGAGCGTGACTTGGAACGGTCACTCACCTGGTATCTCGTTGGCCACAACAGACGGGGCAGTGGTTTGGTTGCCAGTGATTTGCTGGTGGTTTATGATGTGACAGCACTGGGGCACAGCGTTATTGACCATGTACAGGGTGTCTGGCACATTAGACATGCGCACCATTCTCAGCCGTACCAGATCTGTCTGTTCCACCATCATCTCCTCAAGGACCAACTACACACAGACACACAGACACAGTACTTTAATCGTGATCACAATCTTTGGCTGCCTGAAAAATTAAAACATAATAGACTATGATATTTGGTGAACATAGCTAATGTTCATCAGTGTTTATTGACTGGTTTATGCTGTGGTGTCATTATTTATTTACTGTTTATATTTAGCATTTATTTAGCCTGAATGCTCAGGTTTGTAACCAGGGTTGATTCTGGGCTCGTTTATTGGGGGACAGCTTTATCATCACGTTTGTCCTTTTGACACCGATGAACTGCCTCCCAACTGCAACTTGTTCAGTCACTTCTGCTGTGGGCAAAATCCTTGTCAAATAAATGGTGACAGGTATATGCCCTTATTAATGTTTGTTTAATGAATATATTATGTACCTAATTAATCTTTTTTTTTTTTTTTTTTTTTAAACTTTGGCTTAACACTGATCAGCCATTCAGGTGAAACCTTGTTGTTTATACAAACTGGTTGCTTGTGCTAGGAGTGGATGCTTTCACACATGGTACAGTTCACCTCAGAGTTCACTTCAAGCACTAACATTAAGTGGACCAGAGATCGGTTCCTGGGTTACTAGCTTTCACATGACCAAAACTTTTGGTGCAAACAGGCCTAGGTCTTTTAAAAAATTCTGATTTAGGGATTTATAAGGAAGAAATACAAGTTTATAATGTACAATTTGAGGGAAAAGCCTGTTGTTATTATTATTATTATTATTATTATTATCATCATCAAACATCAAAGTACAATAAATCTGTTTTATTCCCAAATTGTTTAATTAATTAAAATAATTGATAACTAATCATGATTTATATATTGAGAAAAAAAATGTGAGAGATAAGGCAGAAAGCGGGCCTACCTTTGCCTCTTCCACGTAGGGAGAGAAGAGACGTGGACGCACATAAATGCCTGTGTTTTTCTGCCTAAGCCAGGCATTTGCTTTGCCTCCCTCTGCTGTGGGCAGCATGTCTGATGGAGGAGTGCTGATCAAGCCACGCTTCATCTGCAAAAAGCACAGCCATCTCAGCAAACCAAGCTCGGCTTCCTACAGTGCTTCCACAAAAACCTTCATTCAGCAGTCAATAACTAGCAGCATGAGAGAGACTAAAAAGGTCATGTGGGGACCTGATGTGCCTCATCAGTCTGTACTTTCACACAATCTAAAATCACTGCATATACACATACAACGAACACTCACTGCGTCAGTGAGGACGTCACTATTGGCTGGGAGAATGTGTTCCATGCGGATGTAAGGCAGCAGAGGAGACAAAATCTCCTTCAGTTCTTCTATATCCAGATCTCTTCTCTTCACTCCACGCTTATTCACACTGTGAGCCGTACCGCTCAGTAGATTGGGCTCTGATGCGCACAAAAAGAAAATGCTGTTACACGTATGAACAGTTTGCAATGACTATATGCTGTCTACTGTATAGTATATGCCTTAATAGGAACAAGTCCTTATGACTATACATCGGTCATTGCTTTGTATTATAGAGACTAAGAGGGCATACGTTTGAGGAGAAAATATGCAGTGCATTGAGGGTCAATGAGACCTGCAATCTCACCTCGGTCAGCCATCCTCCTAATGAGCTGGTGCTCGCCCCACTTAATCACATACTTCAAAATGTCCTGCTCACTCGCCTGTGAAACAGAGGATGGGGAGACAGTGAGGCACAGTACTGGAATATTACCACACTCATATTTCACGAAGATGGGCTGAAGGATTTGAGACTATAATGACAGACTGGAGCAGACACACCACTTTAGCTCGCACAGTGGCTCCTCCGTCTACTGAATGTCTGGCCCTGTGACCTACCTTGAATACCTGAAAACTGTCTTTGCATGAATCTACCTTGTAGTTTACTAGCCTGTTTACATGAGGTATCAAAAAGGGTTTCAAATCTGTATTTAAGCCCCAACTCGACAGTGTGGCTTAAATCAGAGCACGTTGAAATATGAGAATTTTTTTTTTTTGCATTAGCACTTAAGTAGTACAGACAGCTTCTCTCTAGGAGATGCACAGTAATTAAAATAGGAAAATGGGTCATCAGCTCACGCTATTATACTGCACACATTGTAATGTACAGACATTCATGTACATATTTCTAAGATTCTACTTTTCACTCAACTACAATCTATAATGAAAATTGCATAAAATTAGAAAAGAATGCAAAATAGAAGCATTTTCATCAGTGGTTTCAGATTTTTGGACCCCACTGTATACCATGAACTGTGAATAAGAGCATATGAATAAAACACCACTGTTAAAGTTCCCCTCAACATAATAAACAACTAAAATAATCAATGAAGACTAACAAGTTGTTTAATGTTATTTTTACTGGACATTGAGAAATATGCATCTCCACACATTTGCTCTCCTTAAATATACCAGGTCCTATGAATATACATAAATATGTAATTTGGAAAAATCCATGTCCTTGCCACAAAGTATAGCCTAATAACACTAACATTAGCTAACTTAGCTAAATTAACTAGTAGACTATTTAACTGCTAGTAAACTAGCTTGCATTTTATCACAAGCAGACATAAAGGACTTCAGGATCTTGGACACACTTTGAGCTGCTATACTCCTAGTGGTTTTAAATTAGCAGTAAACATACCATAACCATCAAATTCAATTTGATCACCACTAGCATTAGCTAACTTTGGACAGGTTCGGCAGGTTAAAGTTTCCATGTACCACAACGTACTCACTTTAATGTCAAACGTGATTGCTCCAAAGAAGTGGAGGTTATTTAGTGACATCACTAAGCTGAGGTATGACACTACAAAGTAGGTGTTTTAAATGAAAACGTGTGACTTTTTAGGTCAACATATATAATCAGTACGAGCCACCCAACATAAAACTGTGAGGTTTAAATGTTTAGACTTGATCTCACCCTGAAAGGTGAGCTTCTATATGCTACAGTCATCAGAGAGGAGAAAGCTGTAGAGCCGTACCTGCAGATAGTCTGACTGAATGGCTGTAAGCAGTTGATCCTTGGTGAGCTCATAGAGCACATCCGAGGTCATGACCTGGCTGAACTCCTCACAAAGGAAATGCATGGCCTGTCTGTGGACCCATTTTGAGCCGTAAGGCTGAGAACTCCACTTCAGAATGGAGATCAGTGACTCCAAAGAGATGCTCTCCACAACGATATCCTCACAACCTGGACAAAAAGAGGGAGAGAGAGAGACATTAGAGTTTTATCTTCCACATTCTCTGCAAAGGTGAAGGGTATAATCTCAGCCTGCATACTATTGCCCCCTTCAGATGGTTGAATTTTTCCATTTTAAATCTTCTAACACATGCATCCTTCAAACATGAACTTCTCAAGGGCAGATGGGTTTGGAGGGGAGAGATAAGATCAGCCTGAGCTGTCTGCAGAGCCCCAGCACAGCGCACCCACAGCTCAACACCTGGGTATCGCTGCATGTAGTGGTAACACCACCAACCCGGTGATAATCTGGAGCTTTTCAAAGGCTAATGCTTTCTGCACCACGGGCCTCTGCTGATGTTATCACCAGCAGGGCAGAGTCTCATCAGCCCAACAGCTGCCTGCGCATACACACAAAGCCAGGGCAGCATAACACTGCAGTGTGTAAATGAAGATCCAATCATCCAGGTGATGAAATTACAAAAACGCCTTTAAGTTTTATTAAAAGCTTTATTAAAAAAATTATATGCATCACGGTGAATAAAAAAAAAAATCATTTTATAATCACAAGGTGGCATCATGAATCAAAATTTAATAGAATCAATCATGGGGTGTTTAGACATTCCAACCCTGCTCAGGAGGGGGGGAAAAAAAAAAAAAAAAAAAAAAAAAAAAAAAAAAAAAAAAAAATTTATTAATTTACAGTGTTTATATTAATCAAAACAGCATCCACCAAGACTTCAACAGAGTGGGAAATGATATCCCAGCCAAAGCCCTCCCCACTTGTCTGACCCAACCCCTAAACATTTCTACAGGCAGGGTGCATACTGTACTAGAAGTGTCAACTGCATTAACTACCAAACCACAGCAATGCCTTTGAATTCTTCACACCTTCCCGTCAACATCCTCATTCCTGTACCTCATTCTCCAGCACTGCTACTGCGTAGAAGAGGAATGCACACTGCTGGTAGTTAATGTATTCAAAGTAACTACTGATAACAAGGGGTGTGAGGCTACATAAGCAGTCAGCTCATGCAGAAAAAATATGAAGAAGGCAGGCAAAGGGATAATCATGTTAAAACATGTATATGCTGTTTATGGGCACACAATCCAAAATAAGTTCATTGGAAGTATTGGAAAGGTGATGTCAAGCAGACAGGCATGCGCGCGCGCGCACACACACACACACACACACACACACACACACACACACACACACACACACACACACACACACACACCTCTCTGTCCGTCAACTGCTGGCAATAGCAGAGCAGAGTTTTTAAATGTCACCTCCCTGGGCCAGTGCTGGATGTTGAAAGCACCATGCGATCACCTGACTTCAGGGGATTTTTATCGCCACCACAGCACTTTCATGCTCAATCAGCATACCTTACTTTCTGATTCCATTTTAACAGCTAATATTTTTGCTGGGCAGAGGTGAGGATCTAGTTCAGTCTGTCAGATCTGGAGAGTTTTGCAGTGACAACATGAAAGAGTTTCATCTTCAAATGCTAGAAACACTGAAACGAGGACGTGGCATAAATGATATAAAACAGGATTAGGAATGCAGTTCACGTTTATGGGGAATAATGAACCCAATATACATACTGCTTGATGCGAGTGGAAATTCGCTGCTTCAATCACAAACATATATTTACATTTCCTGCATAAATTTGCAAAATAAGCAATCACGTTGCATCTAAAGTCTGATTTTCTGTACTAAAGTGGTGTAGAGTAAATGCACAGGAAGTCTTCACTCCTTAAGTGACTGTTTAAATTGATGAAGGTAAAATCAGGGTTTGCCTTCATCGTTAGTAACACGCTGAAGCGAAATAAATGGATTCTCTCCCTTTTCTTCCTCAATCTATCCACCTCCCACTTGCCTTTACATTTATTGCATTCTGTCTCCTACCTCTATGCCAATAATCCTTCCATTATCTGCTTTTAACACATTCCCCAACTCTGTATCTCCCACAACAGCTGGCACACAGCAAGCACACGTGCACACACGTATATACACACACACACAACCTTTGAAGGGTAAAACCTTGCTTTTTCTTTGGAGGTTTACTTTGGAGGTCATGCCAGAAAGATGAAAGCTGGCTCTGTTCCCCATTAGCTCACTGGGATTCACAAGACTATATAAACGTTTAAAAAGTGCCGCAAACACAATATATATGCCTGTGTGACCGGTCTTAATATTAGGCCTCAATCTGGAGCAATCTTCCTCCAAAATTTAAGGAAGCAGAATTGAAAATCAGAAATTGGACCAAAAATTGCTTTTACCTGCTGAATAGAATATATCAAAAAATCTGAATGACAATATATGACAATAGGAAATGTTGATGTATTAGAACAGTTGCTTGCTGCTACTGTAAAACTGTAATGTGCTCTAATATAATGCAGGTAGCATCAGCACACGATTTACTGGCTAGTTAACCGCTAGTAAATACAGATCACACGGAAAAAAAAATTATTTGGGTTCCAGTAGCTTTTAGAGTGTTATTTATTATAAAAGTCTTTCAATGTAAGTGACTGATGACTGACTGCCAAAAAAAAAACAAAAAAAAACCCCACCACAGTTCATAAAAAGGAGAGGACCAGTACCTTTGAAAATTGTTGACATGTAAACTTTGGTCATCTTGGCTAAGAAAGAACCATGCTTTGTATATAAAAAGTGAAGCCCCAAAACCTTACATATTTAAAATAATAAATGAGCTAAATCAGTTCATTCAGTTCATCAAATTTGTTGGGTTTTTTTCCCTCCTCTTTCATCTAAAAAAAATATTTAACAGTAAAAAGTGGTGGAAGTGCAGTGGTTTGAGCTGTGTGTGTGTTACCATGTGTGTTAGTTTGAAATGGCCTGTCCATATAATTTCCAGACATCTAAGGAATAAAAAAAATTAATATAAATTGCTTTCCTCTTTGTACTTTACTTGAGTGTGATCTCATAGCATCTACATTTTACGAATGTATAAACACATAACTATCCTAAGCATGACTATGCATATTAGTCATCGTAAGTCTCAGGTCCTTTTTAAACTTGAGTGCAACAGACAGACAGACAGTCAGACAGACAGACAAAAAGCTAAGCTTTACGCAATGTGTGAACTAATTTGAATCTGAAATCTAGAAAGCAATCATTGTCTAACACGCCACCACTCTGGAACACCATCTATACATGATGTGAAGCCATGTACATAAAATATATAGTTCAATATGAGAGACATGAGAGACTATAGACAATGAACTCATTTGACAACTAAACAGTCTCAGACATGAACTCTAAGGGTGTAACAATACACAAAATTCAAATTTGATATGATCTCCATACATTATCTATACAGCAGAAATGAGTAGGTGTCTTAGGTTTCCATTTTCAACTGATTAAACCATTCAACGTTAGAAAGGTATAATCATTCAAACTTAATAACGAGATAGTGTTTGCATGATCCTTTCAGCAGCTCGTAATGAAACAAAGCTATGCATCAGATTGTAACATTAAATGACTAATGACTTATTAATGCTGCATTCAGAAAGGCTGCCTGAATGCAGCAGAGAAGAGAGTGTGTGTGTGTGTGTGTGTGTGTGTGTGTGAGATACACAATACCTTGCCTTGTATCGAACGGTATATGATGCACCATATTGTTACACCCCTAGAACTCTAGTACTCGCATTATACAATCTTCTATTAATATACTGTATGCTTATATTACATAAATTTGTCAAACATAATAAGCTACTAAATAACACCCAGAAAAACCTTTCAAGCCAGCTGAAATTCAATTAGTCACTGGCTGCCTAACATGCCCTGAAGTCACAGTTTTGCTCAGACCTTTATTTCACTCTTTGCTGGGCCATTCAGATATTCTAAATGTGAAACACCAAACCATTTTTAGTGATTGTGTTTATATAGCAAAGATGATGTCTTCGTTATTGTGACCCAAGAATAAAAATGTGAATTGGAAATGACAGTCGCAGGCACACTCCATACACTACTTCTTTACACCCCTACATCTGCCTACACCAACTGAGGCAGGATATTTTAGATTAAAAAATAAATAGATAAAAAAAAATCTCATTTGCAACTGTATTATTCTAAATCAAATCAAAAGAGATAGATTACCTGTGCCAACTGAACAGAGAAGTGTTTAAGCAAAGCAAAATTCTGTTATTTTATCTGGTTTGTCCTTTGCCTGTCAATGCCTTCTAATCTTTAATGGATTCTGCTCGAACATGTGCATCATCAAATTTTGAGTGCTTTAATAAATGCAAAAAAGTCCTACTGGGGGAACGCGATCTCACTGTTGCTTATCCTTATCCACAAAAGTAATGTATTACCTGTCAGTGACAGCGCCTTTGAAGTGATCATGAATAGCAGCTTATCACTCACTAATCCAATGAAAGTAAAGTTACATCTCATCTTCAAAAGCATGAAAATATTGACCAAAAAAAGCATTAACTTGGAAAATGCAAAATCTTACAGCAAAAGATATAAACCTGTGAACCCAACAATTCTGAAAGTGCATTCATACCTTTCTGTATTACTCAATTATTTATTCAGTGGTAAGAGCAACACAGACTTGTGAAAAAGCGTATTTTTTAAAAATCATTTACAGATGGAGCGCTACTATGAGTTGTATTCATTTTTCTGGCACAAAAATAACACAGGCAATAAGCTGGGATCTACAACAAAGAAACCCTCAATGCAACCTCATGAATGGAACAAAAATGGATCAAATCTTGTTTCTTTAAATAGTTATACACAAAAAAAAAAAGGAGCATCGGGAGGGAGACTTTTCACATAGACGAGACTCCTCCCAGGCCTGTGCACTGACCTACTGCTACAGGTCAAGCTTGAATAAACAATAAACTAACAGAAACCAGAACTCGGAAATTATTGAGCAGAACAGAGAAAGAGAAAATGGCAGGGGGGGGACAATGAAAGTAGCTTTAGTTTTGGAAATGTAGTCTAATAAACGTGAAAAAAGTGACAACCAAAAGAATAAGGCCATATGGAAATATTGAGTGGGCTAAAAGTAGAAAGTTGGAGACAACTATAAAAGAGCTTTTGTTTCAGCATTAAGCCCCCAAAGATCTCCACAGGATTCTAAATCCTAAAAATCAGATGTCAGGCCCTGAAATGTATTCTCGGCTTGGTGTCACAGGAAAAACATTCCCTTGATGACTAAGCAGTAACAGTCACTTTTTTTTTTTTTTTTGGGGAAAACCCATTATTTGCTAAATGTTTGGGTAGTCAATGAGTTGTAGAAACATACTCAATATAGCTTTAAAATAGAAAACTTATACGGTATCATTATCCTTCCATCTAAGGTCTCTTGACTGGCATAATGCTGCTGGACAAATCTTTGTGCATGCACCTATTAGGGATGTAACTGTATATGAATACATTATTCAGAATGAGAAGGCAGTATGTTTTAAACTGATTTATATAGGAGACACACTACTCATTTTTTTTTTTTTTAAGAATGCTTGCTAGAAAAGTTAAGACTAGAGATGTGTTTTTGGAATGGGACCCTGGGGAACATAAAGTTGCATGAGTTTCAAACGTTTTTTAGTTTCATGTGGGCATGAGTCTGTCAAAGCCAGAATTCAAAGACCATGCAGACCATTTCTACCTCTAGTTACCCCAGAGTGTTTTTTAAAGGCATAGTGGTAGGATTAATATTTAATGTAATTAAAAACAAACAGACTAAACAACAACAGATTTACAGATACAGATATCTGGCACACTAAGCAGATACAGATAGCATCATTGCTGTTACAGCCCTAGTGCATATGAAACGGCACGTACCTTGTGCCAGCATACTGAACTCCAGAAACAGGGCAATGTGGTAGAGCTCCATGGCTTCCTCTGTGCATGTGGGGACAGCACCCTTGCCAGCAGTGTTACTTGTCCCCAGGGACTGTGTCTCACTCAGACTGCCCATTGAGGGACTGCCACGCATCACTAGTGCTAGGTCTACAACATCAGTGTACATGCAGTGCAGGATGACGCGGGCATACTTCCGTGGGATGATTGACTCGTCCAGGACAATGAGTGTAGGTGTTTGTAGTGTTCTCTCTGTTAGCTCTTCACCAGTTCGGACACGGCGCTGCAGAAGGTTCCGGAAGAAAGGAGAGCGTGCTGAGAGCACGGCCTTGTGGGCTCTCAGGTCCTCCTCTGGGGATGCCGACTGGTCACTTTTTACAATGCTAACTCCAGCAATCCCGCCACCACTAATCCCTCCTACAGCATCACAAGCTTCTACACTCTGAGGCTCAGAGCAGAAGCTGAGTACAGAGTCATAGTAGCACATGGAGTGAAACAGCATCCTCATGTCTTCCTCCAGAGGATTAGGCATGCCAAACTCCTCACTAAGCTGCCTGAGGACATCCACATTCCTCAGCCGCGTTTCCGCCTCTCTGTTGGCGCCTCCCAGCTCACCAGTGTACAAGAAATGTAGCAGGGCAGAGAACAACATGACATCCATTCCTGCCGTGCCCACATCAAGTAGCACCTCTGGTCCATTGTAGCTTGAATTGGCTGAGCCTGTGGATGATAGCAAGCTCTTGAAGAAAGGGCAGCGGGCAGCCAGGATGGCACGGTGGGCAGGGAAGCAGGCGTCCTGAAAAATCAGGTCCACATCGGCACAGTGTTTGTGCTGGAAGAGGGTGGCCATGCAGGATCGCAGAGTGGCAGCTTCAGGCCGGGCCAGGCTCGTGGCCAGGCTCAGCTCTTTGAGGGCAGCTGTGCCCTCATACTCCTCAACTAGGGCATTGGCATCACAAACATGCCAGCCTGAGAGCAATTCACGCATATGCCGGGCATGGTCGGCTGAACGGCTCGCCCTGCGGCGGCGGATGAAGCGGCGCTTGAGTGTGGCCAGACCAGAGCTCCTCTTCTTCCGCTCGGGAACGCGGTCATGACCGCCATGATCCACGCTGTAGAGCTTTGGCTCCCACGTGTAACTCTGCTGTGAGTACAATG
Organism: Pangasius sanitwongsei; assembly: GCA_037576675.1. Classification (NCBI taxonomy): domain Eukaryota; kingdom Metazoa; phylum Chordata; class Actinopteri; order Siluriformes; family Pangasiidae; genus Pangasius; species Pangasius sanitwongsei. Next base: position 9,343,092 of record CM075012.1, read on the forward strand.
ACGTTCCTGACAGGATCAGAGAAACATAATGCTATAACTCTGTACATCTCATTAGCCTTAAAATGTCATTACACATGTCAGTTACTGTGCAGAGTTAAAGTTTTATCATGTCTGCCATCCATCGCACTAATTTCTAATTTATATACTACACCTGTATTCTTTTCTGAGTGATCTGGCCTGTATGCATGGTTTTTCTTTACTATTTTTTTGTATGCATCATTATGACAAAGGGGCCATACAGATAAATATTAAAAGGTCCAAGCACTGACCCCTACGTTTTCACATTTCACAGAGACCTTAAAACCAAGAAACCAAATTTGGCAGGTGAGTCCCCAGCTTGAATTGGTGTCAAAATATTTGCAACAGTCAGAACGGCTATAATTATCTAAAGTAGTTACATTAAAAAAAATACCACGGTTGCAAGAAGAAAATCAGCCCTGAGCTTGGTTGGCTTAAACAGCTGCAACTTATATAAAACTTTGATGGATTCTCATGAAAGTCTTACAGTAGATGATTGTTGCCTTCAGGGAGGAATGGTATGATTAGCATACCATACCCCCCATCCCCCATATTTGTCTGTATTTTGTTTCATATAAATGAATAGAGATGGACATAAAAAATAAAAGTAAATAAAAATGTCCATCTCTGCAGTGGTTTGTATTGTACTGTGAGTAGTCTTTCAATAAAATCAAGCATTTAAATTCAATTTACTGAAAAACAATATGTAACATACTATGTATGTAATGTAGGTAGGTCAGTGCAATTCATTTCCAGCCTCCTGTGTCTTGAAACACAAAATTACCAACCATTTAGGCTGCATGAACACATTTTCCTTGAACTTAGCTGACCTGAAAACTAGCAGCTCCCAAAAAAGCAAGTAGTTGAGTAGGCTTCCGTAGCACATTAGCAGTTTCTTCTCTTAATGGTTTTGGTGACACTCTGTTAATCACAGTCTCCAGCTCCATTTCATTGGTAATTGAACTGCACTTTCCAAGGTGGGGAATTAAAAATCATTACAGAAACGCCACCAAACTTCATAGGCCAAGGTTAATTATCAAGAAAAAAGCTATGAGCTCTGCTATCCTTCCTTCATTCTACATAAACTGGCAATGCACTGAACTAAATCCATTTAGTTTCTTTTTCTACTTTTAGAGTGTTTATTCACTGGTAATCAAAACTACCCTGAAACACTCAAGCTACAGTTTAACCAGTGAGTGAGGTTCTATGAAAGTCTTAACTGTTTAGAAAATGTCTCTGGACTGTCAAGAGGAATATATAATTTGGTGCAATCTGACATTCACTGATGAGTACTTCAATGAAAATGGATTATACGTGCAGTTCCACAAAGTGTTTCCTAGATTGATTATTTAAATACCCACCAATGAATGTCTGCTGAGCCTGTGTGTTTCCACCAAAGCGTGGAGAGCATGAGTGTGGGTAGCTGGAAACACTGGCTCCCATCTTCTTCCTCCCTCTTCCTTGTCACTTCTTCACTTGTCTCCTCGTCATTACGGCCCACTGAGGAGCTTGCTTCCTCAGCTGCCTTTTCTGGAAGTTAGTGCCTGGACTGCAGTCACACTCGAAGTCAAGGACAAAACAGCCATGCCTACTGTAGACAAAGGGTGGGAACAACTCAGTCACAGTGGTAATCTAATCACTGATTACAGTCTTATACTAATCACCAAAATGACTCAAGATAAGGTTTTTGATTTCAGAGTACCCAGCTTGGTATCAGTGAGTCAGAATTAATTGGATGTGATTTAATTAACTGTCTTAATAATCTGACTTCACTCAACACAGTGAAAAACAACTTACAACAAATCAGAAGTTTCCAAACTAGTGGTCATGACCCACCATGGAGTTGTTTGGTTTACAAATATATATGATTTTATTTATTTACTTAAATTTAATTTTATAAATTAAATGCTATCAAATTGTACATGCTATTGTTTCCCCATGTGGCAACAATAAAATTTGACAAATTTCTCTGTCCATCTCCCTCTTATAGTTCCCAGACAACATTGAGTGACTCTGACTCAGTGGAACAACTGGAAACAAAGACAAAAATATGTGCAAACATTCACTGAACAAGGATTTACAAATCCCCTTTGCAAGGTCTGTAGGTGTTATTTAGGTTACATACAGTCAGGTCTGGAAGTATTTGGACAATGACAGAGTTTTTGTGATTTTGTCTTTACACACCACCACAATGGATTTGAAATGAAATAATCAAGATGTGATCGAAGTGTAGACTTTCAGCTTTATTTTAAGAGGTTCCACAAAAATATGGCATTTACCAT
>CM075012.1:9345491-9382667 GCA_037576675.1 Pangasius sanitwongsei
TTATGTCACTTTGTCCAAATACCTTTGAGCCCCTGAAAATGGAGGTACTTTGCTGAAAATGGCTATAATTCCTAAATGGTAAATGCCATATTTTTGTGGAACCTCTTAAAACAAAGCTGAAAGTCTACACTTCGATCACATCATGATTATTTCATTTCAAATCCATTGTGGTGGTGTATAAAGGCGAAATTACAAAAACTCTGTCATTGTCCAAATACTTCCAGACCTGACTGTATATATTACCTGCATAAATTACAACATTCACTTGTTGCAATAATTCCTAAATTATAAATATGGAATGCAGAGTGTTCAAGGCTTGGGGTGGCAGAAATTTTATAAGGTCCATTTAGGGTTCAGTATACATGGGGAATGTGGCCCATTGATGTCAACACAGTATGTATATGATAATTGCACTTGCAAAAGTAAACAAAAAGTTTTTGTAAGGTTTTCCCTTAAACACTGACTTTATACACATGAATCACAATGCAATACCATGAACCACCTGGTATAAACTACACTATATGGCAGGAAGTATGTGGACACCTGACCATCACACCATTAAGATTTCTTGTCATGGAAATAAAGGTCTCAGACCAGCATGACAATGCTCCTGTGCACAAATCGAGGTTCGTGTTTAAGAACTCGACTGTCCCGAGCCCGGACCGCAACCCCATTGAACACCTTTGGGATGAACTGGAATGCTGACTGTGCACCAGGTCTTCTCCCTTGACAACAGTGCCCGACCTCACTAATTCTCTTGTGGCTGAATGGGCAGAACTCCCAACAGCCACGCTACAAATTCTAGTTGAAACTTACCAGAAGACAATGTTATAGCAGCAATGGCCAATGGTTTGGAATGAGCACCTAATGGTGTAATGGTCAGATGTCCACATACTTTTGACAATATAGTGTATGTCTTAAGAGAGAAATTTCAGCTGAATGGTACAAATGTCTCCATTCAGCCTTGTACATTTTTTTAACTAAGACAATTTACATCACTATATTTTGGAATGCTTCGCTGCTTTTTGATGAAGTTTGGCATGTGGCTACACTCTAGCAGTGACGATTCTTTTTCACCGACAGACTTCTGAAGACCCCAGTAAAAACTGCCTGTTGTGCCACTCCTATGGTGATGAATGTTTTGTGTCTATCTGCACCCCTGGTATGTCTGAACAACTGCTCTAAAGCATGGTTACGTGACTTGGTGGAGGTGAAGCTATGCTGAATTAAATGCCTCTGATCTGCTTATCTAACAAAGATACTTTCAACAGTTAAGAGAAAAGCTCTACAGCCAAGTTTAAGTCCCAATGAAGGAAATTCAGGAGTGAATTAATGAGTTAGACAGATCTTCATGTTCCACTCATAGTGTCATGTTTTAAAGGAAGCCATGTTTGGGTCTTTCCAGTCTTGGATCACTGGTCTGTAGCAAGACAGAGCATAACTATTTGCTTATGAAAATCAGCTGTGCCAAATAATGGCGGTGGGTAAAAATTTATTTAAAAGGTTCTAGAAGCTTAATCAATCGCTTAGTTTAATTTAAGCACTATCAAATATAAAAACTGATACGCTTCTGTTCACTACTGACATGACAGGATTTGATTTTAGGACAGAGTTTGTGGTTTTTGGTTTCTCTGTAACATGACAAGCTATGGGTTTTTTTTGTCTTCTTAACATCAAAAAAGAAAAAAAAAAAAAAAAAGAAAAAAAAAAAAAAAAGAGCAACTGTTTATAGCTGCTATAACATACGTGATAACAGGAACTAACTTGTATCGTGGGTGTATTACATTTATAGCAGTGCTTTTGTCATGATTTCCAACTGAGCTTTTGTTGAAACCAAAGCATTTTCAAACTTTTGACTTGGTGGTGCATTGCAGGGACACACACTCACTCGCTCTCACCTCACTCACACACGCGCGCGCAAACCATAGAGTGCACATCGATTGTCATGTGCATTGATTTTCAAAGGCAATATCGTGTTGTTGTTTTTTTTAACCAGTTTCTTTTCGATTCTAACCGGATCTCAGCTTGTAAATTGATGTGGCCATATCTGAGACTGAGGACCAATTTTCCCTTTTGAACTGTTATAACTATTTAAATTGTTAACTTTTTAACAATAAACAATTATTTTATATTAATTAATATAAAAGTTAACCATGATCTCATAAATCACAATATCAGTATTATAGAGGCATATCACCCAGCCATAGAACCAGCACATAATCCAGGTAATGTTTTTAAAGCAGGGTCTTGGCCAGTATGGACAATAACTTACAATACTTTGCATGACATTTGGGCTAAACGAAGAAGCACCTTCAGGCTCAGCATGATCAACTGGAGTCCATTCACTGGCCATGCATCCCCAAATAGGTTACTTTAACTGTGTGACAGAATGTTTTAATTTTGGACCTTTATTTTCTTTTTTTCCCCATAAATGTTTAAAAATTACAGGTACGATACATTTTCCCCCCTAATACAATGAAATATCTCTGCTAGACTTATGTGCTTCTCAGGCTATGGTTGAATTTGCCATCACTACATCACAGACATCTGTGGTTGAGAACACGACAATAGTGCCCAGTGAACTGCGCAAAAATGGACAGAAAAATATTTCCATATTTCCATGGTGCTTCTTCTGGGCCGCCTTTTGGGCCTTCAAACTGAAACATGCCTGTGTTGACCATGATATGGCCGATTATGATTTCATAATCAATAGGAATGGTGGAGCTGGAGTAGGGGAGAAATATAATGCATTATTGTAATGCTGGAATTCCCCACTTGTGATTGATTAAGTGTTATTTTATCGCATGGACCAATACTGTGCTGGTATGGTACACACAGTTAGTCCATTGTGTGTGAGAGAGAAAGTGAACTTGCAACAGCAATTTTACTTCAGTGAGTCATTATTTAAACAGCAGTCTTTGCTAGCATATGGGACTTCTAATACCCTCCCAGATTTGTTCTGACACTGACTCTGCCTGCACTGTCAGGAGAAGAACAGTGTTGCGTCTTTACTAGCAACAGCAATTAGGCTCTATAACACATCATCCTACTGTCGGGAGAAGCAGTGACCCCCTACTGTCAGACCAATACCGAATCACACTGCACTGACTACTGTTCCCTGGGTTGTAGTATTATTCTGACTATCATCACTTAAAAACTAAATCATACAGCTAATATTGTAACGTTAGGCATTTGCATGCTGTTGTACACTTGTAAATACTCGAGTGTCTTGTAAATACTCGAGTGTCTTGTAAATTCTCTGTCATTTATGTCAAGGTGAGTACTTTAGTTTTTGCTGCTGCGGCTCTGACGTATTTCTCTCCACTATCCCTTTCTGCAATGTGTGGCATGCCAGCAGTCTCTCTTCTGTACAGTTTATTTTTATGCTCACAAGTTTACTACAAATCTATAGCAGTTACCATGAAGAATGTTAACAGCTTGACCTCTAGAGTTTTTCCTGGTAGTGGACTATATGAAAATCAACCTACTACTCTATCGACTAAGCAACTGCAACTAGCCTATAACATTTCACAGCAATCATTTAATTGTGTTTTTGATTCCTCCTTTTTGGATCTCTCTCACCATGGATCTGTGAAAGTCTTTCCTCTTATTACCATTAACTCTTCTTAACAAGAGGCAGTCTTTAATCCACACCCTTAGTTAATGCTTTTGTGTTTTGGGAAGGTTATTTAATAGTTCAGCACTTAATCATGGCCAAGTAGGATCTTTTCACTTCTCTCCAGCTATGTTTCTCTCTCCACCATGCCATGTACCTCACAAGGCCAATCATGCAGTTGTCCTGTTGATAAGTCAAGCACATAAATACTAAGCATTGTGTACCTTTCTCACAACACATCTCTCGAAAGCATCTTCTGTTTAGCTGTGGTTTAGTTACAGTTTCACATGTAACTTATTCTGGCAAACTTGTTGCCTTGTCTAGCAATTACTAGGAAATTGCATGAAGCAATCCGTTGTAAGGCTCTAAATGAATTATTTTATTTATTTTTATTTAAGCCAAAACCTCTACCATCATAAATAATTAGTCTACTTCAACCACCTAACACTTTATTCAGAAAGTCTTCCCTTTTAGAGCTTACATTACTAATCCCCTGAATAAAGAGCAGTACTTGTGGCTGTGTTTCTTTCTTTACCATGCAGCATTAAACAGGAAAGTTTAGCCATCGTTGTTATTTGCCGATAATTGTTAGAGTAAGAGTCATTTTCCCTTCTTCTCTAGTACTCGATTAGGTCATCAGGATTTTTTTTAAGAGAGGAGTGAAATCATGAATGCAGTAAGCGATAAATAAATAAAAAGCAATACAACTGAATGCGACAAATGATTAAATGGTTTTGAGAAATGAAGTAATTAAAACATTAGAAATGTAGAAGAAATCTGATTCAAATCATGCTGACTTCATAAGGAGGTAAAACAAAGCGCATGATTATTATGCAGTGGTGTACACGCATCTGGGCTATTAGTTTTTTTATTCATAATTGTGCGGCGGACAAAAGAATGAAAATAAATAGTCCTTACTGAGGTTTGCGGTACAAAAGTTTTCAATTGGTATACATGTTTAAAATTTGTGTGCTTAATGGCAGTGCAACACATCCTCCGCTCCTGTAACTACAGTGCAAGTTATTCTTTCCAAATCCTGTTGTCCGAGGCATCAGCCATGGTTTGATCTGTCTGATGACTTACTAAACTCATTAATTAATGTGCATGGATGACAGATGATCTTTTCAGAATCAGGAACACACAGGTATGCGAAAACACTAAGAAAATAAAGACCCCTAGCAAGGCTCAAATAATGTTGTTTAATTATAGGACTTGCGACGTAGGGAAAGAACACCACAGCTCAAATACAGAGCGCTTGCCCACAACATGGCGACTTTTTGTTGAAGGCAAAGACACAATGTGCTAAATGAAAACCTTTTCCAGGAGAGGATAAGAACTGGCTACAGTTGTTCTCTCCTAGGAATTCATACACTCATTCTTTTCTCTTGGTTTGCAATAACGCACATAACTACCTAACTAGCTGGCCATGTGTTACTACATTATGGTAGCTACCATTTTTATCCTCTTCAATTAGGTTTCCAGGCAACCAAAACATGAAACTGGGCAGAATGAAGCATTTACTTGCCAAGTACTTTAGCTAATTATTTTTGATTTGTCCATCACTGACTGAGTTGGGCAGATTTCTCTCATCTTTTTGAGCTTAAAGTGCATGTTTCATAATTTGATTCCATAACTTCCTCTCTATGTGAATTTTTAAATTATGTAACCATTGTTGAGAAGATATACACGTGTGAGTTTGGATGTACAAAAAGGACATCATTAACTATGAAGAAAATGAGACTGGCTGCTCCTGCCCACTCAGATAATACCCTATATTCACACAACACTGCACAACAGTTAAGTCTACATTAACCAAAACTACAGACACGTCACACAAACACACACAAATTCCCCCTCCCACCGCTGCAGGTGCTGAGTGCTCTGGAGATCTGGTTTAGCTCAGACTGGTATTTATGTTAGTTCCCCATTCTCATGTAGGCTAATAAGCGTGTGTGTGTGTGTGTGTGTGTGCGCGCACGACTGTGATGAATCTTCCGTTGCATAGCCAGTCAATTGCTCAGTAGAGTGAAACGCAAGCTTTTACCCAGCGCTCAATCTCTGCTCAGCACTAATCCACCACGTAAATCCCATATACCCCCTACTCAATACTCTGGTATGGTGGCTACATGCTACAGTAAATGAAAACGTAGGCACTTAATACATGAACACAAAGATTAAACAGATCAAATCAGAAAAGTAAAAACACATGCAACGCTGAAATTTAACAGAACAATATTATTTGTCAAAAGGGAACAAATCTATGCAGTGAAAACAGCTACTGTAACCTGAATTCAAGTTAGAAGTTTTGGTGTGTGTGTGTTTGGGGTGGCGGGGGGTGTAAGCATGTTGCGATGGCCACTGAGCCTGGATAATATGATACTAACGAGAGGGGACAGAACCAGGCTACAGGCGACTGGCTGAACCTCGTCAGGGAGCGACCCCATGGACCATCACCAACCCCCTTCCAGACTAACCTCTCTCCAATAAAATCAACATTGAAACATTTGGAAATGACTGAAGAACAATGGGTGAAGCCAGTCCTGAACGGTATGAGGTTTTTTCAGGAAGGTCCAGAAAAAAACACTTTTTCCATTAGAGTAAAAACTGAACTACAGTCACAATCACATGAAGATCACCACCCTAGTCTAACTATATCTTTTATTCAAACCACAACTGCCTTGTTTACACAAGATATGTAGGATTTTGACTCCCCACTGACTCAATAGGTCATGAGTAATTTAGTATAAAACACTTCCTAAAATAAAAAAGGTTACTGTAAGGATGTGACTAACAGTAGAGCTTCAACCTACGATTTCACTCACTTTTGCACATTGATATAACAAATCTACAGCTGTGACGGTTTAAACATAATTATCTGATGCAGTGTGGGGACAATAAGGTCCATTAACTTATGATAAGAAGCATTTAGCTTTCAGTCATTTAACTGCTAGCCTGAGGCTAATGAATCAAAGTAAATCATAAACCTCAGTTCTTATATGGAAAATCCCCACTGCATCACAGGTGTTTGAAAAACGTTCAGTCAAGCATGCAAAAGTAGCAGAGTATTACTATGTGCTTGTTCCTTTTTCAAGTACCAATAGCAAAGTCATCACCTCATGACCATAACCCCATCAACCCTGGTGGCCGGTGGACCTCCATATAGCTGTAGAAACATGATCACATATTTAACCTTCCATTCTACTTCCTTACGCTCCTCATGTCCTGGCATTTTCTTTCAGAACAAGAGGAGGTCATAACTTGTCCTGATAGTGCACCCTGTCATACAATAACAGATATAAATAAATAGTGATGATATCATACTTCACTGGACATGACAATTGCTCAAAGTCTTGACACTACTTTCTATAAGAAATTCTGATCTTGTTCTCCACTGAGGGTAGGAATAGCTCAAAGTACAGATATTGTTCTTTATATAGACTAAGAACGGCGATACTGCTCTCTAGGGTGAGCCTATGGGGTGCAATAAAGCAAAATTCTATCAGTAAAATCGGGTTAAGGTAGATGGTGAGCTCCATGTGGCCACTTTACAAATGTGACCTGCCAGCTGAGATCCCTCACTGTACACATGGCTGGTCTCATCTGCAAGAGGAGATCGAGAGATTTATTAATATACGGTGATGCTAATACCTTCATCAAGAATGGTGGGCTATTTGAACTTGGACACTAAGTGAAGACCGATAATGTGTACAATTCTTCATTTCATTTAGCCATAGAGATGGTCAGCAAAAAAGCTGTCTTAAGCAAAAGCCACTTTATATTTGCATCTTTATTGGATCATATGCCAAGTCATTGGGTTCTGCACCAAGTAGAAACAGAGTTCAACCAATTTCTCCCTGAGACCATCTTTTTATCAAATGGCCTTGGGCTGAATGTATTTGTCTGCACTGGAGGGTGACTGCTTGCTATTCTCATATGCCCAATCAGACTAAACCAAAGGGGTTTTGCCATTAAATACATCAATATAATGGACATCTGAATAGCACAGAAACTATTAAATCATTCTCTGTATAGCATCCAGATTTTATTTTCTCTTTTTGTTTGTCGGTCCAGAACACATCACATTTCTGCAGTTCTGCGGCTCTGTCTTTTGGCTCGGCCTGTGCCTTGTGGGTCTGTTTAGCAATTCACATCTTCAAAAAATGCTGTCTGCAGCCCAAAATACAAAACATGTTTGGTTCACGTCCTACAGGTGGTCCAATGGCTCTTGTTGCAATCAAACCACGCTCAAGTTCGCTTAGTACTGGACTGATTCCAACTCACTCAAACACTCTCAGATCATTTTTTTTTTTTTTATCCATACCTGAGTGCAATCACTGTGTTCTCACCTGCACTAAGGGGAGATAAGGCACTGGGATTCGATTAAAACAGAATAAACACATATGTGCATATGTGAAAGCACTCTGAGGTAGTTCCAAGTCAGTGGGACCTGATTCCTGGGTGCTCAGTAGAAATCTACATGCCCTGCTTTCTGCAGTCCTGTAAAGAGGAATTCAAGAAGCTGGAATGAGCTTCCCTTGTTCCCATCTCGTGCCAATCAGTGTAAGCATGCCACTGCCAGGTTATGTGACAGAGCTGCCAAGACAAGCCAACAAGTTGAAGTAAGCGTCAGAGCATGCACACAAACAGCTGGCTCAAGATTTATTCAGTTTATCAGTGGCTCTGCTCGACCTGCATGGCAGATGTGGGCCACTGAGGTGTGCTTTACACCAATCTCCCTGATCCAAGCCTGCTCACACACACGCACACACATGCACGCACATGCACGGTGGCATCAACCACTGCATCTTCCAACAGATGGTAGAAGTACACACCCTGGTCTCTCTTCATCCCAAACCAAATGACTTGCTGGAAATTAAAATACCACAGTATTTTATTTGTTTTCACTGACTCTAGCAGTATTGAAACTAGTACTCGGTACACTGACTGATTCAAAAACCTAATTCAGAAATCTTGTCCAATAATGATGATACTAGTAATAGTACTAATTATATAAATTTATTTTATTTTCCATTTTGAGTCCAAAACATCACAGTAACTTACATTTATAAAAGGAAATGATTGAATTACTTATGACGGCACATGTTAATGAAATGTACAAATCTATCAAAATACTACAAATCATGAAAAGTGTACTTAACAAGGTTTATTGTTGCCTGTGTCAGTGTTTTTATCTCAGCAGAGACTGCTGACTCGACAGATTTAAAATGTTTCTGCTGCACATACCACCTAATAGGTAACAGGCAGCTATAGGTTTCCCTGAGGCTGAAGCACAACATACAGCAACGTCAACACTTCTCATTCGGACAGAAAGGCTAAACAATGGCAGCCTGTGTGTACTGCACTCATGTTTAGCCCACACAGGGTCAGACAGCGGAAACTACACAAACCACACACTGTTGAAACCTGTGGGACAAAAGCATGAAGAATCACAGATTCAAAAGGCAGGAAAATGTTCAGTGTGGGACGATCTGAGTAAACGGTTAATAAACAGAGCAGGTTAAATAGTCATTCAATTACTTACAGGCAAAAAACCTACGACCAATAAACATGGACCACTCAATGCGTGTGAACTTGTGAGGGTACGGTTAAATGTACCGGTCTCTCTTGAACTGCTGTTTTAAAGCTCTGCACAAAGCCTGACTGTGCGACAGCCTACAATCACTGTCCACAAGAATGTTAGATAGAGCAACAACCTACATATGCATGGAAGAGAAGACCTATCGTTTTAACTACAGTGTTTCACCAAAGGCACTGTAGCACAAAAATCATTACATTTAATAGATCGTTAAGGGATAACGGTCAGTTTTCACTGTTAGCTCCTAAAAACAAAAGAACAAGACTTCTTTTCTCACTCACCATTTTCTAGTGACAGTTAATATATTAATGAGAAATCCAACAAAGTAATAGAGACAGCAACGTAGCAGAGAAGGAAGAAAATTCCAGAATGCAATGCAGCTATACAACACAACTGTGCTGAGTGATCTACAAGCTGACGAGCATGATAGTGTTGATGAGAACAGCAGTATTAGCTGAAGCTGTTGAAGGACGGACTGAAAGACGAAAGTGTTGCTGCATCCTACTGGCACCACTATTAGAAGATAGTGGACCAGCATTGTGGGTAATGTAGGAAAATATTAACCAAAGTAAAAATAGACCAACAGGTCTATTGATGAAAGAAGTTGAAAAATAGTAAACTCAAAATTGTTACAAAATCAATCTTGGATGCCAGTGTAGATCACATGACATGTTAATCATAAAAATTAATAAGCATGTCATCCAGGGTGGATTTTTCCTTTAAAATAGCAGCTTGGTTCTATGTGTATTTTGTTCTCAAATGCTTCAATATATCATCACTCCATACATGATGTTCCATACCCGATACAGTCACTACGGTGGACAGCATTTTGGGATGTGTTCATGCTCCCCATTTAAATTCTGTCCCATTCCATGTAGCACAAGTAGAGCATTTTTCAAAGGTCCTTATGTTTGACAAATGTGAAGAAGTGTCTCATTTTCTATTCAGCACACAAGTTCGAAACGTAGTGAATTGCAATGTTGCTCTAACTAATCCGACTGATGAATATGCATCACAATTATGCAAAACAATCATAAAAGAAGTAATTATCATGATTTGGAAATGTAACATCAGGACCTGTTTAGAATGGAGTGCTTTAACAAGACATTGCAGTCACATCATTGGAGAGAGAGGAGAAGATTCTCCTTTATCTTAATGATAATGCAGTCCCAGTTCTGAATACAGCAATGGACAGAGGTAAATACTGGAGACAGCATAAAATCTGACAAAGCACCTTTCATTTTAACACTACATTTAGTTGGTGCATTTATTAGCCTCATTAAGAAATCTTAAAGGAAGCAAGAAACTCACATTTTGAATGTGTGACCAACTGCAGCGATTCAGATACTGATCTACCGCATGAGCACACAGAACAATAAATCTGGGGACTACATTTATTGGTGAAATCGATCCTTCTAAGTTACAAACCAACCCTGAATGAAGGTAAATGGTTTCCCCAAGGAAGCAGAAGTGCTAGAGCAGAGATAATTAATGGGTCAGAAATACAGCACTGAAATTACACAGAAGGTTGTAATTTACACGGTTTTCATCGTCCTAGTTGAATCTAAGGTAGGACAACACTAGACACACCTGATGGTTTCTTAACTTAAATAATAAGACGCCTACAAAAGTAATTTCCCAGAGAATGAAACTGGAGGACACTTACTTGCATTTCCTTATGCACACAGGGTGTTCATTTAGATGCACAAAAGAGCATTGGAGCTATTATGACGTTTTGTTAGATGAGCCCTTGGAGCCTTAAGCGACAGATTCAACATCAAGTAAACTTCAGGAGCAGAGCTCGCCTGAAGGAATTGAGAGATCATGTCTAATACATGGTCGCCTTTGTGGTAACAGGGCAGTCCCTGTAGAGAGAGAGAGAGAGAGAGAGAGAGAGAGAGAGAGAGAGAAACAGTGCAGGCAGAGCTAAAAACTAGTGTGTGGAGAGTGTCAAGTCCCCACTTCTCGAACCTCCAGCAGAAGTAATCAGGGTTAGGCAAGAAGAGCCATCGCCAAGCATTTGGCTGACTCCCACGAGGTTCTAAGGTGGCACCATATCAGTCTCCTCTATTTTTATGCTCATGACCTCTTCACACTAGCAGCATTACTTTCCATTCTGGGACATGGGTAATAAAATTTATTTGCTGTTAATTCATGTCAGTGCACTGCAACATTCCCAGGCTCTAGGACCCAAACAAAAAACAAACAAAAAAAAAAAACATCCCACTATGATCTGTGTGCTTCAGTTCCCAGTACGTACACACACACACACACACACACACACACACACACACACCCTGGGCTGGACCTACCTGCTTGGCTACCTGTGTGTGAAACAGGATGCTGCACGCTGTAACTGCACACAGTGCAATGCTTTCGGGACACTCTGGAGTCTTATTAAACGTAAATTGGAAAGATAGACAGTTACAAATATAAAACAGGCGATATAATTGCCTGTTAGAGGATTAGCACACACAGCATGCTGGATCTCAGGAGAATAGAGGACAGTAAACGGGATGGCTTTGTCTGCACGAGCGCGAGCTCATGTTACATGTTCCATGCCAAGCAAAATCCTTCCTTTCTATTCTACCCGATTCATTCGGAGTGAGATTTACCCGGTCAAGTGCAAATGATTTAAGATGCAACCCAGAGACAAAATGACAGTCTACACTACAGGATATCTGCGTGCAATAAAGCCAGGACCAAATCCGCCGATAAAGCGATTTTCCCCCGGGTTCACACGGAAAGCAGAGAGAATGAGTTGAGACTGAAAGTTCAGCACATGCTCAAAACAGAAGCAGAAACCTTTACCTTTCACTGCTGAATCACATTTCCTCCAGCTGAACGCTTTGTGGAGCTGCAACACCCTCTCTCTCTCTCTCTCTCCTGTCTCTGTCTGTCGCTTATTAAGTTTAGAGATTTCTCCTTTCAGCAAAACACAAAACCACAAAATACTTCGTGTCTTTTTTCCGGCCCGGATATCGCTCTAAACAATTCCCACGGCTACTCAAAACCTGACTTTCCTACATGCTCGCCTGTCCAAAGTAAACACGTTGATGTGGAAGTGATTTTTTTTAATATAGGAAACCTTTCTCCGCCTGCTCAGCTCTGCTCTGCTCTGTGTTGTTGTGGCCTGCGGTGGCGAATGACGTTACTGAGCTGCGTTTCGGCGACTCCACCGAGCTCTCAATGGAGCTCTGTTTTATATGGCTTCTGTCGCCACCTAGCGGCCAACGGCAGTAATGAACAAACCCTCACGCCCCATTGACAAAAATGAAAAAGCCCAAATCCAGAATGGCTCCCTACTGGATAATATAGTGCACTAGAAAGCGTGTAGATGCCATTATTTTATACCCTACACAGTGCATTTATATAGAGAGAAGTGAGTCATTTGGGATTCCGTGGAAATATAACACTCAAAACAGACTTCCGTTATTTTTTTCTCTTCTTAAAAAAGGATTATCTTCATATCATGTCACCCTGGATTAAAAGAATAGTTAAGGGCCATTAAATTACAAAAAAAAAAAACAAACAAACAAAAAAAAAAAACATGTTGATTTATGGCAGACACAAAACCTTCTTATTTTGAAATGCTATGAAGTGAATTCTACTGGGACATTTTTTTGAATTTCAAACTTATCTGAGCGTTTTCCCCTAATAAAACAAAATACCTCAGCACATGATACATTTCAACGTGTTAACTATCTACATGTGAAGCAAAATACACTTTTGTCATTTCATTTCATTAATGGCCTGTTTGGAAATTTGGGACATGTATATTCACTGGTTTAGACCTTTACTTTCACCCTCAATTATATGTTTAACTCCATCAATAAATCACATTTCAAAAGCAGGGGTTGAAAAAAATATTCTCCAAATTCATCATCAGTATATTTTAATATTATATGAACACAACAGACTAAGTAAAATTGACTACATATTAAGATCTTGGCCTGAGTAATATTCCATAATGAATTTCTTACAACAATAACAACAATAACAGGGTTTACAAATCAATATTTTCAATACTTTAATTTTTTCCAATTTCATAATCAATCTTTTCTAAAATTCAATATGAACATATGGAAATTAATTTAGAATTCATTTCTTGTAGTAGCAGCATAACACAGGATAAAAATAAAAATTAATCTCTAAAATTATATGAACACAGTACACTAATATTTATTATCACTAGTAAAAAGTCTCTGCACACAAATTAGTGTGCCTAAGTAACGTTCTACGAAGGCAAGGATAGATTAGATTAATGCTAGTGTGTTTTACTTTATTTGTGTTTTACCCTTTTAAGACTGTCCCAATGAACCTGATGTCCCAGTATACCTGAATTCACCCAAACTGTAAGAGGAGAAGTTGCAATAATACAGTCACTCAGATGGGGGCGACTGTAGGCTGCTTTCTCATTTGCTTCAAACCAAGTGAGCAAAGAAGTGTAAATAACCAGATACAGACCAAAAAATAAATAAATTAAAAAAAACAGAAACAAAACAATTTCCCTATGTTCCCTATGTTAAGGTTTTCATTCATGCTTTACCTGTGACAAATGACAATTTTAAAATAATGAATTGTTTATCACTGTGTTGTTCATAGTAGGCCTAGAAAAAAAATCAGTGTTCAATGTATTATTCTCAATGATGGTTTAGTCAGAGAACATGCTTCATCTCTTTCTATAATGCATTATAGAAAACTGTTCCATAATGCATAACTAACCATTGTGTTATTATTTATGTGTTTGCAGTGTCCACAGAGTTTATATACCCTTCTAAAGGACCATCTGTTGTGGTAACTTAATGACTTCTGGCTTCCTCTTGAGGGACACAAAATCCAGCTGTTGCTACATGATGGGCAGTATTTTGTTTTCCTGCAAACTCAGACTAACCCTAGTGTTTAACCCTCATGTTCTGTTCACCACTTAGTGACCCAGGCTGTTTCTTTACATATGTAAATTCATTCATGTAATGTCTTTTAAAATATGAGTATGAGAGAAATTCTATTTGCAGCGATTCTCTTGAGACAGTGGTTACAGTGGAATTTTGGATCATGACCACAGCCCAGGAGTGAAGACTCCTCCCTGATGCTAGGATAAAGGCTGATTTTGCTGTAGTTTCTAAACAGGATGTGTATTTTCCAAGTCACTCTTGTGGTTCACACACATAAATCATTCAGGATTTTACTGGGTGCACACATTACTCCATAGAATTATCTTCAAAAATGTTTTCAGGCCTACGAGGACAAGTCAGGGCTGTGGTGCGAGTGAAGCTGGCCAAACAAGATCACAGATCAAATATCTACTGCAAGCCACCCAAGGAAAAGATCGGACCTGGGGTAAATATTTATATTATCATTGCCATGTTTTAACATTTCTGTATGATTAAGGTTAAAGAATCTTTTTTCCCCTAGTTGGTTGGACAAATTGACAATAGAAATATGAACTCTGCAGTAGATATATTATAATGGATACATAACCTAATATTCTTAAAAAAAAAAAAAAAAAGGGTTTCTCAAGGAACTTCTTCAGTAAGTTAAGGATCCTTCACTTCCTAATGGACCCTCTTTCCCAGAAAAAGCTACTTGTAGTTCTACATAGAACATTTAATAGTTCTGCCAAAGAAACAACCAAATACCACATTAGGGTTTTACATTTATTTTAAGTGTAGATTATTTAATCTAATTTATAAGAGCTTATTATTTAGGCTATATTATATAAGCCTTGTATACCTTCAGTGTTGTATATATTCTGTTTGGTTGTTATGTATTTATGCAAGTTTTATTTCGTACCACCTCTGTAGCAATACAACAGGACATGCGTATGCTACAGTTCTCTCAGTATGTAACTAGCAGATGTTATAATGTCTTGTTTATTTGGCAGTCGTTAATAATTGTACTAATTATAACGACAATAATATTAATAAATAATATTAGACAGGTCCTTTAGAATACTCAACAATGTCCACTATCTGCCTCACACCTAACACCTACATATAATGTTTAGTGTTTATCACTGCAAACCTAAGACACTTACATTTTTTTAAAATGAAAAATGTTACAGCAAGACAAGCAGCAGGAAAAGTTTGAAGAATGAATGCAAAGTAATTACTGATTAATTTTGAATTTTGAGAGTAGCAAGGAGTTGACAGTGGGATCCAGTTCTGTGATCTGCAGTCATAGGAACCACTTGTGGCTTCTGCTCGCAAGATGTAAACTCTATTTTTTTATACTTGTTAGACAATATTTTGAGGTGGTTTTTCAGTCTCAAGCTTAGTTTCTTTATTTTCTGTTTACTAGTCAGCAGTGGATCTCCCACTATCCCATACTATCTCTTTTGATTTTTTTTCCCTCTCAGTCCCAAGTTTTAAAAAAAATTGATATTTTATTTGGTTAAAGCTTTAGTAGTTATGTACTGCTGCCATTTTTGGCAACATTTGAAAATGAAATTGTCCGCAATTTTTTTTAGTGTAAAAGAAGTGATATGAAGTCTAAGATATGAGGAATGGAAAATGAAACTTGATTTTGCAAAAGTGCCTTGCCTTTCTTTGATAGTGGTGAAATGGGTGTGAAAACACTAGTAAGCTTCTCTGCTTGTAAGTTTTCCCCAAAACATATGAACATATAGTGGTATTGATGCATTCGAAATTGATTGACACTTATATCAGGTTGTCAGTGCAAAAAGACTTTTTAGTTCATCCATAATTTATGTGAATTATTGTTAGAATATTTATCTATGGGTATACTTTTCAGTTAATATGCCTCTCAAATAACTTCATAGACATAAATGCTGAAAAACATGGGATGATCAAAACTCATATACAATTCAAACTTGTGCCCAAGGTTGAGAGACTCACGTGGTATTTATATGTGTGTGTTTGTTGGGGGGGACTCAAAACTTAATACATGCAATATCCAGCAAAATGTGAAAAGTGTTTAATCTCTTACTTCCCACTTATATCTCCACAGCAGACGGTGTTTACCATGTCCATCTTTGCACTTGGTCTCCTGGTCCCTGCTGGTTGGATAATGTACCACATCCCAGTATACCGGCAAACACCACCTTCACAAGTCTGATCTTATGGACCACCTACATCACTCACCCTCTGCCACATCGCATAGCTTTTTGTTTGCTGAAATAAAATGCAATTTGTCACATGTCAAAATCTAAATGCAATAGTTCTGCAGCTGTTCATTTACTATTGCATCATGTGATTGTCACACTTAATTAAAGAGTAAAGCAAATGCAATATGTACAGTCATGGGAAAAAGAAAGATACACTGTGTTATGGCACTTATGCTATGGCGCTGTGCATGATGACCAAACATCTCCTCTTTGGTCTCATTAGTGCAAAAGATATTGTTCCAGAGCTTTTGTGGTTTGTTCAGATGCAATTTTGCAAACCTAATTCGTACTGTCATATTCTTTTTGAAGAGAAGGGCTTTTTCCTAGCTACCCTTCCATGAAAGCAATACTTGTTCTGTCTTTTTCTGATTGTGCTATTATGAATGTAAACATTTACTGTGCTTACAGAGGCATGTAGGTCACATGACTCTTGGAGTTTTCTTTATATCTCTAAGCATTAAACAGTCTGACCTTGTACTAAATTTACTGGGACACCCACTTCTGGGAAGATTGGCAACGGTCTTGAAGGCTCTCCATTTGTAAAGAGTCCTTCTCACTGTAGAATGGTGAATTTCAAATTGTTTGGAGATGGCCTTATAACCCTCCCCTGACTGATGAACAGCAACAATTGCTCTGTCTTTATTTATTTATTGATTTCTGTGATGAAATTATGTTCATGTCTGATGTCCTTTCTTCTTGGCATGATGTAGACACAGAACACCAAACCCCAAAAGTTCTGCTTTTATAGAGATAGTTCTTGTTGATTAACTAATCTTGTGCATTTCGTCAGTAACATCTGTCTGCTAATTACTCTCTTAGCAGTTATGGAACTAGGAAGGGTGTACTTATTCCCCCCCCCGGTTTCTGAATGTTGGTTAAAATCTTTTTTTTGTCTGTTTTTATTTATTTATTTATTTATTTATTTGGGTCACCTGAAGTTACATGTAGCTACATCTTGTACCATTATTATGTAGGCTATATTTCACATGAAAACATTAATACAGTATCGTGTACTTTTCAGAAATGATTCAAGACATATAATTTGACCTTAGAACGAAGATTTAAAGGCAAACTACATACACAGTCCATGAAAAGGACAAAGTACCTTTCAGTGTATATCTGCAACAAGAAAAAGTACAGATAACTTTATTTCTGAGTGTAACATTGGTTAAAATTATATTTAGGAAAAAAAAAACAGAATATTAATCTACCCATGGTTCTAATAATTTAACTACCACTAGGTCTAATATTCATGTATTACAGTACAATATATTACAATACAATATATTAGGACTAGGGCTATTCTACAGCTTAGAGTAATTTATTACAAACCAACTGTTGCACCTTCAGCTCACCCTACAGCACACATGTTATGAGAAGCAACCACCAGCTTCACCAAATTTTTTAATTAAAAAATCTAAAAGACATGAAATCCTTCACCAACAACGTCATGGTCGCCAGAAATTAATATCATCAATGGAAAATGTTCGACACGGAATAGTCCATTCGCGGTACAAAGGTGAGTCGGGTAGACTAACCTACCTTTTGTTGATTTTTACCGCGAATACCAGGAACATGAAATGAACGTTCAGGCTACCTCAGAGATAAGGAGACATGGGGAAACGACAGACCGCCTCGGATAAGGAGGGAGTATTTAAGCTTATTTCGGTTGGCGAATGCCGTTTGGAGATGCTGTGGCAATAGTGGTATAACCTGCGCGAGCCGGAGCGCGAGGGGGGCTCCGCTCACTTTTTCAACACTGAGGGGGGGGGAAGACCGCAAACACCGCAGGGTTAAATCACATCTCCACTCTGACTCCTCTAGGATTCTCACCGAGGGTTCAGTATGTCTACGAAAGCAGAGCAGTGTAAGTACATTTGGCACACGTTTGTGTTTTATTTCACGCCGGCGTGGTGGTCATTGTTGAATATAGGATAGCTGCCCTTCGTGATGAGAGAGAGAGAGACCCTGAGAGAGAGAGAGAGAGAGAGAGAGAGAGAGAGAGAGAGACGTTGCTAAGGCGCAGCAGGCTGCAACACGTCCTCCAGGCTGCAGGACATGAAGGAGGAGATGTTTTCTGTCTAGGTGAATTCTAAACGAAGGAAAAATCAGCTGATCGTTTATGAATTAAACGTGAAAGATTTGGACAAGACAGACATTTCTCAAGGTCGAGCTGGAAAATGGACTTCTAAGTATGCCTAGAAAGCTTCATGTGAACCTTCTGCATGTTGCAGAGAAGGGGTCTACAGACTAGCTTGTTTATTATTATTATTATTATTATTATTATTATTATTATTGTTGTTGTTGTTGTTGTTGTTGCTGATGTATCAGAATTAACAAGTGTAGCACAACTGGTTATTATGGCACATCAGCAAACATGAAGAACTAATTTTAAATAAAATGTAAATACTATAAAATAAAATGGAAGCTTTATAAAAACAATGAACAGCTCTCTCTTTTTCTCAGTCTCTTTCTTATGGGTTTGCATGCTATATTTTGCTGGATAGCATGATCTATGAGCAGCTAGATCATGAGTGGTAGGAGAGATGGCACTGAGTACACATTAGTACTCCAGTGATTAACTGGAAAAGTGGAATAACAACTCTACAGGTCACTCCTAAAGGTCACATAGTGCGGGTTAGATAGATGCTCAGAGCAAACGGAATATTTACTGAACGTAACTATAAGATCATGACGCCCAAAACAGCCCTAACATTAAAAAAAAAACCACTTAGATGACTAATTTATGAAATCAATGGTATAGGTGTCATTTGACGTGTCATTTGTTTGGATTGAAATTGTGCTATAAAATATATAATTTGTGCTGGTATGCTTTTCAAGATATTACAATAGCTATATTTCATGCAGAGTGCAAGAAAATATAATCTAAGTATTGTCACTTGATTGTTGGAGGTTTAATTTTTTTCTCTTTGGCACATTACCTGTTCAGTTCACCTCACTTTCAGCCATTGAATTACATTGATAAATAATGCTATAACATCCCTAATAAAATTAATATTTCCAGCCTATGACTTAATAACTTCTCAATGGCATGCACCTTCACAGACTTTTATAAAAGGGGATGAAACAGAAGGAAGGCCTGAAGTCTTGCATTTCCCTCACAAAAGTGCTGGTTAAGCCCTGTAGAACAGGAATAAACAGTTAGAACTTGGTTTAAAGATAGATTCAGCGATTTTTAAACCGGAATAAATTTTGTGATATATGTAATACATTCTCATGTTCTGACAGCTTGAGATATAAAACTCTGGTCTCTGTTGTTTCTGAAACGAGAGAAAAAAAAAACACATTATGTGGACCACCAACATTTAACCAATCAGGGCAAAGAGGTGTGTCTACTTTCCAAAACTTCAGAAAACACCTTTCCTGCACTAGCATTCAGATGTTCTACACTCTGCATGTGGTTTTTTTTTTGTGGACATAACATTGGTTGCATTTGTTTGAAATTTGAGTTTCAAAAAACAGCTTTAGTTAACGTCTGCCGAAATTGTTGACTTCCTTTTTTGTGTTTGTCTCCTATTTTCTGTGTCAAATCTGAAAGTCATATATACTTTGAAATTCAGTGGCTTTTGAATGGCTTCTGGGAATAAATAAGCTGCCTTAACAATTTCAATATTTTCTGTCCATCACTGTGTGTGTGTGTGTGTGTGTGTTCAGTCATGGTGTACAATGCAGTTAAAAGCAGCAGATTTGGCTGAACTATAGGGCCACATATGTTCTTTAATCCTCAATGAAGGCACAGAGGCCTTGCTTTCTGTTGATTATGTATCACTTTGCTCTTTGTTTAGTTGCCTCTAAGATTCGATACTTGCAAGAGTATCACAACCGTGTGCTACACAATATTTACCCTGTGCCATCTGGGACAGACATTGCAAACACACTGAAATACTTTTCTCAAACCCTGCTCAGGTAAGTGTACTACGCTTGGACCAACAGGTGACGTAAATATATACACTACAGATATTTGTGTTATGTGAGTTTTAGTGTTCAGTTACGAGTAGTTTTAGGGTATTTAGGCACAATTAGTATCTTTAGTATCTTATTATTTGTAGTGTAGTGTAGAGACTATAGTGGCAATGGTACAGTACAGATTGCTAGTATGTGTAGAATTCTCTATTGTCCTGAAGTAGTAAAAATGATGGTTTTTTAACATTTGGCTTGCTCCATACTCTGTCTGTGATCCATACTTTAAAAAAAAATTCAAACTTAACTATACAACATCAACGGAATTAAAAGTATCTTTCAGTTCGTAAATATATTTATACCACACTGCTGTTGAATGCTTGATTCTGATTAGTCAGAAGCTGTTGATTAATTTTCTATGACAGCACAGCTCGTTTCTATAGTAACAACTTACACAGGGACTTGGTGGATGTTCCACATAAATGGATTAAAAACATAAAACTGTTGATATGGTGCAGCTTCCTCTGAGGAGTCATTTATTTAGGGTTTTTTGACATTGTCTCCAGTGTCAGCACTTTGTAACAAAAAGAGGTAAAGCTGTAACCTTAAGTTTTCTGGCATGAGAAAGTCTTCAGGAAAGAGGGATTTGCAGTTTCTTGTTATGACAAGGTGCATTTTTTTTGTCTTATTAACTTCAAGAGAAAAAACATAAATGTAATTATAAATGGATGAGGTGTTTTCCTTAATATTTATTTCTTAAATAAATAAACTACAATCATTGGGAGATTGTTGTGGTATAAGAAGAATAAAACACTTCAGGATTTGCTGCTATTTGGAAAATAATCAACTTCAGGGTGATAATTCATCACACTACCCTGTCATTGATTATTTTCCTATAACAGCACACCCCATTGTGTTTTACTGCTTACTTAATAGAGCATGATCTAGTAGCCTTGACATTAAGATAAAAGTTGTTTATTTCATGATTATTTCAAAATTACTTTTAGCTTTTTTGCAGAAATTCCTAATATAAATTAAGGTTAGGCAAGGACAGCAGTGATAACAGCCTGTATATGCAAGGACCATAATTCTTTTTCCAAAAAGAAAAAAGTAACCAGTTTAAAACACTTTTTATGCTTAGGTTTTTGCAGACACCTGTTTTACAGAGTGCCCGGGGTAAAAAAAAAAAAAAAGATGAGCAGTGAACCTTGAGAGCAGGATGGCAGGGACACAACATATGTCACAGTCTTAGAAAGAATATCAGCCAGACAGAGAGAGGATCGAGCAGCCAAATGGATATTTGATACATGGCCACAGTAGTGTTTCAGCAGGACTGCTGCAGGGGGCTTATGACATGTAACTGAAAAAGGCAAGAAGTCTTGTGGGAAAGTTTATGTTGTCTGAGTAAGGGGCCAAAAAAAACTAATAAACTCTCATTTGATCTGAGACATAAATAGTAGTCAAGATCAAGCTCTTTGAATGAGTCTACACTTACTGTCATTATTAATTATTTAGGTAATAGGGTTGAAATATATTATATTATATTATATTATATTATATTATTAATTATTTATAGCAAATAAAACATGTTACTAATTATACATTGCTTTACTGTTTATATAAGACAGAATTGCTCGCTTGTCCATGGAGTCTTGAATTACATGTTTGGACATGCAGAATAGCATCAGTGTGTGTGTGTGTGTGTGTGTGTGTGTGTCTGTCTGTGATTGTCTTTTGTGCATTTACTGTTTGAGGAAATTATACTGATGATGAACAGAAGTGATTAGTTAAAAGCTTAGTTAGGACTTAAAATTATACTCTTTATGATTCAGTTCATTATGTTTAATTAACATATGTATTGCCCATTATGCATTTGCAAAAAGATTTATATAGAAACAGCAGGACTGAAATCTTATAGAGTATAATTTTATGCTATCCTGTGCTATTCTCTTTGTGTGTTACCGTCACTGTTAACAAAGTAATAGAAATGTTGAACTGAATTCTATCAATGACATGCATATGTTTATAGATAAATGTTTATAGAGTTTGCAGTTTGACCAATGACACATCACACTGTTTTTATGTAATGTGCATCAAAAGACAAAATTTTTTCTCTTCCCAATGCTCTCAAGCCCATCATAGATCAATAAGATTTTGCTGCCATTTTCCTTCAGAGAATTAGGGAAAATACTCCCAGGAGACAGCAAACACAAATGTCCATCCCCCATTAGTCCACAAGCATAATGCTACCAGCCATCCCGTTTGAAGCAACCTTATTCCTTTTCCATTACAGTTTCTTCCCTAACCGTAGACTAGCTACATTTATTTTAGAACTGAAATCCATATGCCTGTTGGATCTCATTAGTTCTCTTCCCCAATGATACTGAGCAAGTATCATAATGTACTTACATACTGACATTATTTTTTATGATGCAATAAACATGTGTTGTGATCAGGGAACTTTTAGTCTAACCTCACATACATGTTTATTACTGGCTGAAGCATGTTTCAGAAGTGTCATCTCTGTATTTGTGCCCGAACCAATTTGAAATTGCTCTCATCTTTGACAGCCCCTGCCATTCTTTCTTTTTTGTTTCTTGAACAAAGCATGGTTATTTGGCCTCCTAACTGATTTGACTTGCACGGCTGCCTCGCAATTGATTTAATCAGAGGGGTCAGTGTTTCTTTAACGCTTTTCCTCTGGAGAAGTACGGGGCTGCCACTGAAAACATGCCATTTTTTTATATTTTTGCTCCTTGTCACCAGATACGCATGAGATGCAGTGATCATTGCAGTTCTTTGCAAGCTTCTGTTGGCACCTTTTTGTTTTTCAATAAAATAAAAAAATAATAATTTTAAGGAAGTAATGCCACTTTCATAAGTCAAAAATAATTTTAAAAAAATCAAAAAGAAAAAACACACATGCTCAGTGATGTAAGAGTGGAGACACTGCATCCTATGTGGGGTTTATCTGGGTTTGGTTCTTTTCTACTTACACTGTCTCTGTAGAGCCATTTCAATGTAATGTGCTGTTTCTTTGTGTCTTTGTTGTCTCTTTTTTTCCCCTGTTCCCCTCTCCCCCCGGAGCAGCATCCTGTCCCGTACAGGCAGGAAGGAGAGCCAGGAAGCTTCCAATTTGGCCGTGCCCATGACCATGTGTCTTTTTCCTGTGCCATTCCCACTCACCCCATCTCTAAGACCACAAGTCAGTTCCATCAACCCTACAGTTACTCGCTCCCTCCTTTACAGCGTTCTGCGGGACGCCCCGGCCGACCGGGGGGGGGCCGCCCAGCAGAGTCGGGACGCTCAGCTCTCAGAGTACCCCTCTCTGGACTATCAGGGGCTTTATGCCACCCTCGTCACCTTGCTTGACCTGGTGCCCCTGCTGCAGCACGGTCAGCACGGTGAGTGATCCGTAGCCAGGGTTCTCAACACTATAACATGTCATTTAGTCCAGTGAAGGACCAAAGTTGTACACTTCTGATATACATGTATAAATATATACAGTATATCAGAATTGTATTATATCCTGATAAATAAATATTAGAAATCTCTTCATGTTTCAGATTCACAATTAAAGAATCACTCACCTGATAGCCATGACTTACTGAACTTAATTCATATACTCAACATGCAGAGGTAGCCATTTTAAAAGCTTGTGACCTGCGCTAGTACCTTTGCCAGCATATTGGGTCTTTGTATGGCATGAATAGTTTATCAATCTTTAGAGCACATATTACCACTCAAGTGCTCTACACCCCAATGAAGATAAACTCTTTCACTGAGCAGAGAGTGATCCACACTTTCTAAGTCTCTTATTAAAATAGCTGTAAAGTTTCTTTTTCTTTATGCCTTGAATTTCAGAGATTTGCTGACTGTCTGGCATCATACCCACATATACAATACTCTTTCTTCCAGGATTGTTTAATACAAACAATGTAAATAATTTCATAC
The DNA here is from genome assembly GCA_037576675.1 of Pangasius sanitwongsei. Classification (NCBI taxonomy): domain Eukaryota; kingdom Metazoa; phylum Chordata; class Actinopteri; order Siluriformes; family Pangasiidae; genus Pangasius; species Pangasius sanitwongsei. Next base: position 9,369,705 of record CM075012.1, read on the forward strand.
TACCTTTAACAGTAAAATCTAAATCCACATGTAGAGCAGGAGCCTGTTACATTAGTTTCTCTTCTTTGTCTCTTTACTTTTCTCCTCTTCCCCTCATCAGATCTCGGGCAGGCCATATTTTACACGACAACTTGCCTTCTACCTTTTCTCAGCGATGATATTCTCAGCACTTTGCCCTATACTATGATCTCCACCTTAGCCACCTTCCCTCCCTTCCTACACAAAGACATCATAGAATACCTGAGCACATCCTTCCTCCCTATGGCTATATGTGAGTATTATCCTGTTATTATTTATAAAAAGGGCACTGCTATCAACCTTTAAATAAAAATTAAATTATAGAAATTTATAATAATAATAATAATAATAATAATAATAATAATAATGTGAATCATTTAATTGTATTTAATCAGCAGAGGTTAAATGGCTGCTGTCTTTTCTATGAGTGTACAATATATAGACATATACATTTTCCATATCTTTGTAAAATGGAGCAAGAGATGACAGATTGGGGGCTTGCAAAGACCAAGGGCTATCTTCAATAGAGTAGATTTCACATCTAGAGCCAAGTAAAATGGAACATTCTGTCCCAAAGATCAACATGATGTTCTCGCAGCTTGAATTCCCAAGATACTGACAGTTACAGTGAGAATCAAACTGTACACATCTGTTTGTTATCTGAAATCATTTTAATGGGAGGTGACAACAAGCTACAAACATTCATGTTATTCAGTCATGCAGCCTTGCAATAGTTTTTCATTTATACATACAGTATTTTTTTTTTTCAGAAATGCTTTACATTAAGGTTCCACTGAGTGACATTATTTAATTAGTTAGACTTTAACAAAGTACAAACCACTTGTATTATTATTTTTTTGATAATTTATGTGACTTACTTTTAATCATGATTTGCATAAACATTAGTGAATGCAGACATATTTAGTCAACAATTAAATATCAATTAAATTACTTTGTTATGTATATTGTTACTCATTTTTTTATTTGCTGAAGTTCATGGTTCTAATGTTATCTCATGCAGTAAATATTGTTAGCTAAGGAAACCTTTATGTAAACATTACCATTTATTTCTACAAACTGATGCCTTTTGATTTTTTAAAGTGGGTTCAACTCGGAGAGAAGGAGGGGTCCCTGCGTACGTCAATCTATCTGCTTCCTCTATGCTAATGATTGCTATGCAGTATACCTCAAACCCAGGTAGATACATTTTACGTGTTCCAGTGTTCTGGAGAATTTATTTATTAATGAATAATGACAAGAAAATAAACATTAACTGATCAGCTATTTTTATGCTGATATTAGTGTACCACTGTCAGCTTTTGGAGTGCCTGATGAAGTATAAGCAGGAAGTGTGGAAGGTAGTGTTTTTAGATCCTATTATCTATTGAGAGTATTTCCATGTTGGGCATTGCCTCAAAAAAAAAAAGATTATTTTACTGTTTTTAGGACCTTCTGTATGTAATATCTTATGGACCATCCCAAGTAAAGCCTCCTGCTGTTCAAATGCTCTTCCATTACTGGCCTAATCTCAAGCCTCCAGGTGCAATTAGTGAGTACAGGGGGCTCCAGTATACAGGTGAGTCAATATTGCTGGTCCATTGAGTTCTGCTTATGTATATGGTCACAGGTTTGTACAAACCTGACTGAATGTATGCTTTTCATGATCTTAAGGGCATTTTGATCTAATGGCTTGTGCTAAAATTTGTTTCTAAGACAAAATAAATAATGAAGCTAATGCTGCATGAAATTCTGTCCAAAATATGTTTTTAAATCTAAATTTATTAAGCAGTTTTTATGTAGTAAAAGCAGCCCACAAGTGCTTAGGATATGTGGATTTTTTTTTCTGGAAAAAGCATTTCTCATAGAGCTAGTGAAGAGAATTTGTGCAAAGCTGTCATTAACATTTTGGTCACTGCATACTGCTGCATTAAGTGTTATTTCATAGCTATGATGTCATCAATATTTTTCTAAAATGTGTAAAATCTTAAAAAACAGAGGAAACCTTTCTATATGTAGGTGAGCCCAAACACTTGACTGGCACTCTAAGAGCTTTAAATCACCAAAATATCTGATTTCATGCTGTTTTTCATAATCTTTTTTGTTACTAATTTTTTAAAATCACTGCATTTCTCCTTTGCTCCTCTCTCCCACTTCTGCAGCCTGGAATCCCATTCACTGCCAACATATCGAGTGTCAGAATTCAATTAATAAGCCTGCAGTGAAGGTACAGTAGAAACTGGTTTATTAAAGTTGATCTCATTTGAGTATGTATGCATTTATATGTATCTATTTTCTTTCAGTCGCATTTTCCACTATATAAGGCCTGAGACCCTCACACCTTTGCAAGCACATGCACAAACACACACACACATGCACATGCACACGTCGCTGATAATGTCTGTAGCCATTTATCCTTCTCTATCAGTATTGACTCGGCTTGCACACTGAAGTGAGAATGAAACAGGAATAGACATGCCCCGCATTTCAATTATTGCAGGCCTGAGAGGGAGCAGTGCGTTCTGGGCAGGAGGTGGGGGAGCTTAATTGGAAGAGATGACCCGGTGCTGCCGGAGGATGGGGTGATCGCATGAGTAGAAGAGCTCTGTAAATTACTGGCCATTGTATTAAGAGCTGCAGCCCAACTACTGACCCTTGTCATTAAACAGAATAAGTACTTCAGGGCTTCAATATGGCAATGAATTTAATGTGACGTATTGCAGGGTGTATGTGCTTGTGACATTAAATCTCAAATGATTCCGATAATGTCAACAAATCCTACTTTTAGGTGCATATCTGAAAATAAGTTACATGGTAAATAAGTTACCAGTGTGCATCTTGCTGATGGTCTTTTGCTATTGCTAATATTGTCTAATTTGTGTGACAGTTATTGTGATAATGTGGGCCTGGAGTCCAGTAACATGCCTGTTGTATTTTTCCACTCAGATGTGCATCGACCCGACTCTCTCGGTTGCTCTGGGAGACAAGCCTCCTCCTCTGTACATCTGTGAAGAATGTAGTCAGAGGATTGCAGGGTAGGCTTTATTTATTAGGTACACAGTGGTCTGTGAATGAGTGTCTCACCGGTCATGGTGTTTACTCACATCAGTAGTTACCATGGTTATATTATCCCCTCTTTGCCAAGAGTCTGTAACATTATCATTGTTAATTAAACAGCTGTGGGTTTTACCCTGTTCATTAATCTTGCCTTTCATGTGGCCTCATCTTGTAAATGACCTGTAGCATTGTGAGAAGAGATGTTGAAAGAGAAAAGAATTGAGTCACTGTAAGCAGGGTTGGTAGAGTGCTGTCAGTTGTCAATATTGGTTTTTAAACCAATCTTGTATGAGGCATAAATGTTTCATGTGTGTTCTTTTTCTTGTGTTTTGCATCTGTAGAGACCATGCAGAATGGCTCGTTGATGTGCTCTTACCTCAAGGTCAGCATTATTGTTCACCTTGTAGATATTTCATGTTGAATAATAACACACCCCACACATAGACACACTCATACACACAGGCAAACATAGAGATTCTGGTTACACATGAATAATTTTAGCCTTGCAAGTGAGATGATAGACTATAAAAACATTTATTTATGAACCTCCTGCTCATTCGTCTATATAAATAATCCAAATGTAAAGCTTTCACCAGACAGTCAAGTGTGTTATACATCTGGATTGAGCTACAGTGGACCTACATATAACATTCCAGATATTCAGGATGTGCTTGCGCAAATTTCTATTTTGACAGAAGAGTGATATTTTAATAACAATAACCTATATTGTTTCACTCAAACAGCTGAAATATCTGCTATATGTCAGAAGAAGGTAAGATCTTCATAAATAGTATTTGATGTCTGCTCTTCTCTTGTATTTGGTGGTGGTGGTGGGGGGGTGTAGTCATATCATTGGGGCATCATGTCTTTCAGCATGGGAATGGGTACATTACAATATTTTGTCTTATTTTTGCCTTTTCACTTGTGTACTTACGCACCCTGACATTTATATTCAGGTTACACAAGCTGTATTTAGACTGGCTCTCATTGTGTCTGTGACTATTCTTGTGTCTTGCATGGTGGTTGCCATGGTAGTCAGGATCTCATCTGTAATAGATATAATCAGCTCACGTTCTTACATCTGCATGCATGCTGTTGCCTCTCGTGAAGTCTAATATGCTGCATCAGCCTGTAGATCTGTAGCAACATTACATTTAAATGGTTGAACAATAACATCTAAATGTCACTGTTCAATCATTTTAGATGGTAAAGTGATTAGAACTGAATATACCCTACCAGTGTGAATTGAATCCCTTAAACTCTTGTAATTATTTTTCTTATTATTCATTTATTCACTTTAAAGCATACTATTCAGTAATATCTATGAATTATTCAGTAAGTACAATGAAAGTAATAGGAGAGAAATGTAGTTACAAGAGTGATGAATACAAGTGTGGATCCACTGACAAGTCCTTGAGGCTCAAATATATTAATGCTAATTCAGTGCTGGTGATTTTACAGTATATTTATCAAACCACAATGGAATTGTATGAAAGTATATATGATATAGTCTGTGTATCGTCAGTGTCATATTCTGCTGATTAAAAGTTTACGTCTCAACACAATAAGCCCTTGAAAAATTCATTCATAGTCAAGTGTCCCTACTGACGTACAACATGCTTTTCTTGTTCATAATGGAACTAGAAGGCCATGATGATGTGTGTCCTGGAAAACCTCCTTGCTGTGTTTTCACAGTGAGCCAGAAAGCAGTGGGTGGTAATCTCAGGTACACTGCCTGAAACAGTCACACAGCGTTTTCATATGAGGCAGCTGTCCTGAAGCTTACAGTGCTTTGCTCAATTTTAATCCACAATCTTTTAAATAGGCTTTGTCATTGTATAATGCAAAATGTTCTTTTGACTCTTCTGTGTACTGGGCCAGGTTTCTAATTTAGATAATGTGTTGCTTAGAATGCATCTCATTTATGTGTACCAGAAATAACAATAACAACAACAACAACAACAACAATAATAATAATAATAATAATAATGCCCTTTATATCAATACCAGTAATCAAAAACAATTCAATTAATAGGCATCCTTGGCATTATTATACTATAATGCTGGATTTGAGTTCTCTCCATCCTAGAGAAGCAGGAGTTCGTGTCCTTATAACAAGAACATATTACATACGGATAATCAATTCAATCCCCAAACAGTTGTGCCAAAACCTTATTTTTATGGGTGTCTCCATGGCAGTTTGCTGCAGTCACTTGCTCTTACCATTTGCACTGCCATTACTTTTCTGCTGTGACAGATGGACCCAGTAAAGGAGCATATCAGAATAATATAATATTTAATACTAATAATACTTATAATACTTAATGTTAATATAGCATAATAACACTGTATATATGCGGCTATTAGAGAATGATCAGATTAAGCCTTTCCTCTCCTTGACCATGATTTTTTATTTTTAGAAAAAAATGAGACACTGTGGGTATACATCTCCCTGTATTCCTTGGGTCCCTGCATATGCGTTGCTTGTAATAACTGTGTTTCTGTTATGTGACATGGATGGATGTTATTGATTTCTCCTCCTGTTGCCACCTCCTTCTGTTCCTCTGTCTCTGCCTGTCTTTGATTTACCTACTCTCTCTGTGTGTGTGTGTGTGTGTGTGTGTGTCTCTCTCTCTGTTTCTGTCCAACAGAACTGCAGCTCTCATGTGAGACGGGCTGTTGTCACCTGCTTCTCGGCCGGCTGCTGCGGTCGGCATGGCAACCGGCCCGTGCGCTACTGCAAGCGTTGCCATGTCAACCACCACAGCAGTGAGGTGGGTGCTTCAGCAGAGACTCATCTGTACCAGACATCTCCTCCCCCCATCAACACGCGTGAGTGCGGAGCCGAGGAGCTCGTCTGCACTGTGGAGTCTGTCATCAGGTACCCACACTGTCTGTAGTGACCAGTACTGAGCCTGAAACTGTATGACGCATATAGGATTTACACAGTAACGCACTTTCATGTGTCCCAGCATTACTACAGTTTAAAATACTTCTTTTAAAAAAATTTTTATGTTTTAATTGTTACAAGGTAATGTAATAAATCATGGATATTTTTCATTTCTGATATATTGTTCTTATCCAAATCAATAGTATATACAGAGTTATAAAATATTTCTGCAGTTTATCAATTTATTTATCAGTTCAAGCACAACATTGAGGCCTCCTACCCCCAGTTATTGAAACAGGGCTTTTCCTATTCCACCACAGTAAAAATATCGACATATTGACAGTATTTTACTGTATTATTAGCTGTATCATTCATTGTGTCATTAGGTGTTGTCTGTCATTTGTCTCACATTGTGTTAGCCTGCTGAAAGAGGCAGAGATCCATGCAGAACAGCGGGAGTTTGAGATGAACCGCCGGCGTCAGATGGGCCTCTCCACCTCCCACCACTCTCTGGACAACCTGGAATTTGACAACAAAGAGGATGACCAGCATGATCAGAGGCTTCTCAGCCAGTTTGGCATCTGGCTTTTGGTAAGGAGTATATCCTTGTGGATATGTGTGTGTGTGTGAGTATGCGTGTGTGTGTTTTTTCTGTTGGATTCTATGTGGAAAAAAATTATATACTTGAATTAGGTTTCAGACTGAAAAATTATGTTCTTTATAAATTAACACCATCATTACCAATACTACTTCACTAAGGCTATAAGTACTGATTATCAAAATACTAGACTTCTAAAAAACACAACCATATTATCATTATTTACTTTACTAAAGCAGTCACTTGACAAATACCATATTAATACAGCTAATGCACTACTACAGCAGTACTAACAAATTACAAGCTCATACTTTTAACTTCCATTTCCATCCACCTTTCCATTCTTCCATTCCCTTAATTCTGCACCAGGTGAGCCTGTGTACCCCCAGTGAGAACACGCCCACAGAAAGCCTTGCCCGTCTGGTTAGCATGGTCTTCCAGTGGTTCCACTCCACTGCCTACATGATGGATGATGAAGTGGGCAGTCTAGTGGAGAAGCTCAAGCCGCAGTTTGTAACAAAGTGGCTCAAGACTGTCTGTGATGTGCGTTTTGATGTCATGGTCATGTGCTTGTTGCCCAAGCCAGTGGAGTTTGCCAGGGTAAGAAGAGGTTCTGACCTTTGCATACTAAATTGCTTATATGGATTTAGGCTCCCTTCAGACTGTATGTTTGTGTGTGTTTGTGTGTGGATGTGTGTGCTTGCAGGTGGGCGGCTACTGGGATAAATCCTGCAGTACAGTTTCACAGCTGAAGGAGGGCCTGAACCGTATCCTGTGTTTAATCCCCTATAACGTGATCAGCCAGCCACTTTGGGAGTGTTTTATGCCTGAATGGCTGGAGGCCATACGAACTGAAGTGCCAGACAACCAGCTGAAGGAGTTCCGGGAGGTCCTTAGGTATATCGGTGACTGCCAATATGGATTATTTGGTTTATTCATAATAGAACACTCAATATTATAGCCTTTTTGCAGTTGCAGTTAAACTTCCATCTTTACTGACTTTTGTTAAAAATGGCATTGAACACGTGGTTTTGTAGCATGGTTTTGGCTCTGTTTCAGCAACAAAGCTACCACTGCACATGATGCTTTTTTCTTTGATAACAATAAACTTATTTGCTGAAAAAAGCCATAAAACATGCATAAGACAAATTAAAGGACATAAAAATAGGTCAGTCACACTGCATTTTACGCTTTCTTTCTGCTCCAAAAACACTTGAACCCAGCCATAAAAGAGCATTGAGGATCTGGTTCAGGGATATTGGGAGCTGGGTGACTCCTGTATTGGACTAAGAAACAATTTGAAAACAATTTGAAAACACTCCATAGGACAGAATAGATGGCAAAAAGGGGAAAATTACTGTATCATATGCATATGAAGAAATCTATTTTCAAGTGTGATTAACACTCAGGTGTTGTGACGCATAGCTGAAACCCCAGAGGTGCTCTCACTTAGCCTGTCTTGGTTACCATGGCAACACACTCACCAACTAGGTGCCATGACCTTCATCACAAATAAGGTCAAACGTGGAACCCCCTTTGGCTCTGTGGAATTATTTCTGTAGCGAGCAGCCTTATAGAGGTCACTATTAATGAGAAGACAGCAGTTTGTGTGCCTTTTAGCTAAGTCTCCTGTCCTCATTTGCCTCCTCTACGAAAAATCCTCCATGATTTTATGTTCTGGATTAATTAAGTCTCTTCATTTGACCTGATAAGACGCAATGTTTCTTTTATTGCTTTGGCTTTTATTGTGAGGCAGGTGTGGTCATATTGTTCCCTCTCACCTCTTTCTCTCTACTTCTTCCTACAGCAAGATGTTTGATATAGAATTATGTCCACTGCCCTTCTCCATGGAGGAGATGTTCGGTTTCATAAGTTGCAGATTTACTGGATACCCTGCATCTGTACAGGAACAAGCCTTACTATGGCTACATGTGAGTATATGTACATATATGTGAGAATACTACATATACCCAGAACAATCATACAAAGTTGCTTTGTGTAGGCACATACAGATACAGGCACAGTAACAATTCCCTGACCTTGATTCTCTTTTCTTGTCAACTTTAAGAACTAAGTTTGTGCATGCCATGTGTCTATTTTGGGAGGATTATGGGAAAAAAATATAAAGACATTTCACACGCTGAGTATGGATCTGGGTCAGTGGTATCGTGAGACAAACACAGTGAGCTGAAGCTCCCAGATTTGAGTCTTTGATGTCACATTTTTAGCTACTGACTGTTCCTGGTGCATCCTAAGTGCAGTCAGCAGAGAGCCTTATCTTTAGGTCCATAAAACTTCATTGTCATTTCATTTGAGCGCTTAAACATTTGCAGACATCCATGTCAGAAATTGCATTGATGTCATCCCTAAACCTAGAACATTACATTGACATTCATTGCCACAACTTTTAAAAAGTGTTGTGTTCATATATTTGTGTGCTTGCACTTAACCTGATGTTTGACGTATGTCCTGCAGATAATATTGTCATAGTATATATGTTATGACTCAACGTGTGCAGGTGCTGTCTGAGCTGGACATCGTTGTGCCCCTGCAGCTCTTGATTGGCATGTTCTCAGATGGTGTGAACTCTGTGAAGGAGCTGGCCAATCAAAGGAAGACTCGAGGCACAGACCTAACAGGAAATTCTGGGGCCAGAAGGGTATAACTGACATTTATCAACTCGATTGGGTTCTGTATAATCCAAATAATACATTAAATAATAATAAACATTGCGCAATGTGCAGGTACTTGTGCAATGTGCAGAGCTTGCTCAATTATTGGGTGCAATATTAAAGGGAGGCTGGTTGTCATGACAACAAGGCAAAGACTAAATATAGTCTCTTTAAAAAGGCTTGATTATTGGCAAGCGAGTGATACATCCAAACACCACTGGATTACTGATGGAAAAGGGAATAGTGGAAAAGGGAAAAGCTCACCCTTGATGCATCAGATTATTATTTTTTGTAAATAAGGCCTCTATAATTTGCAATGATCTTGATGTGCTTGTCTGTATGTAGGTGAGTGTGGTGTCAGACCCTGGTAGAAGGGGGCATAACAACACCCTTAGTCCTTTTCCCAGTCCTTTCCGAAGCCCATTCCGTAGCCCCTTGCGCTGCAGCCCCTTTAAGAACCTGGGTCATGCCACAGGTAACTGTGCTCTAGACCTAGACTGTGATGATGATGACATGAACCTGGGCTGCTTCATCCTCATGTTTGACCTCATTCTCAAACAGGTGACCAATGCAACAGGACCATAAACATAACTGCTTTTTTACATAATCTATCTTCTAAAGAAATCTAGATGATTACAATATTTCTATGTTTGTGTAGATGGAGCTTCAGGATGATGGAGTGACTCTGGGATTGGAAGGCAGCCTGGGAAGAGACATTGTAGGGATCATTAACAGTGTGTTCCAGGCTCCCTGGGGTGGCTCACACACCTGCCAGAAGGACGAGAAGGCTATGGAATGCAGCCTGTGTCAGTCCAGCATCCTCTGCTACCAACTGGGCTGTGAACTCCTCCAGAGACTCACACCTCCTGAGGAGATATGCCTGGTGGTGAGATAGCATACACAGAGACACACACATATACAGACACACAAATGAACATCATAGGAGAAAAAATGGAAGTAGTAAATAGTAAATAAAGTAGTTTTTTTTTTTTTTTTTTTTACAGGAGTCTGCAGACAGTCTTGAAGACAGTCTGGTCTTTCCCAGGTCTGAACATTGCCTCAAACCAGAAGAAGAGCGGGCCAACCAGGACAACCCTGACAACCAGACTGACTCCCCTAATAATCAACGTATGTGTATATCGTGGAGCAATCAGCAAAATTAGATTACATCTGATGTGATCTTTTATGCAGACAGCAACCCTGCCATGTACCCTGAGACTCATGTTGTTTGATTCTTAGTTTTGAATTATTTTGAATGTTGCAAAGTTGTATTCATTTTTCCTCTTTATCACAGCTTTAAAGAATAATACTGAAAGGAAATTCTCCTATCAGCAGCTTCCAGCTTCTCTCAGGCTTATTTATACCATACTTCAGGTAAACATCACATTCTCCTGTTTTACACACTGCACATAAGGCTTTTTGTTTACTTTCTGAATTCTGGTAAGTGCTGCTTTCTCACTGTAGGAGATGGTTAAGTTTGAGGAGCCAGACATCCTCTACAACATGTTGAACTGTGTAAGGATCCTGTGTCTGCATGGGGAGTGTCTGTATCACGCCCGCAAAGACCACCCTCAGTTCCTGGCCTACATTCAAGAGAAGATGCTTATTCCCAGGTATTAACTAGAGAGGAGCTACATAATAGCCTAAATAATACTTTACCTTATATGTAATGAGTATTATGTTTACCCCATTTCTATAAACACTGTTTTATATAACAACTATAACCCTAATTCTGCACTGTGAAACATAGGAAAATGATAGAAAACAAAGATCTGTTCCAGTCATTGTGTATGTGTGTGCTGCAATATCTGCTCTGGTGCCCAGCCTGTGGTCCATGCTGAAGTCTGAGTTCTGCCAGCTGGCCTCCCTAGCAGTGCCTCAGCTGCTCCACGCTCTCTCACTGTCCCATGGTGCTGATATTTTCTGGAAATTAGTAGACAACAGTTTCAACAACAAGGACTGGAAGATTCGCTTTGAAGCAGGTCAGATGCATTTGCAAGTCTGGTCTTGCTCTTTTCATGTTGGCTGACTTGAAGCAATGGTATTGTGGCATTGATCCTAGTATGAAAAAATGAGATCAATATGTCAATATACTAGAAATAAGTGTGCTAGAAATAGGTGTGCAAAACCATGCTTTGATGTTCCCTTTCACACTGCTTAGCACACTGCCTCACAGATCTCCATCTTGCTAATCTAAGTGTGTGTGTGTGTGTGTGTTTGTGCAAGCTTATTCTCTATTGGTTGCTATGGTTACCAGGCTGGCTCCTACAGCATTGAGGAATTGTGGGATTAAAGGGGCCTCTTATGATGATTGGCGGACAGAAGCTATGACCTTGTAGGGGAAGTGAGAGGATGTTTGACTCGAACATTACAGAGTGAGAGTATGCTTTAGATAGAATTAATGAAGTTGAAACCGAGTATACAATCTCCAGCAATATGCAATCTGCATGACACTCATATAAATATGTTCCTCTGTATTATCCTCAGGGGGTTGTATAAGTTAAATCTTTCATTTAACCCAATCAGAGATGTAGAGTACTACAGAGCTAAAGGCTTTACTTTTTAAATGTGTGACTGAAGTAACTAAGGCTTGTAAAAATATTTTAAGACATATTAAGACATATGTGGAGATGACATTTCCGCAGCACAGTTCATATTGTTTTCTACTGTTTGGCTGAAGAGGGCCTTTAGACCCATGGTGTCCTAGCTGAGAAAAGTAAGTACAGGATTGGTTAAAGGCCATTATTTCTTGATGAATTGAATCATGTATGTTACTCAGGTGTGGATAAGACTCCTGTTTGTCTGATACCACATTTTATTCACTACGGTCACTAGTTTAGGTTGGATTGGCTAGAACCCAAAAAATATATCTTAGGGATTAGACGACCCGCACTTTGCAGTTTGAAGGAATAGGGAGCAGGACACACTATTAGGACACAAGGTGATATTAGATTTTTTTCATAAGCAGACAGTATTCACAATTGGGTTATGCATGCCTAGTTTTGAGTTAATACAGAAATCATGCATCAGTATATCAGTATTCAGACCTCAGCAGTCAAGCACCACTGTCTGACAGTTTGATGTTACCTCAGTATTTCACACTGAAATTTAGGTTTTGGACTGCAAAAAAAACCCAATGGAATGCCATTTGATGCCAATATTAAATATGTCACCATTAATTAATTGATTAATAGTGTCTTCCCTTTGAAGTCCAAGAAATTTTTTTTTCCAGAGACATTGCTTATCTAAAATTATGAATTAACTTGACATGAGCTATAAGCATAGCAGATTAGTGCTTGGTCAGCTTATTCTTTAAACAGTAGGAACTTTACTTATGTCAAATTTGATGAACATCTAAAAATTAACATCTTAGATTGGAAAGAAAAATCTGTAATATCTTTCAGTGTACAGTCATGTGAAAAAACACTCTATGAAAGCCTGTGTTTTTTTTATCATAGTTAAACATATGGACGTTTTATCTTCATTTTAACAATATTGGGAGATTCAAGTAATATAAATAAACAAATAAAACCGAAGAAAAGTTTTTTTTTAAATGATCTGTAAAATGTAATTTTAAAAAAATCCAATTTCTTGTGAGGAAAAAGTAAGGACTTAAGTACTTAAAATGGCTAAAATTACCTACAGGTGTATCATATCAGGTGCAAATTATTAGAACATTGTTACAGAGCATTTTGAAGGAGGCTTGCCTTATTTAAACCTCAGACATTTAG
>CM075012.1:9382767-9406410 GCA_037576675.1 Pangasius sanitwongsei
TGAAAACAAAGTGATTTTTGTTGTTTACATGCAATTACATCACTTTCATCTACAGGTACAAATTAAAACAAGATCAGGAATTGACATGTTGACATTTCTTAATAAAGAACTGAATATTTAATGGGGTGTCCTAATTTTTTTCACATGACTGTATATAGTGTATATTCCAGCCCATATTATAATAAGAAATGAAAAGGATGTACTCTGGTGACTGGCCTCAGAAGCCAGTCACATATGGCTGACTATAGTGCGCCATCTATTGATGCATTAGATCACATGTAATTCATGTATTGACTCAATGATTGGGGTTTTTCTTTGTCCTCATAGCTGTAGCCTCAGTAGCGTCTTAGTATCCACTATATGGTGATATGTTAGAATAATTAAAGAAACCGACCTTTTTATTAAACTAGTAACTGAACTGTAAGTATGTGTGTTTACAGTGGAGCGAGTAGCAGTGCTGTGTCGCTTTCTGGACATTGGCTCAGTAACTAAGAGCCACCTGCTGAAGTATTCACTGGCTCATGCTTTCTGCTGCTTTCTGGCCAGTATTGAGGATGTCAACCCTGCTGTGGCCACCAGAGCCAGGCTACTGCTAGACACCATTAAACGACCATCACTGCAGGTACACACACACACACACACACCATAATAATTATCTAACTGAAACCATATACCTATCACTATAACTGAAATAGTGAGCAAACATGTAGTAATGTTAAATATTATCTGCTATGCTCTGTGATATTGTTCTTGACTGTGTGTTTAATTCCCATCAGGCCCTGTGTCTGTGCTTGGACTTCCAGTTTGACACGGTTGTGAGAGACCGTCCCATAATCCTGAGCAAACTGCTTTTGCTGCACTCTCTAAAGCAGGATATCCCTGCACTGAGCTGGGAATTCTTCGTTAATCGTTTTGAGACACTGTCCCTTGAGGCTCAGCTACACCTGGACTGCAACAAAGAATTTCCTTTCCCTACCAGTAAGCATCTTTATATCTGTGTATACTTGTGTGTTTAATAATCACAGCTTCAAGACATTTGCCTGTTGCATAGACACCTATTTGGTCTCACAAGATGTTTACTACCTGTGTCCTGTAAATAATACATAAATTTTCTAATGCAGTTAGAATTGTTGCATTGATGTGCTTTAGTAACTGCCTGTTTTCCTCCTTTATAACCTAAGCCATCACTGCAGTGCGGACTAATACAGCCAATCTGAGCGATGCAGCTATGTGGAAGATCAGACGAGCTCGTTTTGCAAGGAATCAGCAGAAGAGTGTCCGCTCACTCAGAGACAGTGTAAAGGGGACATCCGACTCTAAACGTGCCTTTTCCCTGCCTGAGACATTTTGTGCCAAGCTGCGTGAGTTGTCTCACTTATCTGTCCTTGAACCTGTCTGTTTCTCTTTTTTTCTGTTGTACCTTCATCCTTCTGCTGCCTCACTCACCACAGTGTTAGAATTTGTTAATAATTTATTACTGTGTCACTTTGTGTGTTTCAACACTTTAGTCACTGCACACAAAACTTTGAGTTCTAGAAGAAAAGCTCATAGACAATTAGCTATAAATATTATATAGAGAGTATAAGTTCTACTGTAACATTATCTTTAAGCTGTGAATTTTTTATCAACCACAGAATTTAAAAAAAAAAAAAAAAAAAAAAAAAAAAAACAGGCAGTATTTTGATGTAAATGTCTGAGTCATTGGTGGTTGAACAGTGTGCTAAATTGTGTGTAATTATTTTTCCATGTGTGATTTCTTAGCTCTAAGGCTTACAAGGCAAGAGCACTCTGCACCCACACTTGGTGATATGCTTGAGAAAGTCTTGCCAGGTAATTAATTTTGGCAACTAATAGTGGTTTGCATGATTAATTTAAAACCCTTTTTAATGATGCAGTAATATGAGACTAATTATTCACAGTTTATATGTTAAGCAGATAATCAGCTCATCACTGTATAGTTGTAGGTTTGTTTTTCATTAATTCTGCTTTGCTTACCCACATACCACCTGTTATTTTGAAGATTTCGGAGACATTTATAGTGATAGCCTTAAAATTAAATGAACCAGTTCTTTCATCCACCTCAACCTTTAGATGAATCACTGGGCTAAGTTTAGCACTCATGTCTTATGACTCAGTTTATATTCTGAAGCCCTCCAATCAGATGCTGAATATGTAAACCTCCACTTTCTGCAGCCCATCTGCCAGGTCAAAGCTCTCCTCCTGAGGATGACTCAGTCATCAAGGACCTCCTTCCAGAAGACACTGGCATAGACCACCAGACGGTTCACCAGCTCATCATGGTGCTGATGAAGTTCATGGCAAAGGATAAGAGCAGTGCAGAGACTGACATTGGCAGTGCCAAAGCCTTTAATACAGTCAAGAGGCACCTATATGTATTGCTAGGCTATGATCAGCAGATCGGTTGTTTTATGATCGCACCACAGAAGATGCGTTCCTCTACCTGCTTCAATGCATTTATTGCTGGCATTGCACAGGTGAGATCTTAACTGGAAATGTTAATTTATTAACTGCCTTGAAATTACATTGAAATGACTAAAATCAAACAATTAGTCATATTAAGTCATGTTCACAGATCAGCAAAATAATAAAAATGATATATTCAAATAAATGCAAACATTCAGTACTGATATCTGTTTGTGTTAATGCTTCTATAAGGTGATGGACTATAACATCGGTTTGGGGAAGCAGATGCTGCCCCTTGTGGTCCAGGTGCTGAAGTACTGCACATGCCCTCAGCTTAGACCCAACTTCCAGGAGGCACCACGCTGCTCACTTTGGGCTCTGAGGCCACACATCAGGCAGATGTGGCTCAAAGCCTTACTTGTCATTCTCTACAAGGTATAGAATTTACTTGTCCTTTACTTGTCTTAGGCACACTGTTTTTTTTTCATATACAAATTTTGTTATAGATGTTTATTTTATGACTTCTTCATTATTGAGTCAGTACAAAACCATTTTAAATTCCCAAACATTACTTTTCCAACCAAAAGTTAAATGTTACAGAAAAATGTTTGTTTGTCCGTAAAGAAACCAATATGTTACATAACAGACCACTTTTTCAGACAAAAACCATAATGAAGAATTTCAGGTTTTACCTGCAAAAAAAGAAGCAAGTGTGAAAGTCAGTGTCTCCAGAAGAACTGTGGCAGATTCTCCAAGATGCTCAGTAAAACCTACCAGTGAATTTCCATATATAAAACTGCACAAACTGTACCTGAAACAACTGCTGAATTTCAAAAACCAAAGGGTTGCCACACCAAATATTGACATATTAATAAATTAAACAGTTTACTGCTCTTTATAGTATATTTTTAATAGAAATATTTAATGTCCTTTTTGAAGGCATCTTTGCCTTACAGCATTTCTTTGCATGTGCCTAAGACTTTTGCACAGTGCTATACAGTATATTATTTTGAGATATGCTGACAGATGGCATGTATTTTTTCAAAGGATGAAACAAATGTGACTTTGTGTTTAGATTGGTGTTGTTAAGCACCCCCAATTTACAGAACATTTTCTCAGTGAATGGCATATGAAGTCTGTTCTATTTAGTATAATTATAAATAATAACAGAATGGCTACAAAATCATAAAAAGTGTGATTTTTGTGACAGCTATTATGACAAATTTGAAAAACTGACAGTAAACCTAATAGAAAAGGTACAGGGCATGGCCAAAAAAAAAAAAAAAAATCAGAAAGACTACATGAAAAAGGTCCTTGACTTTGAAGTGACTGAATCACACAAACACAGATGCACAAGCAAGTTATAATAAGTTCTTTGCCAAGTAACAGCACGTATCAGCTATAAAAGAGGTCTGACGATTAGAGATTTCATGAGACAACTAACAAAAAGACCTAACAGTGGGTGCCCAAATTGCATCAGTCACAAAAACTGGAAAATTATTTAATGTCACAAACAGTCTCTAACGTCATGGCAGTGTAAACAAAGAAAACTCACTGACACGGATAAACAGACATTTTAGCTGCTAAATGTTCCAAATTATAGCCACCAAAACAACCAATGAATGAGTACCTCTATGACCCAATCTCAACAAAAACACGTTGTCAGCTTCACGAAGCTAAAATTCATGGCAGAGTCACTATTCCAAAGCCATTTCATCAAAGGCCAATGCACAAAGATGCATGGTGTGGTGTAAGGAGCACAAACCTTGGACCTCTGAGCAATGGAAAAAAGCAGAATTTCACAATATTTCTGACACCTAGAAGGATTTATGTTTGGAGGAAGTTGAAGGATGCCTTCAATACTTTTTCAAGTCTGTTGCCAACTGTTAAGTACAATAGTAGATTCATAATGATTTGTGGAAATCATTAGGTCCAAATAATTACTATGAATTGTTGCAGAGCAGCCAACAAATCTGAGGCAAATTTACAGGATCAGTTGCATCCTGTGGTGCAAACACTCTTTTTTCCAGATGACGTTCCCATATTCAAGGATGATAATACCCCTAAACATATTTCTAAAATTATTCAAGAGTGTTTAATGAACACCTGGCTGCAGTCAAGTATCTTCTATGGCCTCCCTGAACATCGGATTTAAATGCCATTAAACCTTTATGGGAAGACCTGGAGCACAAAATAGAGTAGACATCCATTTAAAAGAAATGGAATTGGAAGATTTTCTTCCTGAATAATAATCCAACATCAAACCACAAACCATTCAGAACTTGTATGACAGCATTCCTAGAAGTCATAAAGCTGTTCTGCAGGCAAAGGGTTGCCCTACTCATTATTAGGTATGTGATATTAATATATTTTTACCGGTTTCTGTGGTTCTGATTATTTTTTCCACCCCTGGTATGCAGTTAGGAGAGTGAGGAATGCAAATCTGGAACCATCAACTGGTCCTGGGAGTTTAAGGAGTTAAAAAAAAAACAAAAGAAAAAAATTAGGTACATGATGCTGTGACTGTAATAACTGTACCATTTTAATATTTATCTTCAACCTCTCTGAATATTTGTCTGTTGCAGTACCCATACAGAGACATGGATGTAAGTAAAGAGGTTGTGCTGCACCTGATCCACATCACCATCAACACCCTAAACGCACAGTACCACAGCTGCAGACCTCATGCCTCAGCTGGCCCACTCTACAGTGACAACTCCAACATTAGCCGCTATAGTGAGAAAGAAAAAGGTAAAATTATAATTAACACTGTGAGCATTACAAAGCACAAGGTGCAGTATAAGGAGCAGTAGGTCTTGGTTTGAAATGATCATGATTTGTTGTTATGGCTTGTTTTGCAGAGGAGGATAGTGTATTTGATGAATCAGACATCCATGACACTCCCACTGGAGCAGGCAACAAGGAATCACAGACCTTCTTTGCTCGGCTTAAGAGGATTGGAGGCAGCAAGTCCGTCAAGTATCAGCCTGTGGACCTCAATGCTCAAAGAAGTAAGTGCCTGCGTAATATGCTGCATAATATGTAATCCTGTGGCATTCCAACATTATGGACAGGTTCTTGTAGACAGCGCTGCACACGTTCACACAGATGAGTAACAAAGCCATGTTGTTAAAGATTTCATTGAATTGTTTATGAAATTTTAGGGCAAGCCATACTTCCAATGCCGTCTTAAGGCAATCATCTAAGCTTTACAATCTGTTCCAGGTGAGATTGAGTTGGCGGAGTACAGGGAGGCAGGAGCCCTACAGGACAGTCTGCAGCACCCAGCACGAGAGGAGAGCAGCAGCAAGAAGAAGAGACTACAGGCCATGCACAAACAGAAATCTCTTGACATTGCCAACACAGACTCCATCCTCTTCAACCTCGATGAACACCGGCGTAAATCCTGCATTGACCGTTGTGACTTGCAAGGGCCTCCTCCTCCACCACCCTCATGTTCTAGCTCAACGACTAGACAGTCACGCAGGGCAGATCGACGTGCCAAGGAATCCTCAGAAGGATCCAATCTCCATTTTGATAACATCAGGCCTGTTATTCCAGAGGTGCGTCTGAGCTGTATGGAGACTTTTGAGGATAAATCTGCAGGGCTCGACTCTCCCCTGGTCATTTCTTCTGAGCCCGCTCATGGCAAAGAAGATGGCGACCTGATTGATCTCTCCTCAGACTGCACTTCTATACCTGAGAAGCGCTCCATTCTTTCACTGTCTGACAGTGACTCACTGGTCTTCGAACCCCTTCCACCACTGCGCATTGTCGAAAGTGATGAAGACTTGTTTGAGGCACTTTCAAAACCACCAGTTGGAATGCAGATTAAATCTGAGCATCCGTCACCATCATCTGCCAGCACTATTCTGCGTCTATCTCCTGTTGTCCAAGTGAGTGTGGAGGATTGTTCTAAAGAAAAAACAAGCAAATCTACCAGCCCTGCCAAAGGGAGTCCTGTGCAGGCAGCTGAGAGTAGAAATCCCTCTATAACCCCTACTGCCTCACTGGAGCTCCCAGATCCCATATATCATCCAGGTTTAGAGAGTCCCATGACCCTGAAGCAGAAAAGAGACCTGTTAAGAAAGTCGCCGCATGTACCAGACTCATCTGTAGATGACGGGTATCCGCAGTCTGAAGACAAAGCCGGAGGAAGCCCCTCTGGTAGGTCTGTGTACCTCAATATCCCTGAGGATACACTGGAAAGCCTGGACCCACTGAAAGCCAAGAAAGAGGAGGAAGGAGGGGCTCACAATGAGGATGAGAATGATGCTGAAGATGATGAGGATACTGGTGATGAGAGAGAGAGCGAGCCAAAGCCAGAAGATGAAAGCGACGAGGCCGAGTTTAAGATCCAGATTGTACCCCGTCAGCGTAAACAGAGGAAGATTGCAGTCAGTGCTATCCAGAGGGAATACCTGGACATTTCCTTCAACACTATGGACAAGATGGGAGAGCAGACCCCAGACTCTGGTAAACAATTTTGTGACATTGCTGTGTATTTCCCTTTTATCTGCATGTTTTCATTTATATGTAAGTATAGAAGTGCACTTTGTCTTTGTGTCCATGTTTTTATGTGTATAAACCATCCTAGCATGTTACTTCCAGCAATATGTCTGCTAATCAGAGAAAGGAGAAAATTAGCTTTATACAACACATGCAATATATTACCAGTCAATAATATATAATAGTCAATAATATAACATGGGCTCAACATTATTAGTGAGCAATAAATCTTTCCTATCAACCTCCTGAATTGCCTTGCAGATCACAAAGCTCTGTCCAAACTGGAAAAGCCCCGAGAGTCTGCGTCAGCCCCAGCACTTGAAGCCACAATCCCAGAAACAAGCAATCGCTCCTCAGTAACAAGTAGGAGCTAAATATCTTTTCAGCCATTACATAACCATTACGTACTACTTCTGGCTCATAAAGCTGTCTTTGATTCATTAAGCCAGCCATATATCTAACTGGATCCACTCATCCTCACATATAAACATAATGACATTTTTCACCCATCATTAATGCGTTTGCTAAAACTATACTCTCTAGAGTGAGGTAGGATTTTACACAGTGATTTTATTAGATGCACATACATTTACACATATCAGATATATATAATGGGAATTAGATGATTTAGATGATTTTCAAAACAGTGACCACATGCTGAAACTAAGTACCATTTCAAAACATCTGTTCATGTCTGTAGAAGAGACAATAAAGTGTTAATTATGTGTTAAACCTAAATTACATCATAAATAATGAATCTCATCATTAGTAAAATTATTGATTTGCTAAAATATACAACATAAATTTTTCCATTATTAATTTAGTTTTTAAATATTTACAGTACAAAAAACAACTTCTGGTATACATATACACATAATCAATGCCATAATATTTTTCCTTCAGGAAATGAAAAATGTGGTTTAGCTCTATTAAATTAATTAACTGTTTGTATTCATTAACAAGTCACATTGTGCTGTCTCATTTGTCTGTAGAATGGAAATGTGTTTAAATATTTGTTTTTCTTTCTTTACAAGCCTTTCTGCATCTCTGTTTATGTCTGACAGCTCAGTACCGTCAGGCGAAGCGAGGCTCTCTGGGAGCTGTGACAATGAGTCAGCTGATGAAGAGACAGCTGGAACATCAGTCCAGTGCTCCACACAATATCAGCACTTGGGAAACAGGTTCTTACCCACATTGTAGAAAACATTTTTAAAAAAAGTGTTCACATTCAGCTAGCACACAACACTTGCCAATGATACAGTATATAAAAACCAGGCAGACAAAGTTTTAGGAAGTCCTAATTCTGAACGTTAATGATTTTGTCCCGCCAGGTCTCACTAAAACCAGCCTGCTGTCAGCTCCTAGCACAGTCAGCATGTTTGTGCCTGCACCAGAGGACTTTAGTGATGAACAACCAACCAACATGGCTGACAGGTGGATTTATTTCATTTGTATGCATGCATGTTTGTTTATGGCTATAAATATATGTTTTACTTTATTATGATTAACTGTTATTATTAATAAGTATTTTCTAAAAATCATTTCAGTCTTTTTTCTGAAACTTCTGTCATGTCTCGGAAAGAGAGTAAGGTGGTCTGCATTACAGTTCTAACATTAAATGTTGGGGTGCATTGCTACCATCACTGGTATGGGGCCTGGGTCCGATGCCATGCTCATTTAAATTTAGGTCTAAAAATTGGTCCTATACCAACATCTAATACCATGTGCTAAAGAATAGAGAACCTGAGCATGTTAATCAGTATCAGTAAGCATGGTTATTAAGAGCAAGCACAAGGTGCTGTGAATTGTACACACATGAAGCTATTTGCAAATGTGGAGTGGTCAAGTGAGTGTGCACTGTCGTGTGTGAGAGCATTTCATTACTGTGCGCACTGGGACACGGGCACTTCCTTTTCCATCACTTGCTGGAGTCGAGGTGCAATTCATGGCACCTTGTGCTCATTTTTAATGACCGCGCTCACTGTTGCTGCTCTGCAAGCTCAGGTCAGTCGCCCTCGCACTCTCCATTACAGATCCTGTGTAAATGCCAAGCTATCTTAAACAAACTCAGCTCGAGGTGTTCAATGCTAGCAGCACATGGCAGCAGCCAGCATAAACAGAGCTAAATAAATGTTCCATGTCACCCCTGATCACTTAATACTAAGTAAGTTAATAATTTAGGTATCAGTATGAGTATAGGTATCAATGATTACCAAACAATATGTACTTGTACTCAGTCTGAAAATATGGTACAAGTGCATCCCTAATGAATTGTTTAAAAAAACCCCATAAAAACTACAATTTAATATCCATTTCTTTTGTGTATGTGTGTTCATATGGATAGGTGTCGAGACTGCGGTGCTGTATTAGAAGAGTATGATGAAGAAACTCTGGCTTTGGCTGTAGTCGTTCTCTCAATGTTTACTCATCTGAGTCCGGACCTGGCGGCTCCACTGCTCCTCGACATTATGCAGTCAGTGGGCAGGTAAAGTTCAGCAGCACAAATCAACCCACAGCCTACACTGCACAGCTCATAGCACACACTACAACAATCTGTTGTTTTTTGAAATAGGAAAGGACATAAAACTACATGGTGTGAAATTAAAAATAGTAGCTGATAAAAACATAGTACTTGGCTGTGAAATAAATTAGACACTTCAGTATGTTCTCCAAATGTGTTATAGGTTGGCATCCAGTGCCAGTTACTCAGGCCAAGCTGAAAGGTAGGTGTTTGTGTATTTGTCTTTGTGTGTATGTGTCTAGGCTGTATGTCTTAAGTGTGTACATTATTATGCTTGTGTACTCTGCAACTTATATGTGTGTTGATCATTCAAGCATGTTGATCCCTGGTAATGCTGCTGGTGTAGCTAAGCAGTTCCTGCGCTGTGTGCTCCATCAGCTTGCCCCCAATGGCATCCTGCCACAGCTATTCCAGAGCAACATCAAAGGTAACCAAACATCTGCTGATGCATACTCATAAAAACATGAAAAAAAAAAACACTGACAAAACACTTATTTATATTATTTTTTGGTTTCCAGATGGAAGCTTCCTCCGCACACTGGCCACATCTCTCATTGATTTCAATGAATTGAGTTCTGTGGCAGCATTAAGCCAGCTTCTTGAGGTAGGTCCTAAAATAATTGTGTGTTTTTTTGTGATTGTAATGCAAGTGCGAAAATGAGGGACAAGATCACAGCTCTGGCAGATATGTGATATTTATAGGGTACTTCCACAAAACCAGGTTGTAAGAAATGGGACAGGGCTTCTAAGCCTTTGTTTGTAGTGTGTAACTTTAGCAGAAGTGAATTTGAAAATACCACTGTACCAACAGATTTCTTATGTCACACCTCCTATTGCTTCACTCTGTCCACCCTAGCATAAGCTCACTCATTTCTGGCCATGAAAATAGTAACTGTGAGAGAAGAAGACAAAATGGCTTATGGCCAACCAAATTAGTAATACGCCAGCATTATACCACTAATCTACGCTGGCACATGTGAAGTCCAGATGGACCCAAATGCACACTGTAGGAGTTAATTACAACACTGTAGGTGTTAACAATGGAAATGTTGATGTGCAAAATTTTGACACAAAGCCATTCTTGGTCCTATGAGCTGTTCGATTGGACCTCTGACAATAAAAAATATATACAATTTACCAGCAGATGGCACTCTTGTCAAAGAGTCAAATTTATTTTCCATAATCTGCTTTCAGGGCAGTCTGTGAAAATGGAATTTGCATTGTATTTATCTTGAATGTGAAGTTTTCTGATTATAGCACAAAAATGTCTCCTCCATAAACACTCATACACTCATAGGTCTTGCACTTGAGGCTATTCTATTTCTATTTTAAAATGCTATGCAGCTATACAGTTTGGTTGTTTGATAAACAGAGCACAGTGTCTTATAACACATTAATATTCCTCGTTTGATTTCAATATTCCTTGAAATAGTATAATGAGATGTACCCTGCTTGTAGGGTTTGAACAATAAGAAGAGTTTGCCTGCAGGGGGCACAATGCTCCACTGCTTGGACAACATTGCCACCTTCATGGAGGCTCTTCCTATGGACTCCCCTAGTAATCTTTGGACAACCATTTGTAACCAGTTCCAAACCTTTCTGACAAAACTTCCTGCTGTGCTGCCTCTGAAGGTATTCAAGCTTCTTGCCTATTTAGCTTTTAGATTTGAATTTGAATTCACTGTGCATGACATAACTTTTTTTTTTTTCTCAATCTGTTTCTTTTGTTAAGTATCCACTGGACTCCAGCTTGAGAATCATCATCTGCTTACTGAAGATTCCGACTACTAGTGCAACCAGAGTAAACTCATTTGAATGTGCACTTGAAAAACAGATAATTCACACTTATTTGAGAAAAAAATGTTTAAATCAGAATGATGTAAATTACATTTAAAGTGAGTGCTGAAGGCTTGGGGTTCACTTTTGTCTGAATTTTTCTGCCAGAGTTTGCTGGAGCCATCCTCTAAACTGCTGAGTTTTGTTATTCAGTATGGTGTCTTCAGCCTCTCGTACCTTGTTGAACTCTGTGGCCTCTGCTACAAAACCTTCAGTAAGGTAAGAGTAAAATCAATAGGCTTATAGTGCATGGGTTTCTTACAGTACTGTGGAAAATTGAGATATTTATTTATTTATGAAGTATGTTGTAATGGACAGCTTAGAAGCATTTCTTGCCGTGTTATATCCTTGACCACCATCTGTGATTATATTCAGTGTGCAGAATATAGAGCCATATTTTATCAGTGATTGTAAAACAGTCACTGCTTTGTCTAAGGAGAGCTAACTCAACGACTGCTCAACTGTGCTTAGATCATGGAAACAATTCTGTGCAAAGTGTTGCCATGTACATATCATTAACTATGATAAAAATGCTGCATACTTTTACTGAGCACACTGGATATAAATGTACTCTTCCTTTGTTGTGAAATATGGTCTCCCTCTCACATTCCCTCTTCCTACCTACCATTTGAAGAATTCCATCAGTGTCTATTGATTTTCAGATTTTAGAAAGCTGGTCCAGAGGAGGAGGATATACATCCACTCCAGAGATTATGCTGATAATATCATAAGTGAATCCCTGCAGAAATCATTACTCAGTGTGGGGGATTGTCCTTCAACATGGATCTCCATAACATCCCATCCATCAGCATTGTGTTTTATGCTCACAGTTATATTGATTTTTCTTAGGCAGGTTCTCTCAGTATTTATTTTTAAGAATATTCTTTAATGGACAGTATTGAAGATGCTGATTTGAGTAAGCCATTTGAATAAACCTTAATAATTAGGCTTTGCAGAGTGGCATCCTAAAATGACCTCCATAAACACAACAGAAATAGTTACATTGTTACAGTTGTGTTGTCTGTGCTTCTCCTCATACCCAGAAGGATTAAATATGCTGACACAGATCCTACTGCTGAGAGAAAGTGAGATGGAGCGGTTAAAATGGCTTTTTATCTGGGCTGGGGCTGTATAAGTAGAGCTGGGCTGACTGCCATTTTAATCTGCTAGTCTTCAGCATGGAATATGGATTGAGAACGTTATACTGAAAGGGACAGAGCAAAGAAAAGATCATTAAGACACAGGAGACAAATTGTCATATTGGATATAGAAGCAGAGATAGGCAAAAAAGGTTGTATAGAACTGTGAAATGCAGAAGACAAAATTCAGAGACAAAGATAAAAATAAAAAACCTTCTTCTACATTTCAGCATTCAGTTCCCCTTTCTATTCTTTTCTATTTCTGCAGGAAAGGGATAAGTTCTACATGTCCCGTGTAGTAGTTCTGGAGTTGCTACAAGCACTGAAGTTTAAATCTCCAATTCCTGACACTAACCTACTTCTACTGGTCCAGGTACTTTGTTCTCTACTCTATTTAAGAGGTGACACTGAGAAGCAGAAATATACTAAACTTACCTCTCTTTTTTTCTGATTTTAATAAGTTTGTATGTGTAGACATTGGAACCCGGCTATCTGAGTCTACCATCCTCCAAAAACACATGATCTCATCATTACCTGGGGTGAGCAGCACACTATATATAATTATTTATATATAATTATTTATTGTCCCGTTATTGATACTAATTGTTAATTGTTTTTTTCAGTGCACAACAGCTGCAATGGAGTGTTTGAGGCAGTACCTCAGTGAGCTGCTGGACTTTATTGCAGACATGCACACTTTGACAAAATTAAAGGTTCAGTATACGCTAAAACAGGAAGCCATAACTAGACATAAGACTTATTACCTGTTATTTTCGTTTCTTGGAAACTAGAGCAGACAGAGTACCAAATTCTGAATAACTTTGAAATATGTTTATTGTTCACTGTAATTGGAAATGCCCCATATATCCCTCCTTTAGAGTCATATGAAAGCTTGCTGTCAACCCCTTCATGAGGATACTTTTGGTGGGAATCTAAAAGTGGGTTTGGCTCAGGTAGCTGCCATGGAAATTAGTAAAGGTAACCATCGTGATAACAAGGCTGTGATTCGCTACCTGCCATGGCTCTACCATCCACCCTCTGCTATGCAACAGGGGTAAGAGTGTTCTCAGCTCATCATGGCTACCTTCATGCTATTTTTAGGGCCATACAACCATAAAATGAGTAACTTTTTTAACAGGTTGCAAATTGTCATATTCTTTCTTCTTCAGGCCCAAAGAGTTCATTGAGTGTGTATCCCACATTCGCCAGCTTTCCTGGCTTCTGCTGGGCTCTCTTACCCACTGTGCTTTGCATCAGGGTTCCACGTCGTGTATGCCCATTCCGCTGGATGCTGGCTCGCACATTGCAGACCACCTTATTGTAATACTCATTGGTTTTCCAGAGCAATCCAAGGTACATCAGCAGATCAGCTCAATCCGGATTTGTTCATCCATAGGCAGACTGAACCAAGAGAACGCAGCATTGATATTTCTGCTCTTCTTTCACCAGACGTCCGTGCTCCACATGTGCTCCCTGTTCCATGCCTTCATGTTTGCTCAGTTGTGGACCATCTACTGTGAGCAAGCAGCTGCAGCGCCAGCTGGACAGAACCAAAACCAGAATGAGTTCTCCTCAAGCGCTATTCTTACAGGCCTGGAGTTCTGGAGCCGAGTCACACCCAGCATCCTCCAGCTCATGGCCCACAACAAAGTAGTAAGATAATTTACATTCCAACAATATCCCATATATATGTATGTAGTTTTTATTTTTATGAACTAATATAGATTTATATTATATTCTGAGAGTTATTAGTGCTTTTATCATCAGTGAAGGCTGAGCCTGAGTCATCGGATAAACTGGTTTATTTGGTTTGAGGAGCGTAAAAGAACACCTGAGAAAAATGACCTGGACAAATTCTGCCTTTGTAATCTGATTATTACTACATAATTTAATTTCAATTTTACAGCATTTACACAGGATCCTCTCCAGGAGAGTTGCGCTTGTGATTGCATGATTAGAAGCATAATGCTATTTTGCAAATCCTTAGAATCCTGTTCTGAGGCTGCATGTTTTCTTTCCTTTCAGATGGTAGAGATGGTTTGTTTGCATGTCATCAGTCTGATGGAAGCTTTGCAAGAATGCAATTCAACCATTTTTGTGAAAGTAAGTTTGGATTTTTAAAACATCTGCTAATGTCTCATTGAAAAATTAATGAAGAAATTATTCATGTTGACTGAGCTGAACATAATGGTCAGTTTTCTTTGATGGATTTTTCCTGTTCCCATCTTTGATGCTTAAACTGTTATCTTTTTTTTTTTTGCCCATTGCTTCAGTTAATTCCTATGTGGCTGCCAATGATTCAGTCCAGTCTAAATGTAAGTAACTGTCATATAGTGTTATGCCAGTAGTTTCATGTATAACCCAGACAGCAGCTGTTTCCCTCTGAGCCCATTAACTTGGTGTGTTTATTTGCAGCACCTATCTGCAGGTCTCCAGCTGCGTCTCCAGGCCATCCAGAACCGAGTGAATAACCAGTGTCTCCAGGGTCCTGCATCCAGCACTTTTCCCTTTGCCTTGCGCAAATGGCTGCAGTGTACTCAGTTTAAAATGGCTCAGGTTGAGATCCAGTCGTCCGAGGCTGCCTCGCAGTTCTACCCCATGTGATGTGCGGTCCTATAGAAGCTTCTGCAAGACCAGCAACAATCTGCACCAACCAGCTAACTTTTTTCTTTAAACTCAAATGTAGTATTTTGCAGCAGTGCTTTTGTATGAACAGAATTGTACTGCAGTCTGTGGATTTTGGCAACAGCAACTCTACAGTAGCAAAACTAAAAAAGTGTGACTGTAAATACATTCATCGAACTCTTTCTGTCTGCATGTAATTATCATGATCATGCATAAGGGGAGTGACACTGAATTATAAGGTGCCAGAACAGCAGTACATGTGGTGCATACAGATGCAGGAGTCTTCCTACTGTGTGCGTGTATACATGTGTGTGTATTTCAGTGAGACTGTTTAAATGGTGTGAAAGTCACACTCACTGTAGAGTACACACCTTTAATGTGTAATCAGAATATGTGAAAAAGGTAATCATGAGAATGGTGATTGATGTATAGGGCTTATATTCTTTTCAGTTTGTTTATAATATAGTATGTTTATTTCATGTAAAACAAATAAATAAAATACATATGTTTTTAATTTGTAGTCATCCTGTCAGTATTTATACCTTAAAATTTAAAGTGACTATATATTGACTCAGGAGCTAACTGTAATGTACTAAAATATTTCTAGACTTATTATAATCATAGTTCATAGTTTTATGTAATAGTAATCATAGTAATCATAGTTTTAAATAAACCTAAATAAACAAAAACTATCATTAACTGTCAACTATCGCAATACTGCCATGCAATGAATTTGGCTCATTTCTTTATACAGTCTGTTCAGTTTTCTGGCCCAGAAATTGGCTCCACCACCAGAACAAACGCTGCATTCGACTCGAGGTTGCAACTTCTAATTGCCAACCTCTAACCAGGAAAAGCCAAAGAAACGTCCCCTTCAACTTGAAATTCCTACTCAGCAATTTGGGGTAGTCTTCTTAACTATGAGCTCCTTCCCGGTTTTTACGGAGTGCCGTCAAATCAACATGGCAGCACACAGCGTCAGAAGTAAACAAAGTAGCACTTCTTACCTTTAAATGAGTTATGGTGTATTCTAAATATTTGCTTTAGATCAATCAACATACAAACATATTCATGTGTTAAATCTGTAACATTGACTATACAGATCACTGTTTGAGTAGGAAGTTATACATCACTCATCACAGTTAGCTGGCTAGCTTGTTGCTAACAAAAGACAAACGTGGAAGTGTACTTAATTTCTTCCCTAATTTGTATGTCGACAGCCAGTAGTTGACTTTTTACTATATATATCTCAAACTGCTCCTTTATAAAATATAAAATACATGTCTGTTAATAGAGCATGTAGCAAGACTAATGGCATATCCCATGCAAATCTAATTAGCCTTTTGGACCAGTATCATCCTCCTCCTGTTCAGGTTCTAACATCAGGTCCATCTATCCCAGCACAAATCAATCAGACCACAAACCAGGCCCAGGCAGCTGGGTAACTCAATAAAGCCTCCCAAATAGACAATGGAAGTAAACAAGCCAGCTGAAGCAGGAGAATGGTATGTGTTTTCACTCATTAATTTGCCTTGTTTTTTTTTTTGTTTTTTTTTTAGAAATGCAGCAAACACAATTACATCTGCCTAAAAAAACATGCTTAAAGTGATTCTGTCCAGGTCTCATTAAGTTAGACATTAGCAGCTTTGCCCTTTTCTAATTTTATTTCCATCCTGATGTTTAGTGTGTTTTATTTTTCACCATTGCATATACGGAATGACAATGCTTCTATTATGTGGCCTTTATTCCACTTTCTCAGTGTCATTAAAACAATTTGAAATGGTAAAAAAAATGTATGATCTCTAATATTTAGAAAAGTATTGATAATGCGTTGCAAACATTCTCACTCACATAAGCACACAGCATCACTTGTAATTTGCCCTGCCCTCAAGCAAATCAGAGGGTTAGGCACCCTTCCCATCGACCTCTAAACCCCGCTCATCAAAGAGACCCTGCGTGTGTGTGTGAGTGTGTGTGTGTATGTGTAATCAACTCCCCATGCTCAGAGGCAGCATATGCCAGACGCCTGCCATGGTCGTTTGAACTCAGAGCCCTTTCAAATATCTCACTCATTAAGAGCTGCTTATATAATCATTCTCGCAGATACTGGCTCCGCTCCTGCCTGATCCGGCCTTGCCTCCACAGTCTGAACCATATGTGTGGAGAGCTGAGATGATGAGCAACCAGCTGGAGGTCAGTAATTAAAGATGGCCACAACATTCTGAGAACCCTCAGGGAAGGTGGCACTGAAAAGATCTGAGTGTCTTGGGTTGATGAAGGTCACCTTCACCTGGCCCCAGTGTCTGATTCTGTACAGTTTCTGGGCTTGAGACTGAACACTCAGCACCAAGGTTTACCATTTAAGGATCAGTGACAACATGTCGTCAAAAAAAGACTGACATTTTAATGACTGTTTAATGTATGTTATGATTACAATTTGGTTTAAATAAGGACAGCAATACTGACTGTGCAGTGGATTAAGCATGATCTTAAAGTACAACTCAATCAATAGTTTGACTTCCTGACCCAAAATACTCAACATGACACAACCAGCACTGGATAATACAGAGTGTCCCAAAAGTCTCCATATATAGGGGAATATTCTATATTCTATATCTATAATATATTATATATTTTTTCAGATAGAAGAACATAAATAAAAACAACTTTTTTTTCACAAAAGAAGAACATATTGGAATCATTCTCATGGCTGGATCAGGAAGCCGTGGCAAGGTTGCGTTGGACTTTAACAGGAAACATGGCAAGCGCATCACAAACGAGACTGTAGCCAAACTTATTAACAAAAAGACCAACCGAGAAATGGACATCCACGAACATCCACCAATGAAGGCACAACCAACATGGTGCTGGCAGACATAGTCCCTTAGGCATGGAGACTTTTGGAACCCCCTGTAGATGTGGAACATGTTCATTATCAATATTTTGTCTAACAGTATTGACTTGACAGGACATACAGTACACTCTCAAACAACATTCTCAATTGTCTTAAAATACATTTCCTGCACTGTCAAATAACCAAGAAATCATAATATGAACTTATGAATGTCTTACACTCTCTAAAATAAAGGTACTGAACCGTATTTTGATGGTGGTACCATCAACGGTACATCTTTTGTACTTATGCACTAGTATGCATCTTTCACCTTTAAAATGTTACATAATTTACTCTAACAGCTAAATAAAGGTATGCCAAATGCACCTTCCCATATAAAAGATACATACCAGAGGTACAAAAGATGTACCCTTGATGTTCAGTACCTTTATTTCTGAGAGTGTAAGACACAGACTACCTGTGTGTGGCTTCCACTGAGACTACAGCTATCAGTGATTCTTATGGTCATGTAATGATTTTTTGGTTATTTGACAGTGTAGGAAAACTACTTTGGTTATTTAAATATACAGTCTGCAAGATAGTTACGAATGTTATTCACGCACACAAAATAATGTTAGACCAGTAATTTCACTGCTGTCATGTACTTTCCTTGATCAGATTCATTCATTTGTTCGTTCATTCAATTTCAATAACTTTATAACTTTACTGTATCCTGGTCAGGGTCACAGTGAATCCAGATCCCATCACAGATCCCAAGACTGAGATACCCTTTGGATGGGACACTGGTCACACACACACACACACACAGACACACACACACACACACACACACACACACACACACACATTCACTTTCATGGACTGGAGATGCAATTTTAGATCACCAGTCCATTTGTAGGACTGTCTACGTTTTTTGACAGTGGGAGGAAACTGGAGAACCTGGAGGAAACTCCACAAAGATAGAAATCGACCCTCACGATTAAACCCAGAACCCTGGGACTTTGAGCCAGCCATGCTTCACGCCACCCCTGAATCAGATACAGTCATGTAATATATTAAAGTGCCACATGTTAGATCGCACCTTTATTTAGCCATTTTCTAGCCAACACATGCTGATCTAAATAGGGAAAATGGTGGACGTTCTGTGCTCATGACTGGAAGATTGTGAGTTCAAGTCACTTGACTGTCAGAGAGCCACTGCTGAACACTTGGATTACATGCCACCTCACATGTAAATCCTTTTGTTAATCATGTCTGCTAAATGCAAAAACACCCATTGTCATAATTATCTCCATGTCTCCATTTAAGCAAAAAGCAATAAATCTTGATTGAATTAAAAGTTTCAAATAAATCTGATGGGGAAAATTACATTTATATCTGGTTTTATTGAGATTAACATCAGTGAAAGTTCCATGGCTGCTAATCAGTCCCAAAAACCAGGATTTTTTCATTTCTCTATAGTATGTCATTTGAGACATAGTGTAACTCATCTTTCAACTGTAATTAGCATACTTGGATCAAACAACAGATGTCTATGCATTATTTACCTTCAAGACACATCACTGAATCAGAACCAGAACTATCCGTTTGCATGGTTTTATTTCTACTATGTATAAACATATTTAGTCACTCTGGATGAGTGAATAACAGTCCAGAAGGTACAGTATCTTGAAATCACTGTTTACATTCATGCATCATTCCCTCTCATTTGTACATATAATACATTTTATATATCTTACATATAGCTGTTTGAGATTTTCTAGGATACAATGCAGATGAGACCAAACTTCACAATTGTAGTTAGACAGACAGAGAGACAGCACTCAGACACAGAACATGATGTTTGAACCATTGAATCGAACCAACTGTAATGCATATCCCAAGGTTTGATGCTCTATGTTAATGTATTTTTCATTAATATATAACATGATACTTATTATACTGTCATTATAACATCAGCAACATTACAGACATTCATTATCTTTCTGATGACAGCCTACATGAAGTTTACAGCATGTGAAATACTGCCGTCTTTCTTACAATCATTCATCAGTGAAGTGCTAATGTTCATCAGACATCTCAGTAGACTTTTGTGGAAGGGCCCTTGTGTGGTGGATTGTGAAGGGATCAATTAGCATGTAATTACATCTGAACATGACAAACTGCCTCCTGCATGATTGTCCACTGTCCTTGTAATCACTAGAATTATGCAAAGACAAGGGAGTGTTTAGAAATCTAGCCTTAAGGAGGATACAAGACCAGCGTCTTAGTCTCTTTGCAAATATGAAACCACGCTATACCACACAAATAATGCAGAACACCAGGAAAGACCTCCAGGGTTCATCCTAGAATGATGTAACATGTTGTGTAAGTATCTGTGCATAGGCTTGTCTCAATGTTATATCACATTAACATTTAGAAATACAGCACAAATATGAATCCACAGCCTTGACGGTGCAAGGCAACCAATCTTTTGAACATATGATAGTTTTAGTACAAAATTTCTACAGGGAGGATTTCAGTTAGGTGTGCACAATATACCATGCAAACTCATTTGTTCAGTTTCCCTAAGACACAGCTGAACAACCCAGCCATGTCTTTTTTTAAACATCTCCTCATCAGAAGACATGCAGTGTCCCACAGCAATGTTGACACAATAAATAATCATAATTTATTAAATAAATAGAAAACGCTATGCTTAGAAATTAGATTTGAGATTGAGAAATTAGATTATTTACATCAAATGTAAAATAAAGCATCTGGTATTATATATTGATATAATGGCACTAAAATAAAAAAAAAAATCATGCAAATATACCTCATTGTCTCTATGCCACAGTTTGCTAGTGCATGGGAGTGGGAGAGTGCACTCTGAGGGGACAGAGCAGTAGTGTAACAGCCCAGGCTGCAGTCTTCCAACAAGTTAACCTTGTTCTTGTTCTCCATTCTCTGCTTTGACATCGGATGTACATTTGGGTTAGCACTTCTGCTGCATATTGGGTCAGTAAGTGCTGAGGATGCAGCAATGCAGAGACATCATTAGCTCTTAATGTGTGTCTGTTTTACAGTACAATGTTATTAGTGGTCTTTTTCTTGCGGCAGCTCATGGCATATTCTCCACGACTAGTGCCATTTTCCTCTTTTTTAAGAGGTTTCCTGCAAAAGAAACAAGGTGCTGATTCAGTTTAGTTCTTGATCTACATATCTGTGGCACAAGCATGCATGCACACACACACACACACACACACAAAGGATGGAAATAATTTGTTGCACAGAGCAAGGCTGGTACAACAATTTTATTCCAGAACAATAACGAAATGATCAATCTTATAGTCCTCCTACAGTCTCTCTAACTCTCTATCACGAACAAGGAACGGAGTTTGCTACGCCCACATGATGCTGGATGTCTCTTGGTCTGTGTAAGACAGTATTATTCAGCATGGACTATTCATCCATCCCTTCGTCTCCTTTTCATTGCCTTAGTGGTTATTATATTTCTCCAGTGCACTATGCCTTATTTGTCACATTAGCCAGTAGTCTTTTTTGCCTTACATAACACAGAACTGAGCCGAATACAGTTAGTGCAGGCATTGTTTCCCATACTACTGTTCAGTTTGCTCTACTGGTGATAAGCTCCCTAAAGCTACATAAGAACATCCAGGTTTAAAAAAAAAAAAGAAAAAAAAAAAAAGAGAGAGATTCTAGTCCAAACTTGATTTTTTTTTTTTTTTTTTTTTTTTTGGATATCTGAACTGAAACACTGGTTCAATAAATAATTTGTACAGACATTTCACAGAAGATCAGTGTTTTTATTAATGACGCTGAATCAAAAAAGTAGTATGGATTGTTCAACTGAGTGTTTAACTGCTTTTATACTGTAGTCTATTGTCCGTTTGGGCATCCCATGGTCCTTGTACCACCCAGGCTCCTCAATAATAGATGCCATGAGTTGACAGACACCATGTGGTGACATAACACTTCATAGAATTGATAAATATTTCATACCAAAGCTGTTCAAGTGCAGTTCACATCCCGTTTGAAGTTTTGAGAAGAACTCTGATGCCAGTACAAGTGCTGTACTGTTTAAAACACACTGGTGTTATCTAGGTGAGTGGATGATTCTGCAAAAATGTTATAATTATCTTTATTATATATACTTGTCTGGGCCTGACTCTAATGTCATAGTCTTTGTTTTTAATCATTAAGCTCTGAGCTGGTTTCTTACTAGTTACTTACTTTTCACACACGTTCGTGTTCCTCTAATGTTTGCATATGATGATTTATATATGTGAATTTGATAGCAGCTGGACCCTTCATTTATGAAATACTGATTCAGCCTTTCCAGGATTTACTCCATGGTGATGTGAAGAAAATTTCTGTACTTTGTCAGGGATGGATTACTGGCCCAAGAAACCTACATAGTGTGCAGTCTTAGCAGAAGTTTCTAAAGCAGGGTTTCCTCTGACAGTAGCACTTGAGAGGATTGGCCCTTGGCCAGGTCAGATTTACCGGGGAGACCCAGTGGCTGTAGAGACCATAAGACTTTCTCCTATATGCTATTGATTCAGAGAGAAATTCATCTTTCTAGTTTTCCCTTTTTTATTGCCCTATTTCTCTTCCATTGAGATCTCTAGCACTCTGGCCTTCCTCACTCCCCCTGAGCATAATATTTTGAAATTAACTGGAAACCTATTCCAAATTTTAATTATTCTTGCACTTACATGTTCTTGTCTGCATCATCTTGAGTTTTCCTTGTAGTATCAAACCTATCAGAAATGTGTGACTATGTTCTAATAAAAAAGATATAGTACATCACCAAAGCACAGACTTGCCATCTCTCTGTAATTTAAGTTCATATTGCACTTTCAATCCCATTTTAACTTTTATTCTGTGCATCTAATGAAATGGTTAGCTTTCCTACCCTGTACCTGTCATATACTTTACCTTAGCCTGTTACTAGTCTGGATGTGAAATGTTTTCTGTAATTGGAAATGGGATTGCTGTCAGGTCAGACTGAGACCAGTGCCATCAACCCTCTGCAACTTATTTATTTTTCAACCCAATAGAGAGGGGAAGGCAAACAGGCTAAAAATTGTGATATGGCCTTCACCTGAACCGAGAGCCCAGACTTAAGGACTAAATGCCAGCTTCTCTAAGTATTCAAAAATCTTTCTAAAGAAACTATTTGAGTTTATGATTTAGGGATGGGGTAAATCTTGTGCCCAGAGTATTAAATAAAGACAATAAAAATGATTATACAGCTGTTACAGGTGATTACAAGATTGTACAGGTGTCTTCACTTCATCCAGTTGGGTGGCAGCTCAAACTAACATGTAGTCACTTAACCAGCTCAGCCTTGGATATATATGGCCACCTTTGGTTTCAACCATCACATACTGTTGTTTTACTGTTTAATGGCATCAACATTCCAAAATAAGTTCTTTTCAATTTCAGACTTTAACATAACACCATAATCTCATTTTACCATAAGTGAAATGTTCAGTGTAACACTAAATTATCTACTGCTGCTACAGACTAGTGCTACCAGTGACAGGCTGAATACGCTTGTATTGTATTGAAACTTCCTATCTGAACACCTGATTTAGCTGATTCAATTTAACATGGGATGCATAAATTCTCCAAATTGTGCTAAATAAAATTATATATATATATACAGTCAGGTCCATAAATATTGGGACATCGACACAATTCTAACATTTTTGGCTCTATACACC
>CM075012.1:9415005-9434422 GCA_037576675.1 Pangasius sanitwongsei
CCAGGCCAAGTGATTAGGACACCTGATTCTGATCATTTGGATGGGTGACCGAATACTTTTGGTAATATAGTGTAAATATATTACATTTGCAGGTAATCCTATAACAGGACTTAATAGAAATCCTTGTCTTTTGCCTCATTTGTAAATCACTTTATATAAAAAAAAACCCACATATGCCACATGAGTAATAATTACTTCCAGAATGCCAAAATGTCATTGACTGCCCTTTCAAAACATTTTACGGGCAAAAGTAATGAGGAAAGCTTTTTGCACGAATCTTGGCTAGATTATTTTACTTTGCATTTTAGTCTGTGCAGTTTATGACGCTTCACTGCCATTTCCCACGTGTGGATTCAAAAGAACTGCCACATATTAGAATCATTATAAAAAAGGGAAGCTGTGCTTCAGCTTACATCATAAGGCTGCAAGGCATATTCGTATTCCATAACCAGCTTGCATGTTTAGAGACACGCTGGCTTCTGTTCAGTACAGGGGGTTCCAGCTGCTCCACACCATATGCCATTCTCCACTCTTCCCCTTCACCTTCTAGATAGACAGATCAGACACATCTAAAACTGAAATGAAAAACACAAACCTAAAAATGATTACAGTCATATATGCTGCATTTGGACCAATGTTAATGGTTTAATCAATCCACTTCATTTTAATTCATTATGAAAGAGAGTATTGGTTTGGGTTTAAGCAAAATAGTCACATTTACAGTTCTTTGTGGAGAGGATAAAACACAATCATCATAAAATAACACAAAATGTCCACTTTTTATGATTTACTATACCATCTTACTATACCAATTGGTCTTGATCTGAAGTTAGCTTTTAATCACATGTACATGATTTTAAGACACTAAAACTTGCAGTAGCTATTATATTGTATGCCTTTATTTTTAGGGGGAAAT
The DNA here is from genome assembly GCA_037576675.1 of Pangasius sanitwongsei. Lineage (NCBI taxonomy): Eukaryota > Metazoa > Chordata > Actinopteri > Siluriformes > Pangasiidae > Pangasius > Pangasius sanitwongsei. The sequence continues at coordinate 9,415,922 of CM075012.1, forward strand.
TACTACTATGGGCCCTACTTAGTTTACATTAACTTGAAAAATCTTTGGTTTAATACAAATAATCTCATAATGCCCCCACTCTTGTAATGGGACAGATTTAACCTTAATGTAGTTGCATGCAGAAATATTCACTGTAGAAAGGCAGCTCCAGGGTACAAGTGGCTTTTAGCCAATGTTTAAAATGTGCAAGGAGAATAACAGAGCTGTAAGGCCTTCATGTTATTAGTGATAAAGAGAGAGGTAGAACTGACATTTAGAACTCTGAGCCTTGCATCAGCCTAATCTTATTTTGCCCCAGAGGATGGACCCAATAAAAGCACTGCTTAGCAATGCAGAGGTCTGCAGGTACCATGCGTAACTGAAGGTCTCCGAAAATACTATTAGTGTTGGAGGAGATATGTGTCAGCCTTCCCACTCTCATGCAAGCACTCATATCAAGCAGTCAAAGAGAGAGAGACCTATTCTCTGGCAGAAAAAGGAAAAAAATTACTAGTATACTTTTTACTAGTGTGATATATTTTTTTACCCAAGGTCATGAAAACCAAAGAAATTATTGCTTTATCATAACACTATATTATTTGAGAGAACGTCTTTGTTAGAAATTGTCTGTGTTGTCCTGAAATGCATAAAGCATATGGAATACATTTACACAGACATACTTTATGTTTTGGTGCTGTATTAATGATGGCAGTATTTTTTTTGTCAAAGCAATGCTGTCCTCTAGTGGGACACATTGGTAATACGGTCCTTTTTGAATCCATACACACAATGTCCTATTAGCATTTATTTGTGTTTCGAGGAAACCCGTTTCATCAGTTTATTACTGATGTAGCACCTAAATCCAGATGCTGGCAGAACACCTTGAGACAAATTGCTACAGATTTCCCCAAGCATCAGAATAAAGATATCTGAAATAATTTTGTCTGCAGATGACAATAGCCATGTAAACATGTCTTGATGAGCTAACTTGAAAACAATTAGTCATGATTCAACACATGCAAAAGCAGTTTCTTTGAACTTCATTGTAGCTATAGAGGTACAATGTCTTGCATAAGTATTGACCCTCTTGAACTTTGCCACATATTGTAGTGTTACAACCTGGAATTGAAAAGAACCTACTTGAGATTTTAATCATTTGGTTCAACAATCTAAAGATATTTTTGTGACACAAATTTAAGAAAAATGCATACATTTATTGGCTGCATCAGTATTCAACCCCCTCACCCCCCACCCCCAGGTCACTACTTGACAGAACCACTTTTGGCGGCAATTACAGCTCCAAGTCTGAGATATTTCGCTAGCTTTGCTTGATTATGATTTTTTTGTCCATTCAAAAATGGTTGGGCTTCCTACAAACATAGCACTTTGTGCTATGGCCAAAATGTTCCATTTTTTTCATGTATGCTGAGTCTCCAAACTTGCATTTGGCAAGCATGAACCTGATTTCTTATGGCTTTTTTTTCAGTAATGGCTTCTTCTTGGCACTCTTCTATAAAGCCCCGCTTTGTGTAGTGTCTGGGCTATGATTGTAGACATGACTTGATGAATTTAATTGTTGTTATAGAGGTCTATATTAAATTATAAATAAGTCTTTGTACCTACTACAGACAGTGTCTGGCTTGAGAAAACAAACAAACAAACAAACAAACAATTAAGCATTTTAAGCATTACATATAGCATATTTTAGTTGAATCCACTCTTACATCCTGACTTTAAAGACAAATCAGTCATCTGTCTTACAGACCACCCATCCATCTTCCTCAGGCTATCAGAGTAACCAGGAGGGTGTAATAGCCCATCTTCGCATCTTACTTTCTCCTTTCGTCCCTTTTCTTTATCACTTCAAAAGAGCAGGAATAAACCATACAGCATTGAGAGGAGTGTGCTATTGTTTAATTGGCCTTTTGAGATGGTGAGAACAAAAAGAGACAATGGCAATGCAGTCTTGTGAAAGAGCTGTGGTGCAGCGGATGCTGGTATGTGATTAAAAAAGTTGACTTTGAATATGTCCTAATTATATCTTTCAATAATTTAATGTTCTAGCCATAAATTAGCAAGTAGTTTCTTATAAAATAAGTTTCTCACTTTTGGGTGCAGAGAGTACCGCCTATACACCCTTATACTCCATCATTCACTCCATTAATAGTTTGATCTGATCATGCTTTATGGTGGTCTGGAGTCATGTGTGCCCTTTTAAGGAGATTATTATCTTACAGCCAAGTAAACAGTAATGAACCTTAAAAGTGTGAGTCTTAACACTTAAACTATTAAGTTCAACTGTTTCTTATATTCTATTAATAAGCAGTGGTAAGGTATGTTACACACAGATAAAAATATGTATAAATAATTATGTTATACAGTTTCTGATGCTTTGTGCTCTAGGGACCACCATGTGAAGTTAAAGTTTTGGGGCATGCTTTGAAGAGTGCTGTCCAGACAGCTGCTTCCTCACAGCACTAATAGGCCTCTGGAGAAGGAGGTGGATAGGTAGCCTTCTCTCTTTTCCCCTTCTCAATGTGGGACGGAGCTCAATTAGCATTTCACAAGTCCCTTTTTCCTCTTTTCTGCCGCGACCTTCCCCGCGGAGCCCGTGCTTTTTTTGCGCGCGGGGATTGTCCTGTTTGCGGCCCTCGGCGCCGTTGGCAGGGTGACAGTATTCGAGTGTGCAAACTTGCGCTATTGTCCGCGGGCCAGAAGGAGTCATGGAGACCCCGCTAATATGACACGGGAAAATGTTTGCTGATGGCAATTCTATGGGCTTTGTCTAACTCTTTCTCCTTCACGACGACTCGATTTAGGTCTCTAAATGTTTGCCTACAAATGCGGGGAGTGCTATCCAAGCTCCTCCGCCTTTGTCCGGCGAGGTTTGAATGAGTAATTCAGCTTTTGTGCGGCTCGATTGAGGGGGCAAACAGAAAGACAAGATTCTTGAGCGCTCAAGCCCCCTTTCCATGGTTATGTCCACCTTTTTAGGATTCCCCCCATCCCCCCCCCCCCCCCCCAAATCCAACTGCTTCTGACATCACTCTTAGGTGGAGAGGAGAGAGGGTTAGATCGGAACAGTTAAAAGTGGCCCCGAAATCCAAAAAAGCGCGCTTTGTGCTTTTGCCCTGAAGCATGCCAGCACGGGCACCAAGCGTTTGATGGTTTTAAGCTACCCATAAGACGTTGCGCACCGGGCAATTTTTTTTTTTTTTTTTTAGAGAGAGAGCACTTTACTACACTGTGTCTCAGAAGTATCCTAGAAAACAACAAAGAAATATCGCAACTATTAGTCGCTTCATCTCTGGGGATTACCATGGCAACAATATGCGCGGGGAAAGAATGCGCTGGCGGGGAGCGCGCGAGCTCATTGGGGGGCATTGAGGGGGATTGAGGTCGCTGATTGGCTCAAAGGAAGCACCATAACTACACGAAGTTTATATTCATTCAACTTGTTCAAGTGGTTAAACTACTGCAGTGAGAGGGCAGCCAAGCTGGACAGCGTTTCTGCACAAAAACAGTGAGTTCTCATAGCGCTACTTTGAGATTTTCTTTGAGGTTTGCTTAATTTCTGATTATTTCCTAAGGGAGCAATCACATGCCATAAACTGGGCATCATCTGCCCAAAATGCATTTTACCTGCACCTTAAAAGGTTCCACTTGGAGCTGTTAGGGTATTTATTAAATAGTGCCTCAAGACACTTGCAGCCCAAAGAACTCCTGAAAGATGGTCCAGGAAAGTTTTGTTTTCAGATGGAGCGAAATTCATTTGTATTACTTTTTTTTCCATACAGAGTGATATCTGTGGACGCGGAATGGCTTAAAAGACAAGCTCTGGTTAAAAATGGCAAGCTCTGACAGCGAAGTGAAAACCTTACTTAACTTCGTGAATCTGGCTTCGAGCGACATCAAGGCGGCCCTGGACAAATCGGCCCCCTGTAGACGCTCCGTGGACCACAGGAAATACCTTCAGAAGCAGCTAAAGCGTTTCTCGCAGAAGTGCCCGAGGACGCCTCGCTGCCACACACACAGAATCAGCGAGTCCGGTGCTGCTAAACTGACCGAGGACAAGCGCGTTGTGTTTACGCACGAACGTGCTAAAAATCTTCTGAACGAAAAGCAAGCCACACGTGGAGAAGAGAACGTGGATGGAAACCCAAACAGTGAGAACCGGAGCGCAGCGGGTCACATTCCCATGCGCAAACGCCAGCTCCCGGCTTCCTTCTGGGAAGAACCGCGCTCCTCTCACATCAGTTTTGAATATGCGTGGAAAAGCCACTCGAGCGGGACTGCAGGGTACGGATCTTCGGAGACTGATGGAGAGAAAAGGACCACGATTGAAGATGAACTGAAAGCGAACTCGTGGCTGCGCGTTCGGCGGGGATCTTCTGACCTGGAGCCTCTGAAGGTGGATCTGACTTCCAGCAACGTGGCCGTGTGCGCGTACTGTCCCCTTCAGTGCCATGGACACCGGCTCCTTCACAGCCACCTTATAACGCCTCATAGTGCATTTACCGAACCGGGGCTCAGAGCCAAAACACCCACGACTGAACTGGACATGCACAAAATCAAAGATGGACTGAAATACCGTTCAACGCACGTCGTGGTCAAGCCTATTCCCACCAAACCAGTTTCCTCCTCCATTTTCAGCGTGTTTGGTTTTATTTAGGCGTCTGCGGACATGCCTGAACATTACTGTCATTAGTGCAAATGACGATGACTACGAACTGTAAATACTTGGCCATTTAAAGAGTGAAGTCTGTATTCATTGGCTTGATGTGTAAATATTGAAGGCAGTTAGAAGCCCTTAGGCCTGCCAATGTCTTAATGAAGCACTTAAAGGGCCAATAAACAGGTAGCATGCTCAGAAAAACAAAACAAAAACAAAACTATAATCTCATGTTACTGAGGCTGGCTTTAGTCTAGTGTCTACCAAGACTGTTTTAGAAACCTTAATTAACACTTCATAGGCTATTAACCTCGTTGGAATAGTGAGTTGGAATACTGGGGTTAAAGTATATATCATTATGGATTTATGGGTGCTAATGTTGTCTTCTGTACAGGGAATGAGACATTTCATAACACAGGCTAACTCTTTGCAGAGTTTGGATAAATTTGGATAATACATGTAAACACTGATATTAGAATGTGCTACCAGCTACCTCAAATGATTCAGTTTCAACAAAACAACTTAAAAATATTACTTTAATACCAACATGTGTTCTTTTTCACAGTTCATTGTTTCACTGTTTGGCTCCATATATGTCCTCCTCACACATCTTATATTATATTCAACTTATGCCTGTCAGTGCATAAATCCACACATCCTCAATATGCTAAACCTCATCTAAACATCACATGAAAGCCTGAACAATGATATTCACATTAACATTTCAGTGCAAGCAGGTTTTTCATCATATTTCACCTGTATAACTGATGCACTTCACTAAGAATGCACATTTCGGCTTGATGTAGGGCCTATGATATGGTGGAGACTACCAAACCAAAAACACACACACATCACATGATTAAAAAAATGATATCATTTTCAGTGAGGAGACTTTACATTGTCTGTAAATATTGTTTTCAGTCACAACACACATGAAGCTTGTTCAGTCTCTGTGCTCCAGTGTAATAAGTACAATTACTACAGTAGTATGTAGATAATCATCACTTTGGCTATGCTGTGGGTAATGGTTAATTGCAGTTGTATACCTATTACAAGTATTCATCATAAATTAGAAGTACCTAAAATGTGATCTCTCATCTTTTCTTAGAAATAGATAAAACTGTGTAGACAACCACAAAAAAGCACAACTGACACAAACTGTCCAACAACGATAGGATAGGATAGAAATCAGCAATTTGTCTGTGAGTTGACCCAAGCTTTAGGACTGTATATATATGTATGTATATTCTGTAGTGCTGTCCTGTGAACAGCACAGATAGTGGAGCAGTCTGCCTGGTAGTGGAAGAGTATTTAGAGATGCCAGTCTCTGGGCACCGACTTGCTCACGAACCTTCAGCCTGCACAGATGCATCAGTGGTCGAGGAGATGCTGTGAAGAAGTTTTACACAGGACAAAGTACAATTACTTTAATGCAATGGTTTAATGTGTACACCACGTATATAGGTAATTACACCAGTAAGGGAAGTTAGGCTACATGTTTAAAAAGGCAGGTCCTTGGAATTGACTATAAATGAAAAACAATTATTAAAAAAATATATAAAAGAGAAGAGAAATCAGACACCACTACTTACCTGCTTTTTCCTTAATGGCAGCCCACTCTTTTTTGCTTTTTAGTTGATCAACGACTCGACAACACAGTTGGACATTTCCAACATAATCCAGTAGCAAGGTGATCAGAGGTGCAGCCATATGACTCACAGAGGAAATCCACTCACAAAACTGGAGATGGAGAAGTACAAGTGTTTAGAGCTATATCAGAAGCATGAAATATGTTGTAACATATTGCCATAACAGGCCATTATGTAGGACTACATTAAATGATGATTAGGTATATTACTAAACTGCAATTTTCAAATTCATTTTGGTAATTTGTAGCATGCAATTTTCCAGGCATGCTTGCTAAATTTAAAATCACAGTTTTACTTAGAAATAAACTTGCTTTTGCAACATACCATTCTCTGTTCATTTCAGCATTATAAAAATGTTACTGTTTAAATATAACAGTAATACAATATTAAGAATACTTGCTAAGAAACCTAAGGCATCTGCACGGGTAAGCTATAATGTTTTCAACAAAATCAGAGATTTGTTTATTAGACGCTAAACTTCTTTAAAATATACTAGTGGAACTAAACAATTCATGGTAAAATATATTAAACATCTGATACAAAACTGTTTTGAACTGTTTTGACTTCATCATGTAGTAAATTTTAGGAAACGTTTTAAATGAAATCGTTTCTGCTTAATGTTAAGTAGAGGGAGTAGAGGGTAGTGATGTATGGAGAATTGTTTGCAACTTGGCTAATCTACATCTAATAAATGATCAGGAATAATACATTTCCAAGTTGCACTGCTTTTGCAAGCTTGCCTCCTTTGCAGTTGAATTATGACTGAAGGTTAAATAATAAACGTACTTATACTTATATTATAGAATCAAAAATAATAACTGTGAAGGCTAAGTTACAGTTCTTGTACCTGTAGATTTCTGGTGGTTGATTCTGTACAGATTGTTTGTGACGGAAATGCATTTCCTGTCACTGAGGGAGTCCTCTGTTCTGTATCCTCCCTTCTGCTTTGGCTAGCAGGTTGCCTGCTGTCTGTATGGTCACACCTGAAACATTCCTGTGCCTTACATCCGTTGTTCAACAGATATTGTAAAATTCCCATGCTATGCGTGTACAACAGCACTCCTGGGAAATCAGTGGGATGGGCTGGTACATGAGCATTAACATTTGCTCCATGTTCCACCAGTGTGGATATAGTCCTAAAACAGCCCTGGCGTGATGCAACTAGCAGTGGGCTGAGGGGGTCCAGGTTGGGGTTTGCACCAGCCTTGAGCAACAAGTCCACAACTCCTCCATTACCAGCTAGGACAGCACAATACAGAGCTGTGCTGCGATGGTCATGAAACATGGATGAGCGTTCGTGGGACAGCCGTGCGTTCACATCACAGCCTGACTTGATCAAGAATTTGACAACATTTTCCTGGTTGAACTCAGCTGCCAGATGAAGGGGAGTGATGCCACTTTGTCGTATTTTTGCACGACTAGTGACAGGCAGCAATAAAGACACAATCCTAGGAAAATAAAACAAGAAAAAGAAATAGTTAGCATACACTGAATTACTACTTATTTGTCCTATGTGTTGACATACAGACCTAATTAAAGGCTTGATTTTAAAGATCAGTTTAACAAATTATACTCTGTACAACTTTAGCACACTTGAACTGTAGGGTCATTCTTGGCAGCTGCAACCTAACGAAAATGTTTTGTTTGCATCACCTGTCAAGGCAGGCACTGTCCATATAATGCACTTTGTCACACCACCTGCTCTCCCACCCCACCCCCATCACCCAAATGTCTTGCTCCCCCTAAAAGGGGGCCATGACATGGAGTCACTGTTGGGTTACGTCACACTGCTGACATACACCTGTCATTGACAACAGCTTCTACTACAGTTGTCTAGAAGCTGCTATTTTAAAAGCCAGGGAACTGCACATTATTATTAATGTTTATAATAACTTATGGATAAAACAAAGATATCTGTATTTGGCAGATGGTTGTGCTTACTCTTCATGGCCATGCTGAGCAGCAATGTGCAAAGGCAGCAGTCCAGTTTTTGAGCATTTGTTGGCATCTGCATGGTGTCTGAGCAAAAAGTCTACCGTGTCTCTGTGACCATGTTTACAGGCTTCACTTAGAGCCGTAGTCCCTTCACATGACTGTAGGTTCACACCAGCACCTTTGAAGATATAAAACAGCTAAGTTGTCATGGACTTTAATGTTCCAATCAACTTTATTTAGAAGAACACATGCCAAACAAGGTAACAAAACACTTAAAATACAGAAAAAATGGTATTTGTGAAACAAATGTACATGACATGTTCGCTCGGCGCTTTGAGTCATAATGATCTACAATGTCGGTTTATGCTGCTATGATCCCTCTGTCTTTAGTTATCAGACTACAACAGACATTACACACACTACTATATTACATATCCTTACACTCAGCCAAGGAGTAGATGGCAGGCCATGGCAATCAGATAAACCTAGTCACTCTTAAATAGTGACTGCTTATATACGTATGTGACTAATATAATATTATGCATATAATATAGTGACTAACTGTGTAATACATATTTTAAACAAGGTGTCCCACAAGTAATAGGGTAGTAAAAGACTTCCCAGGTAAGGAGAAAATTGGAACAGTGATTTCACTTAAGGTAGGGCACTTTTTTGGGCACTCACTTATCAAATGGCACAAGTCCTCTGCATGAAAGTACTCCAGTTTGTAAAATTTCTTAATACTAAAGCTATGCTGTTTAATGTTGGTAATTTGCCATAATTCTAACCTAATCTGGAATCTAAATAAATTATTGAGTAATGATATCAATCTGTATTCTTCTTCTTCTTCTTCTTCTTATTATTATTAATGTCATTAGCAATACAATATACATATACATATATATATATATACACACACACACATACACACACACAAATAACTAATGATACAGTGCTATTTATAGACTTTTTCCTGATAATCCACGTCAAATTTTTCTTGCAATTTACATGATTTACACACTTTTATCTGTAGATTACAAGCTTTTTATTTCTGGTTTGATCCGGAGCAAGTACAAAGTTGACAGTGTTCCAAAAGGGGTCCTGTCACCTTTATATTACATGTAATAATTTTGCAAACACTGTTATACAACACAATTTACAATCCAAGTAGCTAAAGGTTAAAAGTCTTGCTCAAGGGCACAATAGTGTATATCTGGCCAGTCTTTTGACCACTACCTCAGAACCGTAACTTCAGAGTTATAACCATCCACTATCACTCACTTGATGTCACCTGATGTGAAATGTACTGAGAGGACAATAAATAATTAGGAACTAATCAGTTAATCTGCTGTATCCATGTCTACGTATGATTAGCTGATGTGTGCTGTATTTATAGAGAAGGCTAGGAATCTTGCAGTGCCAGTTTCACTCACCTCAGCTAATTAAGCATTGTAAATAAGAACTGCCAAACTGATGGCATATTACACCTACACTTCAAAGCTACTGAAATATCAGAGTTTGTCATCTCCGCCACTAGACCTCCTGTCAGCCTACCAGTGATGATGGTATAAACATTTTAGGTCTAGTGTTTATGTTGGCCCACCTTTACTAATGAGGTAGTTCACAATCGTTGTCCTGCCATGCCGAGCTGCCTCTATGAGTGGAGTGATACCGTAAGCATTGGTGGCATCAATGGCAGCTCCGGCCTGAAGGAGAGCCTCACAGAGCTGTGTGTTCCCCCGTCTCACTGCTTCATGGAGAGCTGTCCAGCCGCGATGGCAGCGCTGGTTTACTGAACCTCCAAATGCCAGGATCACCTTCACTATGTCAATGCTCTCTTTTTCACAAGCTGAAAGTACAAACAGGAAACAAATTAAAGGAAAAACTGGTGGCTTTGTTATGTTGTGGGAGACTTTTTGCTGGAGTGGTTTGGGTCCTTTTTTCTCCTTAGAGGGAAGGGTCCCTGCATATCAATAAATATATTCTGACTGATCACATTTATCTTATGATGAACCATTTCTACATGTACATTTTTTAACAGACATCCTTATCCAGAGCGACTAACAGAAGTGCTTTGTAGTCTCCATCAAAACCACACCCTCATGTTAGTTTACTAGGTTGGGGCTAAAAATACCATCAGTATACAAATATGGTACAGTATGCTGTGAGTGGAATCTTCTAGCAGGCTCATTAAACGGTTTAATGAGTATAGAAATGATGTAAATCATATACTGTGGCCTTCCTATTAGTGATTTTGGACTGAAGTCTTAAACAGTGCTCTCCACCATCATCAAAACACCAACTGATGAAATATCTTTTGGAAGACTGGTGTTCATCCCACCAGTACAGTTCCATATACTGGTAGAATCTATGCCAAGTGACACTGAAGCAGTTCTTGTGACTCATGGTGGCCCAACATCTTACTAAGACACTAAGATGATTCTCCTTGTCACTCATTTGTATATAGTAAATGTTTAGAGTAAAACAACCATTTGTGCTGTACAGTAACTTTCTCACATGATTTAACAGTGCTCACACACATATATACACATGTAGTATACACACACAAGAACACAATATGTTGATGTTGTTTATAAAATAAAGCAGCCTGTACCTTTATAAAGTGGCGTCTCTTTGTTTTTATTGCTGATATCTGGGTCTGCACCTGCCTCCAGAAGACACTTCACACAGTCCAGGTGCTTCCCATCAGTTGCAATTAGAAGAGCAGTCTGCTCCTGGAGAGTGCGCTTATCTACTGAAGTGGGTTTAACTGTGTTAACCACACACACGCACGCGCGCACACACACACACACACACACTTGTCATACTATCCTTGTGAGGATCTCCCAGTTATATAATTATTAATGCAGCTAACTTATTCCATGCTACACCTATGTCTAACCCTAACTTTAACCTCATTAACCAAAAGGAAACCTTTTGGATCTTTAGTTTTTTTTTTTTTTTTTTTTTTTTTTTTTTAACTGCAGTTTTTAAAGCAGTTTTCCTCATGGGGACCAGTCAAATGTCCCCAAAAGGTCAAAACTGTAACATATTCCTATGTTATGTGAGGACATGCATAAAAACATGCCCCCCAACCCCCCAAACCACAGAACACTATTCTTGGCTTAAACTTATCTATTTTGTGTAGTAGATGATAAAGCCAAAGACACAACAGTCGTTCAACTTGCTGAGCAAGTTTATCTTTCCATGTAAAATTCATCAGAAACAATTATAGCAATAAACTCTGTTCCGCTGCAATCTCAGGCTGCCTTTGCTGTCTTGAACTACATCTGAGAGGCAAAGAAAGAGAAACTTAACATTTCTGTACATGCTGTACAATTTTAAAACATCCAGAACAGAGGTTTACCTTTAAGTAGAGCTTTTACACAGGCAGCTTGCCCATAATACGCTGCTTCATGGAGGACTGTCCAGTCTTCCACTGCACTATGGGTCTGGATGCATGATATGGATGTTGCTAGTTCAGTCACTGTCTGCACATCACCTCTCCTAATTGCCAGCATTATGGGCTCCCTGGAAAAGGTATGTAATTTGGCCTTGTATGGCATCATGACATTACACATGCAAATTACACAGGAGGTGTTACCAATTTTTTTTTTTTTTTAATTACCATTAAGAAATCTAACTTGGAGTCACTGGAATGATCAGAAGTAAGTTGCTGAGATTTAACCCAACTGGCACCCCAAGACTATACTGGAAATCGGATATTGCATATTATTTATGTAGATGAGGCCAACTGGATTAACCATCTGTATTAGACAATAACCAGAAACAAAGGACTCACTGTGATGGGGCTGGCGTGACGTCACCGGGGTCCTCGCACCGCGCTCCGCTGTCAGAGCCCCGCCGGTGACTGGTGACTCCACTGGAACGGAACAACGAGAGATATTCCGCGTAACTAAAGCGCGTCATGTTCACATAAAGCAAGCGACAGTGCAAGAGAGAGAGAGAGAGAGAGAAGAGACAGGCGCAGAGAAAGAGAGTGCTGGGGCTCAGCTGTTGCCGGAGGTAATTTTAGGCATTGACATGTGGGGGAGGCCACTGAGGTTTACCATGTACGAGCAGCTCGCACTGTCAAAATGACATCATGAAGTGGGCGTGTTACTTCTGTTTTGGTTTTCGTGTTGTGTCGGCGCAGGCTTACTAATCCTGCGATCACCACGGTGCGAGCGATAAAGCTTTCAGATACTACACAATAGATCCCCAGTGTGTTCCTGCTCCAGCTTGACTTCCATTACCTCTGCAGACATTAAGCAGTGCAGTGAGAGAATGGCACTAATGGCATGCATATTCCACCCTGGCTTCCAGCGAATTCACTACAATAGTCGAAAGTAAACATGATCACCCAAAGCACTTGTTTTTCTACCGAAGAAATGAAAATAAAATAAAGATCTGCAATAATCCCACAATGCCTTTTTCTAAACACAATGACAAGATTAATTTTACACAAACAAAGGTGCATTTTCTGTTTAAGTTAACTTAAATACAGCAGGTTTGCTGTCCAACAATTGGTATTTCTAAATTCTTTCATAAATTAGGGAAGCTTGTATTTTTTGCTCATTTTTCTATTATGAAAAATATAGCCTGTTTGAGATTACTGAACTGCTCTTAGCACTAGCACAAACCTACAAACAAGCAAACAAACAAATAAATAAATAACATTGCACAGCAAACATTTGTAGCCACTGGATTACATTGGAAGAAAGTAGAAAAATCTGTGTAATTGGACATTTCCCCAGTCTACTCCTTTAAGCAAGCTGAATGTCATTTTAGGAAGTAGGCCAGCAGGCTGTGATAGGACTGATAACAAATTGGCCTTCCCATAATTAGACCCCTGAAGATAGAACATAAATGTCAAGAGACAAAGTTCTGGCAATCTTCCATATTACAGTGTAGCTGGTGTGTATTCGGAAATACTGCCTGAAAGCATAATACAGAATATTTATATTTTATGCGCAGTAAAAGTGACTTAACTGTGATATTGAGAGAGCTAGGATCTTCTTGCAGAATGAAAAGCAATGTCATTCTCAAAATCTTACCATGCCATTAATAGCATCTCCAAGTTGATCTATTGGGGAAGCAGGGCTATTTAGAAATGCCACACACCTTCTTACGAACACTTCTGATGGCTGTTTGTGTAGATAAATGAATGGGCTCACTGATCTCAATCAGGAGTTCCTGTAATGCAAGATATATCATATCTCTCATAAATCATTTGTAGTGCTTGTGGTTTGGTTTAGTCAATCACTTCTATTGTACTGCATGCATGCAAGACAGTATGTAGCCAGCTCTGGAGCTGATAGATGTGAGAAATAATATCAAACCCATGCACACAGAATTGTGTGTGTGTGTTAGAGCATGAAACAAGTAACAACACTTATATAGCACTTAAAGCCTGAAGCACAATACTTTAGCATAAGAAAGAAAACTTTAAGAATGTCTGTACTCACATTGGCCTCATCCAGTGCATCTCTCTGAGTGTGCATCTGAGAAACCAGTTTCACTCCCTATTTGAGCTGAAAGGCCAAGCTGCCCTGCCTGAGCTACAAATACCTTTTAAGGACATGCTCAACGTTGCTTAGGCTCATTTGCCTCTGCACTACCACCCGTGCACTTAACTGTGTAAAACTAAATAGAGAGGCAAAGCTAAACAATGTGGTTACTATTAGAAGAGAAAAAGGCACGGCTGCTGGTGGGCCATTTGTTTGAAGCAGCATATGATCAATCAAGAATCAAGCTAAAACATGCCAGTAGCTGGACTGGTTATGTTGAATTGCTCCTAAGTGTGAATGAGTGTGAAGATATCCTGCCATCCAGGGTGTATTCCCTCCTCACACAATCCAAACCATATCCTGCCAGTGGTGGACCATTTAAACTTGTGCATGGGGTAAACGGTAGGTGAGTGGCAATAGTAATGAATAGTAGAACTGCAGTGGGTAACAGTGAGTAACACAGTGACGTACATGGCCAGTGTACTCGGGAAAGCACATGAGTGCATTGCATTTAAAAGTCACATTTTAAAGACGGAGTGTGTGGATGTATGATGCTCCTCAGAGCAGAATGCAGGATAACGCTGTAGGGAGAAGGCCCCCAGGGCAGCTGCTATGACAACGGGAAAACGCTCCCCGTCCTTCTGTTCCACGGTCTCCTGGCAACAGCGCAACACAAGCTCAGACGGACACAGAACCCGGAAGGAACCGAACGGCTCGCGGCACCGCAAACAAATTTAAATGTAAAGATCCTGGATTATTTTTCGTCGCCTAATTTAGCAATTAACAAAAAGCAGGCTGGCTATACCTCACCAGCAATGGATACACTCTCTCTCCGTTTGTTGCATAAGGACGACCCACGTTTTCAACTGAAAGTGGAAAACAGGCTGGAAAATATTTTTGTCACGCAGTTAGAGGACCACGGGTATGACTTTATGTGCCTATAAACTACCTTAAACTAAAGGTCAAATGAATAAAGTCAAAAATAACAATTGTTATTAAGCGAATTGGAAACATGGTGCTACAGCTGCAGGACATATGAGTAACACACACAGAAATGCATGTAGCTAATTTGCATAATAGTTTGTTTCTTTGGCAGTCTTCCTCATAGCAGAGCAGAGGGAGAGAATGTCAACCACATCCCTGTCATAACAGAGGTATGCATGTTCACACGCCTCTTCAGCAGAGGCTGAGCTCCGGTAATGTGTTCCACTGTGTTGTGTTTATGTCACGTTGTAACACTAGTGCTTTTAGGCCTACCATTACTACCATTGGTACCATTGCTACCATTACCATTACTACCATTATTTTATTACTATTACTAAGCCTTAGGAGTGAGGCCACGTGATCCAAGTTTCATGAACTTATGGATATGATATTACAGAACGGGGCAAATAAGAAGTGCCCCAGACCAAGAGTCAGGTGAAGTGAATGACAGGTTTTTTTTTTTCTATCCTTCATCTTAAACCTATAAAGCATAAAGTGTTCCTAATAGTAATTAACATGTATGTGGGCCACACTTGTCCAATAAAATAAGTGTTAAATTACTAAGTGTTAAAATTATTTAAAAAATTTTTTTATTCAGGTGTTTGAGAAAATACTGAACCATATTAAACAAAATGTAATGAAAACACTGACTGATGAACTGCTAATATGCCAATATTAAGTTAATACTAAGACTGCAGTTGCATTATGTTTTTCTTTATTTTTATTATCTATATTAATACAACACTTAATACACATTGTGACTTGCATATGTTCCAATGTATTTTATCTTTAGAAGCCAAGACAAGTCCTAACCATGACATACAGTATAAGATGCATAGATAAATGTAAGTCTACTAAGCAGGAATATCAAGCTTAAATCCTTAAATGGAACTTACGTCTATAGCCTTAAGTCCTTGGTTATAAGCTGATAAGTTGAATTAAGTGTTAAATGAATTAGAATGCTTAAATACAAAAATACATACATGCAGTGTCCTATCTGATTTATAGCAAAACATACAGTGTTACATACAGGGCTGCAATGGAATGGAGTCCCATCCAGGGTGTATTCCTGCCTTGCACCCAGTGTTCCTGGGATAGGCCCTGGATCTGTTATGATTGTGATAGGTGAACACAGTTACTGAAGAATGAATGAATGAATGAACTAATTACTTTTTGGGAAGAAAATCCTGCAGATTTTTTTTTTTAGATTACCAGATGTGGGCAAAAATATTTTGGTATCGTGTCTCCTGTGAGAATGCATCTAGATTTTTCGACTGATGTGATTAGAGAGCGTCTTTGAGATATCAGAAATCCCTAATACGTTCTTCAATACTATTCAGTAAATGACAGAAACTGATGGAGAAGTCAAGACTGCAAATATGGTCCCAGATTACCTGAGTTCACAAATAATATCATACAAATAATATGAGTATAATGACTTCATTGATCTTCTTGAACTCTTAATTTAAATGTTCCAGTTTCTGCATGGCAATTTCTAGTTAACACCAACATTTACAGCACTCTCATGACAGTTGATTTTGATAACATATTTCTACAGACTCTAACCTTGCATGCTAATGTGCAGTCATCTAACAGAATCCTGAAAACGGGTGTCAACACTCTTCAAAGGACGCTGGTGCTGAAGACGCAGGTGCAGCTGGATGAGGTAAACAGGCAGTTAATGCAGAAACAGCTCGAGTTCAAAGATCGTATGCAGGCTGTGGAACAGAGAAGGGCAGCACTTCTGGAAAAACAGGAAGAAGTAAGTTGGATTAAAGTAAGGTGGCAAGGAAATTCAGACTTTTTCATACTTTGATGCAACTGATTGTTTGGTTCATCTCATAATATTTCTGATGTCACATGAGGTTAATGACTCAAATCAGTAATTTATCGATGGTACTTGAGTTTTTAAAATATCAATTGTTGAAAACATCTTAAAAATTACATCAGCTAAACCTTGGAAAGCAATAATTAGATCAGGAAATGTGTCTCTTCCACAGACAAAAGAGAGGGCAATGAAGTTTGAAAGGTTTGTGGCGGAAAATGAGGTAAAGCAACGGCGTGCCCTGAAGAAATACCAGCTAGAGAAAAAAGAGAATGAGCTGAGGGAGGAGGAGAAATTCAAACTATATAAAGAACTTGAGCAGCTTCAGATCAGGTAAGGAATTGGTGAAAAGACAGAAATCATGTCTGGCTGCTATTATCTCATTTCAGTACTTATATTTATACAACATATTATTAAATGTGCTTTTACTTTTTATCCACAGACATCAACAACTAAAAGAACGGGTTGATAAATATAAGATTTATGAAGAGCATATGATGAAGATTCTAGATTTACTACCAGAGGGTAATAAATATATATAGTCTATAATACATAACCAACATTTATCAGATTTATATCCAGATGTGATTTGTGTAGAACATTGAAGCTGCTGTAGCCTTTTTTGCTCATGAGGATTTGCATTGCATGTCATTATGTGCAGCTTATTCAGAATATGGTTCAGATTCTTTGGTGATGCCCATCATCAGACGCTACGAGACCTTGTCCATCACTCAGCAGGACTTGTTGCAACGTCTCACCAGTCTGGCAGAGGAGCTAGACCGAGGCCGATGCAAACTGGACTCACTTAAACTGGAGCACAGTACAAGCAGATTTGTATGGGGCATGCACTCATCAAAGTATCACAACTGTAATTTGTGATGATGGTTACTTTCTTTAGTGTAGTATACCAGACAATTTGATGGTCTTAACCATTATTAAACTATATATTTTATTTCTGGAGGTAGATTTCCAATAAGGAGTTGTCAGAACTGAGGACCCAGTGGGATCAAATCAGAGAGAAGAATAAACAACTGGAGATGACCCTGTATATTCAACATGACCAGTCCAGAGACCAGGTCTGTTATCTGATGCATAATATCATAATTTCTGCAGTAATGTATTAAAGCTTGTTAATGGATTGTAGGCTTATAAAAATTTTTACATTTCCCCCAAATAATATCTTACCTAGCTAGTTTAAAGCTTTTTCTTGGGTGTGGGTAGATTGAGGAGACTGGGTGTCTTTTGCTAGTGGTGAAAAATCTTGCGCAGCAATGCCACCTGCAACACTATGGACCTTTACAAGAAATGGACTCGCTGACCATGATGGACATGATAAAGGTATCAAAAATGCCACAAATAGTCAGATTATTTGTGTCACTTAGAAAATAATGAGCACATCAGTCTCAGTCCGTTATTCACCTAGACGATGAAATGTCATTTTAATTATGGAAAAACCCAAAATTAAGTCTGCTCGTAATTACTTCTGCAGGAGTTCATTCTGGAGATGGTGGATACAGAGAGGAGAGCACTGCAGATGACAGACTCCAGTTCAGAACCGATGAAGAGGGGCAGACACAGAGGAAGAAAAGGACCAGCACTGACTGTAAACAGTTCCAGTAAATTTAACCTAAAGCACAGTAGCAAAACCAGTGAAAGTGAACTGCTGAGCTCCTCCAAGACGATGTCATAAAACCCATGATAATAAGAGACGCTAATCAAAGAATCAGCTATTCTTAACCCAACCCTGAGGTCAAAAAATAAAGCAATATTTGCCATTTCCCACCATGTGTGCACTATTTATCATACAGTTCACAAAATCTACTGCAAGATGGTACACAAATACAGCACCATTACATTGGATTTTTCTGGACAGTAAATTTTCAGCAAAGAAAGGAATATATATATATATTCAAAAAGTCTTGAGTTGCTTTATTTTATATATATATA
>CM075012.1:9434522-9462424 GCA_037576675.1 Pangasius sanitwongsei
AAGCTGAAAGTCTACACTTCGATCACATCTTGATTGTTTTATTTCAAATCCATTGTGGTGGTGTATAAAGGCAAAATAAACACACGCGCGCACACACACACACACATATTACACAGAGATCAGAGGAATGATTATATGTTCCAAATGGACATTCTTTAGTGTTCAAAGAATACAGTTGGCATTTTTCTAACAAACATGTTATCGATGCTAGCATGCATGCCTTCCTTTGAAGGTACTGGACTAGAGCAAAGGCAAAAATGCTGGCCTTATGTTGGCCTTAACCAAAAAACACTGCCAACCCCTGGATTTAAATACTATACTGTAAACTGTACT
This sequence comes from Pangasius sanitwongsei, assembly GCA_037576675.1. NCBI lineage: Eukaryota > Metazoa > Chordata > Actinopteri > Siluriformes > Pangasiidae > Pangasius > Pangasius sanitwongsei. Next base: position 9,434,856 of record CM075012.1, read on the forward strand.
TTGTGTTTGTTGCTAGTTTAAATTTTTAAAAAAGGGAAAGAAAGACAAAAAAAAAAACAGATTGAACTGGTTGCAAATAGGACTGTGTGCAGCATTTCATCATAAAATAAATTCTCAAATGAACAGGCAATTGGATTTACTAAAAAAAAAAAAAATTAATGAATGCCCTAATCAGAGTTTTTTTTTCAGTGGTAATATTCTTCCAGTACAAACTTAAAATATAATTTGAATCGAGATATTCGGTGGCTATATTCTCTTTGTGGTAAAGTAGCTCACTGAGTTATGGCGCCCCCTGTCGTTCGACAGAGTAAAGCAACATCAACAGACTCGAAAGCGAAAACAGAAACAGAAAGAAACGGCTGTGCTCAGCTGGATCGTACTGTGTAAGTTCTTTTCCGACAGCTGCCTCGTAAAACAATCACTTGTGTCCTGATGTTGAATCACCTTCTCTTTTAAAATCGTTCTGGCCCTTTAAGAAAGACACGCGCTCGTGCATCCGGCAATGGCAAAACTGCAAACTATTCTAGAACGTCGCTCGCGTCCAGTTCGAAGAAGCGTTCGGCAGAGCGCGTGCAGGTGTCCTGCGTTGCGTCATCATGGAAGCTACCATTTGTTTTCTGTGGAGCTTTAGATAAGACACCTTCATCCTGTGCTTTTGGGAATTAGCCGTCATCACACCTAGGACTGACAACTGTATAATGTAAGTGTTTAAACGCGAGTGTATGGTAGATTACACAGAAATGAAATCGAGGAACGAATCGCGCTCATCGACAAATCCGATGTGGGATTCAGCAATAGAATAGTCAGAATTTCTGTAAGTATCTCGCGCCATGTATGACGTAAATTAACAGCAACCCCTGCTGTTTCAGATGGACACGCCCAAATTAGTCTCCACCAAGGAGGCAACTTCAGCTCAGACACTGGAAGAGTCAGAAGCTCAAAAATACCAGGTGTCATATATTCAAGTAATGATCTTAAAATTATGATTCTGTATAACACTCAACCAGTCATGTCACACTTTTTCTTGTTTTGTCTAGGACATCTGCCAGCAGTTTGGGTTTATCCGCAGAGTAAAAGGAGATGGGAATTGTTTTTACAGGGCTCTCTGCTTTACACTTGTAGAAAGCTTGCTACACAGTGAAAGCGCTATGCAAAGGTACATTCACTTAATTACTACAGTTAATTAAGTATGGAACTATGCTTAACCAATAACTCAGATGGTCTATGAATTGTTTAATTTGTCAGATTTAGGGACAAGCTGATAAGAAGTCACCAAGTGCTGCAAACAGCTGGCTTTGATGAAAGTGCTTTTAAAGATTTACTGAACACTGTAAGTACATATGATCACACCAGAACACCGGATCATCTACACTGTCATTCTGGATGATCAACAACACACCCTGGTACAAACCAAAAATACAAGTCAGAGTGTGTTTGTGTGGGGTGTTTTAATTTTTTATTATTATTATTATTATTTTTTATAAGTTTAACAGTGTACTGGAGCGACTTGAAACAGATGCCTGTGAAGAGACTCTGTTAAGCGTTTTTAATGACCAGGCTACCTCAGATAGCATGGTGCAGTACCTGAGGCTGCTCACTTCTGCACACCTACAGAGCCATGCCGATTTCTTCCAGCACTTTGTGGAGGCTCCAAATTTAAAAGTTTACTGTACTCAGGTGAGCTCTCTTACTATCACATCTCCTACAGTTATGTTATTTCCCATGTTTTAATGCACTTGTGGTGTCTTAGGAAGTAGAAGCCATGGCGACGGAATGTGATCATGTGGAGATCCTGGCTTTATCTAAGGAGCTGGACATTAGTCTGTGTATTATATCCATGGAGGGTAGTGATGGCCACCTTACGTACCACACCATTCCAGAGGGATCTGAACCTTCCCTGTATCTTCTCTACAAGACATCTCACTATGACATTCTTTACAAGCACAGAGAACACTGGAAATAAGGCTTGGACCAAACAGACCTTTTTTTTTGGACGAATATCTTCCGCAAGCAAATATTTCGTTAAAATTTTATGCAAACGGAATCAATCTTCAAACATTTTTATACTATTTTTTTCCCCCCACTGACCATAAACAAGAATCTGTTCTGTTATGGTGACAATGTCCTAATACAAAAATGCATAAAGACAGTTCATGTATCACAACTGGAGCAAAATGTCTTATTATTTTGTATAAAAGTTAAATATATCAACTTCTGGTATAAATATCACTACATTTGCTGCTGTTTCCCTTTCCGCTTCTTTTGTTTGTTTTTCAGTTTTTGATTGGTCACACTGATGAGCGCTGTTTCATTGGCCAAAGGTAGCTCGGGCAGCTGAAGTTTGCCCATCTGAGTAGGGTATTTAGTCTTCATGTGGGCTTTGAAGACTGTCTGGGAGAGCAGGTGCTTCAGGTGCTTCTTTAAGCCTTTCACGTGCTTCTGCTGCTCTCTTTCATTCTCTTCATCCCTGCCTCCTTCTGCAAGACATAAATCATATTATTGCCTGGTAAAAGGGACCTCCTTAAAGCACAATCAGCACAACACTGCAATACTTTTACAGCTCAACAATACTAACCCAAAAGCAAGTCATCATCAAGGTCTATGTCCATTTCCTCTGCCGCCTGCCTGAACCAAGAATTGTGCTGCTTCTTTCGGCTGTTGTAGTATTCAATCTTTTCTATTTGTCTTGCCACATCAACACGTTCCTGTAGAAATGAACAGGTTACCTACCAATGAAGTCATTTTTAATTGCCACAGAAATTTCCTAGTCAAATTCTATGAAGCTGTATCCTGAAATAGCATCCCGATAATTTCTCAGTACATGTAATTACTCACTTCACAGATACACAAGGAAACTGAGACTGATGATACCACTTTCCCTTTTAAGAGTCCTACGAAGTAAGGTATTAGTCTTAATACCTTAATGGCAGTCATGCATTTGTTCTGAACAGGAAACATTGGAAGATCCTCATCCTTGCCCAGCGTCCTATAGATTTTCTTATAATTCATCATATCGTCTGGACCAATCAGGAGCAAACTGAGACCTTCTTTTGCAGCACGAGCTGTACGTCCACTCCGATGGACATATGTCTCAGAAGTGCGTGGGACCTTTTCCAGAATGACACAAATGGTTAAGTAGTCCACAGATGTAAATTTTCAAATGATAAACATCTGTTGCAAGTGATGGGTTACCTGATAATGGATGACATGCTGGACATCTGGAATGTCAAGCCCTCGAGCAGCAACATCCGTCGTGAGAAGGACACAGCTATTTTAAAAAAAATGAAGAATTAAAATTCCACAATTAAAAGGTTCACTTTGGAATCTTAATCATAATAATAATTTTATTAACTTGCCCAGGGCACTGTAAACGAAGTACAGAACATTTAAAGAGATATTGAAAAAGGTTGATCAAAAACCCAGGGCATCCTACACAATGCTATCAACTGAAAGTATGGAAAATAGAACATAGATATACCAAGAGAAGTGACTGTCTCTCACCTCTCCCTCTCTGCAAATCTCTCCAGGTTCTTCAGCCTCTGTTTCTGATGCATATTAGCATGCAGCGGCAGTGGGGTGCAGTCCAAAATAGTTAGTAGTGAATTAAGCCTTTTGATGCAGTCAATGCTGTTGGCGAACACCATAGTGCGCCCAGGGTACTGCAGCACAAAGTAGTAGAGATAATAATCTTTCTCCTCCTTGTCACAGTGGATCCTGGTTTCAGTCAGCGTCTCCACTGTGGCTTCTTTTCGCGTGAGGTCGATCACTTTAGGCTTGCCTTTGATCCCTACTTTCTCCATGAGCACCTCCAGCTTGCTGCGCTGCTCCAGCTTCTTTCCTTTCTTGCGCAGCACTCGGGCAGGGAGGCTGTGGATCATGGTTAGTGTAGCGGAGAACACAAAGGTCTGTCTCTTCGGGTTGAACTGGGACGTGTTGAGCATCTCCAGCAAGTTCTCAAGCTCAACAAAATGACCTTTTTCAACCATGCGGTCAGCTTCGTCAATGACCAGGCACCTGACGAGATCGTTTCGTGCATGTTATAATTCTATCCACTTGAATGTAACAGTTTCATAGTTTAACGAGCATCACTGGCCTGACCATTTTAAATAGCAGTTAATAATAGAGCTGTAATAACATTATAAATAATATAATAACAATAATAGAATAATACACTACAGGGTGATGTAACTGAGGCAAATCACGATGTGAAGGGTGAAATGCACTAGCACCTCACAGCATTACCTGAGCTGCCTTAGGTTGCGCAGATGAGGATGTTTATCCTGAATCATCTCCCATAGGCGCCCTGGTGTTGCGATAACAATCTCCGGCCTACGCTTCAACATCCTGTCTTGTTTCTGTGGTGCCATTCCACCCACCAGAAGAGCAGTTCTAATACCTGTATAAAGATAACACAGTCAGTACAGTTCCTTCACATGAAGTAAACCATTCTAACAACTTGCACTTTCATATCACAGACCTGTAAACTGTGCTACAGCATCGATATGATGCTTGACTTGCACTGCTAGCTCTCTGGTCGGTGTAAGAACAAGTCCAAGTAAAGGCTGTTTCCCGTCATCATCTTTTTCCTCTCTCTTTATATTAAAGCTCATGCTCTGGATTGCACGTTCCTCATCACCTGGTACACCATCATCATCATCTTGACTTTGATGGTCATCAACAGAACCACAGTCTTCTTCCACATCTTGACCATCCATGCTACCATCATCCTCGGTAGGATTCTCTTCCTCGTGTTCATCGTCTGTATCGTCACTCTGTGCACTAGAGGCTTTGTCTGTGCTTGTTGCTGCGTTGTCAGTCAAGTCTCCACCTGTCTTGTTTGACTGCTGTCCCCTGGCCTCTCCAGACTTAGTGCTCTTCTCTGTGGACAGATCTTTCTCAGAGTCGTCTTTTGAGTCTCTGGCTGAAGGCAAGTAAATGCTCTCCACTTCTGCCACAGAGTCAGATTTCCCGTCTGCACTTGCATCTTTACTGTCAATGGTTTTCTTCCACTCTAATATACTGTGGATCATCGGAATTCCAAAAGACAAAGTCTTTCCACTTCCTGCAGAGTAATGAAAGAAGATTACAGTGTAAGTTCATGATGGACAGCACTGAAGGTGACATTTTTAATGCTGTTTCAGTCATATAAGGCTCCAAGTTCAAATCCTAGGGCTGTTAAGGAACACAATCACTGTAGGCTACCTGAGCCTAATAACCTTCAGCTGCAATTATTAAAATAGAAAGATTTTATAAAAAAGGCTTCACTCAATGTACATGCAAATGCACTATACATCAGAGACAAAGAACAGAGCCTAAACATTGCTTCGAATAGAAAAGTACAGCGTGTGATGCTCCTCAACACCAGAAAAAGCTCCATTTATCAAACTCTCAAAAGTGTCTTTCCTGTTGACACCAAAAAGAGAATGAAGGCTAGAAAGCTCAGAGTTTCTCACATGCACTTGTCACGTTACCTGTCTCTGCTGCACCCAGAATATCCAGGTGATCTCGAATGGCAGGAGGAAGAGCAAGAGCTTGAATCGGTGTAGGTGCAGAAAATCCAAGTTTTCTCAGTGCCTTTAGCACAGGTTCAGGTACAAACAGCTCTTTCCAGGCCGAAACGTCAGTGTCCTGCCCTGCTGTTTTTGAGAGGGCTGCATCTGCCCAGTTCTTGGCTTTTCTTTTAGATGGAAACTGAACCTCATTAGCAGGATCTACTTGGGCATCAGTCTCTGTTTGTTCTGCAGTTTTCTGTTTCGTTTTCTTCTTCTTCTTCTTTTTCTTCTTGGGCTTTTGTGTTGTCTCTGCTGTAGGCTCAGTGTAATCATCAGAGTCTTGTAGTGTCTGGCCCTCTCCTTCTTCAACCAAACTCTCTATGTCATCATGATCATCATCTGTGAGCACATCATCACTCTCGTGTTTCTTCTTTTTCTTCTTCCGCTTCTTAGCCGGACTCTCTTCAGATGACAGCTGTATGACTTCATCCTGATCTTCCTCCAAGTTATGTTCTTCAGCCTCAATTTCACTGGCTTTTCTCTTATTTTTGCGCTTCTTTCTGGCAGTTGTGTCCTGTAACAGCCCAGTCATGGCTGCGGTCTTTTCAGAGTCAACCAGGGAATAATCTGTGAGTTCTTCAAAACACACCACTTCTCCCATGGCTTCATTAGCAAAAATGCTGGGATCGAGCTCCACAGCCTTCCATTTGCCCTTTACAAGGATCCCTTTTTTGGAAGGTCCAAAGTGCTTCTTCGCCTTCATAGTTTTGGTCTTCATCCTTCTTTATCTGAAGAAAGAAAAAGAACTAACAGTTAGATAAAAAATAACTTACTAAACCTAACTACTGCTGCGGTTGATGTTTGTTCTTCAGTGATAACTGCAGAATTAAACTCTAGTCTACAACACTACACTGCTGTGTTTTGCTTTTGAGGATTTCCTCTAATTCTGATAGCTCTTAGCTAGTTTCCTCTTAACTAGTCTTGGCTTGCTAGCTAGCTACCAAACAGTTGTCGCTACCTAAACTCTCTTGCACCTCCGTCCAGGAAAATAATAATAATTATAATAATAATTAGCTACAACACATTATCTGTACCACTGTCATATATAAGTTACTGAACAGAACAGACTCATTTTCAGATGGTGTCCAAATCATTAGCCCTAATGCTAATGCAGTTACTATAGAGTATCTAATCTTGTGCTTTAATTAGTGAACACCAGCTAAATGCTTTACACAAGACAAGATTCCTAAGTTACTTACAGCTTAAAGAAAGATAAATAATACTCACTCAATATTCACCTTTGTAAGAGGCTTTAACTGTGTAAATACTGTTCCTCATGCACATGCACATGCACAACACGAGGGCGCTGCCATTACTGTAGGGATGGCGACGGACAGGGTTGCCAGATCCTTCTACTAAACTCCACCTCCCGACTTTCGCCCAGATTTATATAGATATTGCGTATACATGTACGTTTAAAAAAATTAAAAAAAAAAAAACAAAACAAAAAACTCGTGCATACGCACTGTGTGCTGTAGACATTACACTGTTTTTTGCCAGTCAAACATACGTCCCCACAACACCTCACATCATTCATACATTTATTTCTCTACCATCGGGAGAAAATAATAAACGAAAATCCCTCCTACGTGCATGTCAACTTACCCAGGATTCATAGAGGCAATTGAAAAAAAAAATCTAAAATAATAAGGGTGAGGTTTTGCAGTTATGGAGTATAAATTAGTCTCGCTACAGACATTTATTCTTTAACACTTGTGCACTTTAGAAATGTATTTTCCCCTTAATATGTAATTTCTTCTGTAAATAGTTTCATAAGACAAAACATAATGTGCACATTTTGCATATTACTACGATTAACACGCATATTAACAATATAAAGCATTTTATTAAAGTAATATTAATACTTTTTTTAAATTAAAGTCTTATTAATAACTGACCTTCAGTGGGCGGAGCTAGCCGGAGAACGTCATCACCACTGCGTAATAGTCCTGTCCCAAATGGTGCCCCGAGCCCTGCAGGCCTCCTACAAGTCCACATTTTGGTGACATTGTCGAGGTGTCCAAGTATGTTTCTCTGCAGACCAGAGACCAGCTAGTGGGAGGCACTTATACCAGCAAGTGGTAGGGTTAGGGTAAGGGTTAGAGAAGATAGAATCGAGCTGCAAAACCCATTTGAAGCTGTACACAGTAAAACATGATAGCCCCATTACATTATGTGAACTTATTCACTCCAAGATGACAAGATTTGGATATTGAACTCAAGCTTGACTTTGAGATGAAACAAAGGTTATCCTTAAGTTGAGTTTATTCATGTTTTTAAGGCAGCAGGTGAACTTTCGTTTCTAAGTTTAACCAACCTGAAATGTCTTACAGCGTACCGCTTCTTTGGAGCTGGTTCCGGGCGGCGGAGATGCACTACACAGCCAAATGTTTGTGGACACCTGACCATCACACTCATGTATCAGCCTTTCCCAAACTGTTGCCACAAAGTTGAAAGCACACAATTGTCTAGAATGTCTTTGTATGCTGTAGCATTAAGATCTCTCTTCACTGGAATGTGTTCCAATGTCCCTGTACACAAAGTGAGATCCATGAAGACATGGTTTGCCAAGGTTGGAGTGGAAGAACTCCAGTGGCCTGCACAGAGCCCTGACCTCAACCCCAGGGAACACCTTTGAGATTTAACCAACCAGACTTCTTGTGAAAACTGTGGTGAATTTACTGGTTGCACAGTTGCACTATTTGTCCATATAGTACAGAATAATAGAAGGGATTTACTTATAATCGCACTATCTGTTGCACCCAGATGAGGATGGGTTCCCTTTTGAGCCTGGTTCCTCTCAAGGTTTCTTCCTCATATTGTCTCAGGGAGTTTGTCCCTGCCACTGTCACCTCTGGCTTGCTCATTAGGGATAAATTCACATATTTACAATATATTTTTTGAATCCATTTATTTCTGTAAAGCTGTTTTGTGACAATGTCCATTGTTAAAAGCGCTGTACAAATAAAACTGAATTGAATTGAATTGAACTGGAATGCTGACTGCACCCCAGGCCTCCTCATCTCCTCCTCATCAGTGCCTGCCCTCACTAACGCTCTTGCGGTTGAATGAGCAAATCCCCACTGCCACGCTCCAAAATCTAGTGAAAACCTTCCCAGAAGAGTGGAGGTTACTATAACAGCAAAGAATAAATCTGGAATGGGATGTTCAAAAAGCACATATGGGTGTGAAGAGCAGGTATCCACAAACCTTTGGCCATATAGCGTACATGTCTCAAGGTGGGGGCCTATGCTGCATGAGTGCATGAGGGAACAGTAAAATATAATTTCCAAATTTTCCAAAAAATGTTAGCATTAGAGAGATTTTTTTGTTGTTGAAGAAAAACTCTGATACTAAATAAATGGACTATGATTGCTAAAAATGCATATGGACTACCAAGTATCCACTGATGAAAGGTGGTTTCTTTTGCCACACTCATTACGGCATCATACAGACATCGAAAAATGTGGAAAAGACTTACAACTTGGTCAATATTAACAGTCTATCCATAGTCTCATTCATTTTCAGTAACCATTTTATCCTGATCATGGTCTCAGTGAGTCTGGAGCTAGTGGGAGGAAAACAGAGAACCCCAGAGGAAACCCCTGCAAACACAGGGAAACGTGCAGACACAGTAACCCGAGTTTAGGATAAAACCCGGACCTTTGAACTTTGTAGTGGCTCTGCTACCCACTGTGCCACTGTCCGAGAGAATGTACAGAATGTATATTAACCTAGATACAGCTTCTGAGGATGCACCCAGTTTAAATTGTCATGTAAATTTAAGGTAAAACTTCTATGCAAACTTGGCTTATAATATTTAAAAAAAAAAAAACTTTTGACATGAAAGCAAAGGTTATTTTATCATTCAGGTAGACTACAAAGTTCTAGATGACTCTCACCACAGCATCTGCACATGCCTAAATAATCAGGGCCTACCTGAATACGCCAGTTATTACATGTAAAAGAATGAATATGCTAGTGCTGGTTTTATGAAAGAAATGGTGATATACAGAAAACAACATTCTGTTATAATACAGAACAATCATCTGGTTACAAGACAGAAGATTTCATGAGCATAGCTGAAAAAAAGCACTTCATTCATCTGACAGTACATGTGGTTTATTTCTTAGTGGGGTCAATCACCCTGCCCATAAACAACAGACTGTTGGTTGCTTCATGGTAAATAAAAAAGAAGAAAGGCCTGTTCACGGTGAAGGGTTCTGGCATGGAGTATGGTGTGATGCCCACGCTTGTGGCTGCTGCTGCTCTGGTGCCTCTCTCATCCACCTCAATCACAGCTTTGTGCAGAACCTGAACACAGATTAAGAGAAAATGTGGGAGTCATGCCTAACTTAAAGGAAACATCTTCCTTGAACAACTTGCATATTAATCTTTATACTTAACGTACTTTATATTTACACTTAATGTGATCTTACACGGCATCCAAGATTTATTTTATAATGAAATTCTGAGTTGACTTTTTTTTTTATTATTTTTTTTATAAACATCCTTTTATTAGCACATGTTCATTTTGTTCACTGTGGTCAACATTTTCACCATTTGACTACCTGCTGGCTGCAGTGAGATTATTGCTGCATTTGAATAAACTTTTGGGTTAACTCGAAGTGGGGAGGCTGAACTCAGAAGTACGTCTTTTTTTTTTTTTTAATCTCAGTGCATTTGAAAGCATGGGTTTTGTAAGCAGCAAGCTAGCCAGCTAACATTAGTGATCACGAGTTTATTCTCAAAACAGTGAACTATATGGTCTGTGTTTTAGGTTTAACTAACTTATGTGTTTATATTGAACGAGCAAAAGTAAATATTACTATAAACTCATCTAAAATATAGTGTAGTAATATTTTATTTACTACTGATGGTGTGAGCAGCCATTTTGACATGCTAAACTTAGGGTTCCTAGTCAGAGGTCAGAAAGTCTGAGTTATGAGCTTTAGTCGAACACAGCCTTACTCTGCCAAAAGAGAGCATTGCAGCAGTGCTTTAGTCCTTTTTTTCTGTCTGGCTCCCTCCCTGCTCAAATAGATAAGGTTCCAAAGCTTCAACTTTCATGCCAATACCATTGTGCTTGTCATCTCGTAGATTGCTACCCAGCCTAGCCAAGTCTCTGCCGTAACTCAGTGCAGCTGCACCATATAGTTGTATTGCATTCTGGAGCCCAACCTTTGCGGTGTCTACTATTTCTATGTTCAATTTCTTATTAATATGATCCTGAATGTCACTGGAAAATGGTGAGTGAGAAAATAAGATCTTGCGTTGAAATTTTTTTTCTCCATTGTAACTGCGCAAGTGATGTCCCCTGTGACAACCACAAACTTTTCATGGGAAAAATGAAAATACAACACCAACCATCAAACTAGTACCGGCGATGCTGAGCATGTCACAAATATAAAAAACAAAACAAAACAAAAAAAAAAAAAAAAAACCATATTCAAAGGTTTAGGTACTTGTTCTGTAAGATCTTCTGTGTATGAATGTCATATTCTGGTTGTAGTTTTCAATTTCAAACTGATTGCAAAAATAAAATGCTAATATTTTATTAAGCCTGGCAGTTACAGAAAGATGCTATATTAAAATGAGAATTGCTTACTGACCTGGGAGACTTTCAGACCAGGCTCTTGGCTCATGCCTTTGAAGTTAGCAGTATCCTTGAAGACATCTTGAATGCCCATGGCTGGTAGAATGGTGTGTAGAGCATAGGACTGTTCCATTGTAAATTTTGGCAGGGAGACCTCCAGTTTCCTTGGAATGAGACAGTGGGATATTAAACTACAGCAAGTGTTCTGACTTAAACATATTCTTCTCATATTCTTCTCTAAACATCTCATATATCTCAGTATATGAAACAGAAAAGCTCTTGAGCAGTTACTTACTTCTGCTTCATATTCTTGATCCAGCTAAGAAATCTGTCTGCATTAATCTCATCATCTATAGTAGTGTAATCAACATGGAGGTCAGGCAGGACAATGAGCATAGCTGCACCACCCAAATAAGGGAGACGCAACACCTTTGCCCTAAGCTCATCATCACTGGCAACAGAGAACTTGTCCACATTCAACATCATGGGAACCTGGACAATGTTGTATTTGTCTACATAAAAGCGACCACTTTCAGTGATGTTTGGATTGAAAGGAAGCTTCCAGGAACCTGGATATACACAAGAGTTTTCTTATTTAGATATATGTGTTCAGAATATATATAGCAGAATAAATAGCACCAAAGATATTTACTAGATGTCACCCACCCTGAAAGAAAATAGTATTTATCAGCATCATTCGAGTCAAGGGATCAATGCTAGTCAACATCTCCTTCACTTTACCACCGGTTTTATCCCTCACAAGCTTATTAATGATCTCCTTAGTGATTTCAGATTTTTTAAAGTCCACATTCTCAACATCAGCATTGAAGAATAACTTGATCTGATCATCAAAAGCCTTCTCTATTTGAAAACGCAGGTCCACAAAGAGTGCAGTTCCCTGTTCTAGCTTCAGTGCACCAGCTTGGCTGATGTTCCCCTGCAGGTGCTGGAAGAGTTGCGGGATGAGTTCCAGCTGCCCAGCCTGTTCCAACATGTCCAGATTTAGTCCTGACAGGATTTCACTGCGAGTGGTGTTCCTGGCTGCCAAAGAAAGTGCAGCGAATGCTGTAGAAACACTCAGTGGTGAGAAGAAAATGTTATCATCATGGCGGCTGGCAATCTTGAGATAAAGGTTCATGGCAAAGTCAATGTTTTTAAATGTGAGATCCGTGACGTTAGGAGCGTGAGGTTCTGGAGATTGGAGGGAAGGCATGAATGAGGAAGCACAGATCAGAAGGGAGAACACAGCAAGCTCCATGATGTCGTCTTGGTCGATGCTTGATCTTAAGAGATAAAATAGCTAAGTTCTATAAATCAGCATAAACTACTTTCTCACATTAGTCATCTGATTGTAGGGTTGCTTTCATTTCATAGTTAATATTTAGATTAGATACACTAACATGAACTGAATTTTGTTACCATTTCGTTTAAATTATAAATATAGCTATTCCGAGGTACGGAAATATAAAACTAGATAGAAACGGATTCCCTCCCCACGACCCCAACCCCCAATTCAACAGAGCACTGAATTAAAATATTAATTAAAATATATTGACAGCTCAAAAACATTAAAATAGAGAGTAATAAATGTACTTATCAGAATATAAAAACTAGTATAGACAGGATTCTCATTTTTTAAACTTACTGACAGACGTCAGTCTCCGGCTTGTCTGCTCCTTGTGTTTGGGGAAGCAAAGTGCAAGTGTACACTGAGGATTATCCATTAACAATTGGGTGTTCAAAAAATGTGGACTCCAGAAAATAAATGGAATCCATGAAGGAGCTGTGGCCAATAAAAAAAATCACCATTTGTGTGTCTGAGTGTGATGGTGCTGTCAGCTTTTTATATCACACTTTGTTATAGACCATACAATGTCTTTTCTTTAAATAAGATTCGTATCTCTTAATCCACTAATAACACGACACTGTAGTCACAACAGGCTCGTGTCAGAGAGCTGAAACAACTGTAATGAATTTCTTCAAAAGATTAATAGGAGACCATTCATGGGAAAAGAACATTTAATTTTAACAAGGTTAAAAAAAATGAAGTGATAAATGAACCTGACAGTACTGGTACATGAGTACAAAGAACACAGACTGAGAGAAAGAGTATGTTCTAAGACAAAAGCCTTGAATGTCTACTACCTTTTTAAAGGCCAAAAAAAAAAAAAAAAAAAAAAAAAAAAAAAAAAAAAAAAAAAATCAATCATGTAGTAGCCTATTTATATACACTACCACCATACACACATTAGCATCACACATTTTATGTGACTGCTCGCTCAACACTCAGCATCATCCCTAGATAGTTGCACCACTGGACAGTCCAGTGTGAGGTACCTGTAAACACTCTCAGTAAAGCTTCATTACTTTACTGCATTGGAAGTGCAGTGAATAATAAGTAGCGTCTTAGCATAACGGCCCTGGTAATAGTGGGTCTTTCAATAAACCCTGGAATACACACTGGAAAAGAGAATTTATCCTGACAAGATAATACTATATTCTCTGATTTACATTACACTACGTGTAGCATTTTTCTGTATCTCTAAGGATGTTCTGGAAATATGAAACCCAAAAGAAAAAAAAACAAAACAGATGGAAGGTCAATCTGCATATCTTGTCAAACTGGTGATTCAAAAGGTTTGGCTGAGAAGTTCTGATACACATCCACCATTCCAACCTTAATCTTGTGCCCCTGGCTGATCTCTTATTCTTCTCCTTTGAGAACCAACTCAAGAAAGTTTCTTTCAATGATTATGAGCTCAAACAATGGCATGCTAATTTCTTCAATGCTAAGCTGGCCAATTTCCTCATGCATGGAATAAAAAAAATTTTTAAAAATGGAATAATAAAAAAATGTTGGAAAGGCAAGAAAGGACATTGATAATCAGCGAAAATAAATTCTTGCCTTCTGTGATCTTGAATTTGAGAGAAAAAAAATTCCATTTGAAAACATTATACCAGAGCATACTGGATGACCCAATACATTGTATACTTACATTCCAGTGACTAATGCAGATGATCCTTTAACAGGTGTGCTCTCTATGGGAGCTTGGTGCATACACAAACACACACAAGCAAACACACAAGACTAACAAAAAGCTGTTGAAGAAAGAACAGCAGTATCCGTTACCTTACTGAGCGTTGCATGTCCATACAGTACAAACACTGTCCCTTCCTGGAGCCTCCTATAGACGTGAAGCTTTTTTTTTTTTTTTGGAAGGCCAGAGTTCAACTTCAGGTGTACACATAATCTGACTTGTTAACTACACCTTTCACTGAACCAAAAACAAAGAAATGTGTATTATTGAGAAAAGAGCTTCAACCACCTTGAACAGCCCTTGAACACTATCCCACTATAGGTAGTGCATCGGAATTTATACAGAAAGGTCCCTCAAGTTATGCCTGGCGAAAAAAGCTAAGACCAGATGTAGTCCACCCAGTAAACACAAACAGGTCTAGTGGTCCTGTGTAGCTCCTGCACCCTAAAGAAAGGTTTTAGTTCCCTTTCAATTTTCCCCCAGGTTCACATTATGTCTTTTCATTCACCAGATTAATACATTGGCCACACTTGCTCTTCCATGAGTCTGAAAAACTATGATGGATCAATATTATTTGAGAATTCAAATAACATTTAAGTTATACTAAATTATATGACTACATTTAGAGATGCTGTGATAAAAATGCCATACCATACTTAAGCATGAAAGAACTATACTGGGCTGCTAAGCCCTCCCTTTTCCCCTATCATAATTGTAAAAGTAACAACTGTAAAGAATGAACGGGCTTATTTTTCCATCTGAATGTTAGTTATGTCCATGTGATACTTTCAATGAGTGGACCCACAGAGCAGTGTGTTAATGGTGAATGGCCATCTGCTTCTTCTTGTCATTCATAATCTGAAGCCATTTATAGAGGGAAGAGGCTGCGCTTTAAAACAGATGGACGGGCAGCTTGTAGTTGGTTGCGAGAGAGCTCTGGAAATAGATCCCCATAGCCACTGTGTTCACTGGCTGTGTTTACTACCAGTGTCCTGTTCTCCACCTGAGGATGGAAATGCAAAGGAGAAAAAAATAAAACAGCATTTGCTAATGTACATTCAAAAAAAAACAAGAACTGGTTCAGGCAGTTGCTAATGTGGCTTCTAGTTCATTTTCCACCAATATGAGGAACGGCTAGAGTGCTACAGGATCATTACGGCGTGAAAAAAAGGCACTGTTAAACACAAAATGGAGGAAGGATTAACCCTGTTCCTTTGTCTGACTGACCATCATTTGGTTACACTGGCCAGGAAGAAAAAATTGACAAGGTCTCACTCCCTGCACACAGGTTTTACATTTTGACACATTTAAACTGGATGAGAAATCAGTGCCAAATTTGATTCTAGACAAAAATATGAAATGAAAGGAAAAGAGCATTCTAACACTACTACCAGCACAGTATAGACCTCTGAAAATCAGCATATCATAAAGTTTTTCTGTTACATTGGTCTGTGCAATAAAAATTACTATGCTAATTTTGAGAAATTAACATATTTGTGCAGGATTAAAAATAAAATGGCATAATGCTGCTTTTAAAAATCACAGACCCAGATGTATTTAATTCAGTGTTTGTCTATGTGTTTGGTGTGACATGTTGTCTGATGTGGTACATGTCAATCATCACTCCAGCACCCATCCAGGTACCAGTAGTTCCTGCTGGTACCAACCTTGATCAGTTACAAAAAACCCACCTACTTTGACCAGTGGGGGGGACACTTTTCCAGTACCGAAAGTTCTGTTACTCTGCCTGACCTAAAGCTTTATAAACTTTTGTCTTTTCATTTAGCAGCCAATACATGCTGTGAAGTAAATGGATTCTCAGATTAGAAATACTGATCATGAAATCTGATCAAAATCAGATTTATGCCCCCCCTTTTCTAATTAACATTTGCAATAGTCCTTACCAGATGTTTTTGTGTCCTGCTGATGTGGAGAGGTGGATTGAGCTTGTTGCAGGGACTGCCTATATGGTTGAGCAAAACACAGGAAACCACTGAATTCTAACACATTTGTGCATATGCATTAGGTAGCACGGGAGGAAAGGACTCCCAGAATTTCCTTGCCTGTCAAAATAAGCTTGTCTTCTCTTGCGGAGCTCCTCTGCTGTTAGATTTTCTGTCTGGCCACCTATAGTGCTTTCTGTGGAAACTGGAGCTACTGCAGCACTACCCTCTTTGGGAACTATAGGGTTGCTGCTCCCTGAAGCTCCTGCAGGATGGGGAAAAGATCCATGTGAGTATGGCAAAAGCACAAAAAACAAAAAAACATGTACATATACTACATGTACACAGACTACTAGCTTTCGCTAGAGAGTGTTGACAAATGTGGCCAAGAACTGTTACTTTTACAGAAATGACACTGTAAATGGCTAACTACATTTACTCACCTAAGACAAAAAAACTCCAAACAAACAAAAAAACTTTGCTTCGATCTACTGACTATAATGTTTGGCAAAAAGCATCGTGTTGCAGTGTTCAAATGTTTATTTTCCTGTTGGAACACAAGTGTGTACACACTGATGTACAGATCACCAATCAACCTTCACATGTAAAAAGCTTGTGGTTAGCCAAGTCTAAGATATTAGACGCTTTGAGATTTATGGATGGAGCGTCTGAGGCTGAGAATTATGTACTGACTACTTGACAAAATGGTCATTCACTGCCAAAGATATCTAAAGCTCTTGAATTGTCCTTGTTTGTTTGTGGTTTTTTTAATGATCATGTAAATTAGTACAGGCCTTCACTAATACAAGTGTAGATTTAAATGCTCTGCAGAGAATTCGGTAAAGCTTTGCATCACTCTCCTTAAGACAGTTACATGCCAAACCTTGCTGATCACATAAGGGGATAAGCCTGTCTATTGCACATGTCCAAAGTCTGGTAAGGTTAAAAAAGGGTTCGTGACTTGTGTGTGTGCCTCAGAGAGGACACATCCACTGCACTGCTGCTGGAGTTTAATGATCATTGACAAATGTCCACATTTTGATCATTATTAAAGCCAAAACAAACAGCTGTGACTCAATACAGCACAGTGCCTATGCTGAATGTTGTTAAAGGCTAAGGAATATTACCAAAAATATCTGTTAAGAACTTATTTCCAGGAGTCTAAACATAACACTAAAAAAGGAGAAAAATATAATTGATTAAAAAGGCAAAAGTATGTGTATGTACTGCGTGCGTACAGAATGGAGTGTTCCACTAGTTTAAGTGCTCTCTTACCCTGCATACTGAGCTGTATGGCTCTGCGCAGATCAGCTTCCTCATCCTCCACTTCAATGTCCTGTCTGCTAAGAGCCAAAGCTTTTCTCAGCTCCTCATCATCCTCATCTACTACAGCCTGTTCCATACCATGTTGTGTCTCCACTCCATGCTGCGCAGTGGTCCTGAACAATGAGAAGTTACTCATTTCAACTAAAGTACATCAACAATCTGGGGTTTCCATTCGGCGATCAAACCATGTGCAGTGCTACAGTACATTCTACAGGTTTCAAAATCAACACTCAGACATATCATACTGTAAATAAACTATAATAATAATAATAATAATAATAATAATAATAATAATACTATAAACATTTTGTTTTTTCCAAAAAGATTTAAATCAGTTGTTGATATTGCAACCTGGTGCTTTCAGCTGAAAGTAAATAAGCTGTATTAGGTAGGTTTCTGTCAGGAATACAGTGTGGAAAATGCCCGGCTTGTGACTCCCCACCTCTGCCCGCTTGTCTGAGCCTCGTCCTCTCCTATGAGTTTTGGTCGATGCTGTTGTTCCACCCTCATTATCTGCAAAAGTTGGTCTGCTTCACATTCAGGCAAATTCCCTCGAATCACAAAAATGGAATAGCCTAAAGCCAGGAAAGGATAATGCACATATACTGAGGGTCTTCTTTAACCACAGACATCGAAGGTCTTTAAACAGAGGAAGCGTAAACTACATTTACCTTCTTGCTGTAATTGTGCTAGGAAAAGTGCAAGGTACGTATCTGATATCAGCTCTGGTCCCGTTAACAGTGAGTTCAAATTAAACCACTGCAAAAAGTGCAAAAACAGACAATATAGTATAAAATATCACTGCTTTGCAAAGACATGTAGGATAAAGAATAAGATTTTGTTTTATATTCACCCAAATTTTGGAAGTCACATCAGTGACACCTTCGGGTACTGCACTTAATACCAATTAATTTTTTTTCCCCTCTATTTTTAGAATTAGTTTGGAAAATTTGTCTTTGTGATTTGTCTTGATAAAATGTATTATTGTTCAGACATCGTACCTGATGTCCAAGTTTTCGTACTGTAAACCAATGCTCTTTGTAGTTACATATAAAGGCTTTTTCATTTCTGAAACCACAGACGACAGTCTAGTTAATATGAATTATATTAAATCACAGGAAGAATATTAGTAGGAGAAATCTGAGCCATGGAAGGGCGCAGGGAAACTTACACTGGGTCTATCATTAGTCGCTGGTACTCGCGGCTGTTGAAGAGGATAAGCTCCAAACCCCAAACACTTAGAGCGTTACTTATCACCTGCCATGGTAAAAGAATACCAAAGCAGTCAGTTCCTTCAGTCTATTCCATTAATAAACAGGCTAATCACTAAACAGCCACAGCACTTCAAACACCAGAAAGTTTATGGTTTCTTGTCATTATCAAAAGAATTTCATCTCAATGATTTAGTTTAATTTGTCAACAGCTTTAATTGTGACATTGTGATACCACCTGGATCCAGGTGAGGGCAGTGTTAACCCTTGCTATCAGGCAAAAACCACATCACTTCAAATGTTCAAATATCTTTGGGATATTCAAAATTAATCATCTCACATATTTAACATAGTCCATCTATGATGTTTAAGTGTTGTATTTCAGAAAATAAAACATACCTCATACTACAGTAAACATTCATCATATCACAAGGCATACAACATATTACTATACAAATTAGTAAAAACAAAAACAAAAACAAAAACGGTAGCATTGCACAACTAGATAAGCATAATACAATACTAATTAATAAAAAGAAAAGATTTTGTCTGTTGCACAGTGTAAAGTAACAGGTCCTCCAATTCTGCACAGGAATAAATATAGAGAGAAGTCTCAGTGTTTACACTTTGGGACTGGAATTTTATTCCCAAGTGCTTCTTGGTGCTCGGACATTTTTAATGGTACAAGAAACAAACACCTTGGAAGCAGCACAGCACGACACACATGCAAACCAGCCACTTTAATGGGAACACCTGTAGCTCTGTTCATTCATGCAATTATCCAATCTGCCAGCCATGTGGCAGCAGCACACAAAATCATGCATTAAGCACTCTTCACAACCGTGCTGAGCAGAAAAGTGCCTGAGAATGCAAAATATGCCAAAACCTAAGGCAGATGTGTTACAACAGTGGAAGATCACAACAGGATCCACATCTGTCAGGTATGAACAGCAATCTGGGGCTACAGTGGGCTCAGGTTTGCCTAAACTACACAGCTGAAGAGTGGAAAAACATCACCTCGTCTTTTTCCAATATTCAACTATCCAGTCTTTTTCCCGGCTGAGTGGGTTGTGCATGATTTTTATGGATTGTACTGTGGCCAAATTATTTGCTGAATGTATAACGGCATGCACAGGTACAGGAATACAGGTGTTCTTAAAAAAGTGATCTAAAGTGTACATGCATACAGAGGGACATGCACACATGTACAGACGCACACAAACACACACACACACAATTTTTACGTATTAGATAAGCCCCAGTGGCTTGACAAATTTCTCACTTGAATAGAAAAGAAGCCGCTGTCGTCCATGTTTCCGGAAGGTTGCTAAAATAAACACAGGACCAAAAAAAAAAAAAAAAGAAAAAGACACTGTTAAGTTACTTTACGCAATCGATTTTACAGTTCTGATTTACGTATATAAAGCTCGTTCTGGTCTTGCTCCACAGTACATTATTGACCTTCTTCACCTTTACTCTCCTATCAGAATGCTAAGATCATGTAATCAGCTTCTTCTATCTGTCCCCCGTTGCTGTACTAAGACAGAGGGTGATCGAGCCTTTTCTGTGGTTGGGCCTGAACTCTGGAACAGTCTCCCCTTTCACATGAGGTCACCTCCATCTTCAGCCACTTCTAAAACTTAGTTTTCTTCTTTGTCTCATGATGCTATCTAACGTAATGCTAGATGATGTTATGGACAGCACTTTGGATCAGCTACTGTTGTTTGTAAATGTGCTTTATACATAAAACCTGAGTTGACTTGAATCCAACAGCACTAAGGAATACCCACAGACAGATCAACTCTTTTTCCTACCTGTAGAAAAGTCCTGTACTCCTCACTCAGCAAACCACCTTCAGCCATCCTCATCCTCTCCTCTTCATCCAGCTGCTGTGCGATAGATGAGAGATCAACAGGAGTGAAGTATTCTCCCTGCAGCAGGTTGTTCAGGCAGTGCTGCGCACACAGAGAGCCTTCTTGCTGTAACAGAAGCACATTTTCACACCACACTTTACTGACACTGCACAAAGTAAAACTACGCAGATCACTTTTACAACAGCTAACAGAAAAAAAACAAAAAACTCCAAAACATCTATCTATCAACGAACATCTTCAGACTGGGGAAAAAGTGAAAACATCACCAGGAGCTCTAAGTGCAAACTGTAAAAGATTTCTCTCTTGAGCTAGCTAAGCAACGAGCTAACGCTAGCCAGTCCGTAAAAGCTGCTAGTTCCTCCAGCTAATCTATCTATCTATCCACTATTAAAACTCGTCTACATCGCAATTAAAATACGCAGAACATAAACATGAATATGTAAATAATAAACAACAGCGACAGAAGTAAACGTCACGCCCTCGAGACTGTCTGAATTGTGTGTTTGTAGCCAGTTAGCAAGCTAAGCTAACTAGCAAGTTAGAAACCTGGCGAGCTACAAGCACAAACCTCCGAGACGCGTCCTTTTGGTAACACTCCGTTCTGTACAACTACACCGCGCGGTCAGCTGAAATGAGTGGACATTAGTTTCATACAGCAAAGAAAACAACGAACAGAACTCACTTTTTCGTGGAAGATAGACTCCATGTTTGACTGGTCTGTGGAGAATCATAGCTACCGCCGACCTTTGACCCCTGACGCTGTCAGCCTATCATAAACGGACAGTCACTCACCTCAAAGATACGCCATATTAGGGTTTTGTTTGTTGTTTGTTTTTGTTGTTGTTGTTGTTTATAATTACTTAAATGTGTTAACAATAAGAAAAGTTGCGTCTTTATTAAATCACTGGGGCTACTTAAAATGTATTTAAACATACTCTTGCTGTTGTTAGGTTGTTATGCTTGCTTACTGTGAAATAAATTATTATTTACTTATATACTCACTCATATATGTATGTATGTATGTATGTATGTGTGTACATTATTTTTGTTCATTTATTTGTATCCTGCCTTGTTTGTATTTTCATAGTATTAGTGAGTGCTCACATTTGCACTGAATACTTTGCATAAGCAAATGTCCAGATATTCTCAAGAGTTTGATCTCTTATTTACAGCAACAATGTGATTTGAAACCTTCAGGCCAAACAATGGTTCTCAAGCAGGTTCTTTGTTGTATCGAAGTATAAAAATCTAACAACATAGCCTATGTTGCAAATTTAAATGCAAGAAGCGTTTTTAGCTTCTGAAATCATTTTTGTTGTTGGTTTCTGGAATCACAGTTGTTGTTGATCAGCATGTTGATGTTTGTTTATTCATTCATTTTGACTGGATTTTTTTTCTCTTTTTTTTTTAGAAATGTATCTATTAATTTATTTGCATTGCTCCAGCCTTTAAGTCTGATAGTGGACTGGAAATCGGAGTGAGCCTCACCCACGCCCAGCATTTAATTCAACATGATGGAAAGATCTTGGCCAAGATAACAATCTAAATCAGCAATACATTTTGGATAAATAAAAATAAAATCATCACCACCGTCAGAATTCATTTCTATGAAAAATGCCATTATGATCTTTCCACTTATTAAAATCAGGTCACCAAAGTCACAAATCCCAGCACAGCATTCACAAAAAATATCCTGATTATAAAATTCAAGAGAAATTCAACATCTCCTTGTCAGTACAGCTGTACATCTGTGCAGGATCTTCTCCATCCTCATGACTGACCTCACAGTTAAATGCAGAACACTGGATCATTAGGAGAATTGGTTCGGGGTGGTGCAGAGTGAGCGCAACACATCCACCACTGGAGGGATCAAATCTGTGCCATCTGACGCTCAGGGATTTATGGGTTAGTGAAAATTGCTTTTCCCAGTGGGGAGATTAAGAACTGAGTGGTGTTTACAGTGAGGGCTGAGCTGTGTGTTCTTCCTTGGCTCCTGTGCTAAAAGAGAATGTCCTTGGCTGTGTGTTCAGGACCTGTGTGTAGAATCTGACTGGATGTGACTGGAGGACTATGTGCACTATGCAGATAGATGCTGTAATTGTGCTGATCTATATCTGTTTAATGGGTGCTGCTGGGAAGTCAGTCCACCAGAGGGGTTATAAACCTGAGGCCTACAAGCAAAGCAGGTAAAGATGACGTTTGCTCAATAAAATTCTGTGTGCATGCAAAAGGCTTCTTTGTTTGCAGTAACTTTAGTGAGTGGTTTAGTGTCATTTGTTTCAAATGTACAATTTTCCCTTTAATCTACATGTTAAGTGCAAAAGTGAGATTTTTATAGTTTTGAAATTGGCAATTGTACTGATATCTAACACATAATTCAGATTTAGCTCATAGATAGTCTGATAGTTAACTTTAGACTTCTCCATTTTATACATTATGAAATACATTTCGTAAAGATTGTAAAGGATTTTTTTAAATTATTAATTTCTCCCAACTGGCTAGAATCACTTTGCTTAAATTTGATGTTAAACTGAAACAATTCAAGGGGAAAATATGGAAAGCAATTTTGCTAATACATTTTTTGTTTGTTTGTTTTTACAAAGCAAGTTTGATAGAAATACATTTGATAGGACATCACAGTGGGTAGTGTTTCCACGTCAGGTACATGGTCCCTGATTTGATCCTGAGCTCAGACTCAGGTCGCTGTCATTCGGTGCATGTTCTCCCTATGTTTTGCATGGATTTCCTACGGGTTCTCTGTTTTCTTCCTACCTCCTAAAATATGCGGGTAGATGGAGGGCCTATGCTAAAATAGCCCCTAGGAGCCCTGGGATAGGTTCCAGAACGACTGCAACCCAGTTCAAGTGGTTACTGAAGATGAACGAATGTTCATGAACTGTCACAGGTTGAATTGCTCCAAACAACCAAGTTAATGAATTGAAGGTGGAGTTTGTCTGTATGGAAAGCATTCAGAGACCTGATACATAGGGTGTACAATGTAATGGAATAAGACACTTAAAAAATCTTCTACACTGAAAAAAAAAAAAAACTTGAATGTTGTTCAACTTATCTAATATTTCTCATTGTGAGTTTACGATTAGAGGGTTAATTTTCAAGCTTGAAAGGAGTCAAAAATATCTAGAAACAGGCTTAATAATCTTAATAATCTTATATTTGCTTAATCTCCTAGTGAGAAATATTAAATCACTTCACATATTTTCAAAATATTTTCACTTGTAAAGATTTTTCAGTGTATATACAATATAATGGCATAGTAAAGTCCTGGCATATGACCAAGACAACAAAATTCAGAAATTTTGTTGTCTATAAATCGCAATAACCAGAAACACTCAAATGTTCCACTCAAATTTCCATTCATTAGTAAGACATTAGTTTGCTCTTTATCATGGCTATACATGATGGCAACAATATTTAACCTGATATGCAGTATCACTTACTTCACCTTTTATGTCATTTTAACATGGGAATTTGTTATATGCTGTATATATTGTTATATAAGGTGTTATACGTGGTAGACTTCTTAATAGTATATGAGAAATCTTCCATCACAAGAGTAATACTCTGAGACTCATAGCCTCCTAATGTGGCTATATATGGTTATATAGATATATGGCTCACTTCAACGCAGCTTGTTGAGAATGGTTTATGGTTTATTATTCACACACACACATTCAAACTACAGCTTTAAAAAAGTATATGTATTTCAAACTGAGTATTCCTGATAAAGACCTAATTAAAAACATGCACCCTTGTGTATTTGTGTATATAAGTCAGTGCAAGTCAGGAGTGGATTGGACAGACCTCAGAGCCAAGAGGATTAGTAACCAGCTGCTGAGTTGGACAGAAGGGAAAAGCAGCCGTTACCACAGCACTCTCCCTTTCTCCCAAACAGCAACACCCTGCCTTTGTCATGGCAGATTATATCAAATATCGTTTTACACCTTGGCAGTCCACTGCCTGATAATCTATGAGACAGTACATATTTTGCTTTTGTTCCTTCAGTAATCCATTTAAGGCATTCAAATTCATTTACTGTGACCTATTTAATATTATGCATGCAAGCCTTGCTGTGCATAATCAGCAAATTCATATGTGATGTTCAAATAACAGTGCAATAACTTCTGTCATAGAGATGGAAAAAGAACAAAAAAGCTAAAATGGATTAAAAAAAAAAATTCTTTCCAGTACTGGGAAATCCCTGTGCACAGGTAGTTAGGCTAACAAAGCTGTGGTTTATTAGTACTTATACCACAGTGCAGATGAATTCTTGATTATAATTGGTCAGAAGGTGTTATTTAATTTTCCATAACAGCAGCTCTGATGGTACTTCAGGCTACATGGCAAATCACAAGCTTATAATAAAGTGCTCATACTAACACATGATCATTTATATAGCTAACAAATTACACAGGGACTTGTAGAGTGGATGCTTCATATAAACAGATATAAAAATCATGTGTATTCATTGATATGGTAAAGTTTTCTGTGAGGATTTTTATTTAGAATTTTTGGAAGGAGTCTCCAGTTTCAGCACTTTGTAACAATCAGAGGTAGAGCTGATCCTTTAAGTTTTCTGACATGGGACAGTTTCCATGACAAAGATCTTTGTGGTTTATCTGTAACATGACAAGCTACTTGTGATTTGATTTATTAAGTTCAAGAGAAGGCTGCTGAGAGAATGACTGTTTATAACTTATGTGATAACAGGAACATGTTTTGTGGTCATACCACATTATATTTAATTACATTATATGTAATTAAAAATGAATGTGAATGAATGAGGTGTGGTTCTTTTATTAATAAAAAGAATGCTGTGGTATAAGAGGAATTAAACTTTACAGGATGTGCTGTTATTGGAAAATAAACTTCATCATTTATTGTTTTCCTACAACAATCATATTTTACAAAGTGGTATTGAAATAATGTGACCCGATTCCTTCTTGTGTAGGTCCCGGAGGGAACTAGAAGTGGTAGATGGCGGAACTCAGAAGTCTGGCAGGTCTGAAGATTTTGCTCCATTATAATAGTTGTAGTTGAACTTCCAGTGAATAAGTCGAGCTGGAAACAGAGCTGCCTCAATTGTGGATGCTTTGTTTAAACCAAACATGATCGGTATTAGAACTTTACAGTTTTATCGATGTTTGCATAGTGAGTCATTAAATTTATCTGGATATAAATATCTGGGGGAGAGTTTCACATCTGACACATTGATTGCTATAACATACACACCAAAATCACTAAATGTTTAAGGGAAGAACTGGTATGTTTTTTTGTGTTAACTGTTAAGCTGTGATGAGCCCATTTCAGAGGATTACTTTTAATACTAAATCTAAAGATTTTAGATTAAAGATCTAAGTGTACACATTGATTAAATGTACTGTAAATTATTTCAGTTACTGATATAATTGTAAATTGATGAATAATTTTGCTCAATTAAAAATGGTTAAATTATTTTTAATCACTGATACAGTCCAATCTTCAGAAGAAGTCCGGATCTAACAAAGTCTCCTGTGACAAAATCGGAGCAATTATTGAGGATAGAAGACCATGACTTTACAATGAGGCCAGCATTTGGAGGTAAGTCTCCAATATTCTTATCAGCTAATATCTTTTTCTGAATTCTAGGTCAAATGCATCATGATTCGTGTAAGTTGGTAATATAAATAAATAAAAAGAGGCCTACCAGGGGGACTCAGTAGGCTAAGGCCTACTAAGGGGACTAAGTTTCAAATAAGTTTCAGGTACATATATAGAATGAAACTACTGTGCAGTCATGTGAAATATCTGCAAACATGCAAGCAAATTATAAATGAAATTTCAACAAGATGTATCTGAAGAATTCATAGCCATGACTATTGCCTGAGAATGAGAAATGATCATGCTATCCTCCTTAATCCTCAAGGAGAGCCGCTGTATTAGGTCACATGACTAGACTCTGGTCACTGATACAAGGCCAATATCCTGTGGTAATATTTGAATATGCTCAGGCTGAACATGACTGCATGATTTGTTTGTGGTTGAATGGTCAGTTTACAGGGATTTAGTGTGACTTCCTGGTGAACATGATTCTAAAACCTTTGTATGCATAGAAACTCTCAGTAGTTTGCAATGAAAGCAGAAACTGTAAGATATTAGCATAATCTATAAAAGGTTATCATACCAGGATCAACACAACAATGATTATAAATGGCAGTGACATTACTGATGTTCAAAAAATGCAGGATACACGTACTGAATGTGATGAGGACAGTGATTACACTGTCATTGTCATCACACTGTAAATGATCTCCTTTGCCAGGTTTAGCTACTGCTATATCACGTCAGCTGATGACGGCTTTAAAATGACCTAGTGAAGGCAAAACAGAGACCCGGTCACAAGCCAGATGTGGGAATTTTGATCCACTGTGACCTAAATGTAGTTTGTCTATTATGGGAAATTATTTTGAGGCTAAAACTAAAATAGGGCAAATTCCTGTGCACCATGAACACCATCAAATCCCGATGGATTGATGAAACCCTTTACTTTACACAATTGTTAAGAACACATTTAGTCAAGTGCCTAACATTTGTAAGCCTGGAGTGAATACAAATATATAAAAATATATTATAATAAATATAATAATGGCTCCTCTGAAAGAGAGAATGTAATTCTTGCTGTGCTTATTCACTATAATTATGCACTTACAGGACCTCCTATACCAGTAGGGGTAGATGTTCAGGTTGAGAGCCTTGACACTATCTCTGAGGTTGATATGGTGAGTACTTATCTATAAATTAAATTAGTTATAATATATGAGTGCATGTAAATGACATGACAAATGCACGGTAAGCTTCTTTATTTTTTCGGTAATAGCTGGGGTAATCTGGGTATGATTTGTTTTTCTTTTTGCTTCATTTACCTGCATATACAGTCAGGTCCATAAATATTGGGACATCCAAATCAGGTGAACGGTGTAGGAATTACAACAGTTTGCATATGTGCCTCCCACTTGTTAAGGGACCAAAAGT